>JAPCYP010000179.1:0-389650 GCA_035048595.1 Echinosophora koreensis
GCTAGTCTTAAGTTAAAAGAAAAAGAAAAAGAAATGTAAATTATTTCATTATTAGCGATCGAAACAGCGGTAGCTAATTAGGTTAAGGTAACCAACAATAGCAACCGAATTAGCGACCGTATTTTAGTCGCCAAATTTGGTTACCCTTATTAAGAGACCAACTCCTCAGCGACCGAATTATATATCTTAGCGACCGAAATATTGGTCGCCAGTTGGCGACCAAATTACAAATTCAGTCGCTAAAACCTTAGCGACCAGGGTTTTTGCTGCCACCATAATTCGGTCGCTAAACAGGATAGCAACCGAAATAACATGTTTAACGACCCAATTCTTCGGTGGCTAAACAATAATTTTTTTTTTTTTGTAGTGTCCATTGTTGCGGCATGGTTGGAAATAATCGGCTACCTATGAAAGATAATTGATTATTTTGATCTTCAAATTGGTGAAGCTTTAGTTATGTAAAACTATTATTTTTTTGATATCAAATATATAGGTTGCTGGAATTCTAAACACCGACAGGCCAAATTCATCGTCCCTTTTAAATTTTTGGCTTAATTGAACTTTTGCTCACTGAGGTTTTACGATTGTGCAATTTTGGTCTCCCAAGTTTCAATTGTGACAATTGGGTCCTCCAAGTATCACGATTGTGCAATTTTAGTACCTCAGGTTCCAATTGCATCAATTGGGTCCCTCAGGTATCACAACTGTGCAATTTGGGCCTTTAAGATATCACAATCATGCAATTTTTAATGCTAATAACCTACATGGCATACGTGAAACTCATTTGACACTTAGTGAAGCCAGCTTGATAGCTTACATGACATTCTTATGTGACATTATTGACACCTCACACACTTTAATAATCACATGTACATCATGTGAGTATAGGGGTCTAATGTTTCTATACAAAAAACATTTATGAAGATCGGTCTCAAATTAGCCCCATGTGTGCCACGTAGGCTACTGACGTTAAAAATTGCAGAATCGTGATATTCTGAGAGCCAAAATTACACAATCGTGATACTTTAGGGGATCCAATTGCGCGATATTTGGAACCTTGGGCACCAAAATTGCTTAATAGTGATATCGGGGGACCCAATTAGAGCAATTGGAGCTTGAGATACATGTCATGTGACGTTAGCCATTCATTATCCAAACACTTTTTCCACAAACTTGAACGTCATACGAGGTTATTACATTTTAAATTATGAATTATCTATTCAAATTTCTTGTTAGCTGCTATTAGTGCCAATAATATTACGTCTCATGTATTTATATTATATATATACGTGGGAGCAGGGGGCTTAACAAATGAAAAAGCTGACCTGTAGCTGGCTTGTAAAGTCAGAGTTGTTTATGTGCCGAGCTATAAATTTAGTTAAGAAAGTGGTTAGATTTCTGACGTCAATTAGTTAAACAAATTAGCCTCATAAACTACATTATATATTTTCGTATTGTATACGCAAGTTGTGATCAGAATTGAACTACACAAGTTTCTGTTTCTTCCAATTTTCTCACGATTCTCTCACTTTTTCAATCGTTTTCTGTCTTATCCTTTCCATTTTATTCTTTATATCTTTCCTTTTAAACGACTGCATATAAGCTTGTTAATAATAAAAATCATACATAAGAAGGCGAATGAAAGCAAGAATAGGGAAAATTTTCCCAGATAGATATAATACGAAGATTTGTTATTTGAAGTTTGAACACCGAAAATGACACCTAAGCGGCTAAACAGCACCCACTTGCATATACAAACGTCTATATACAATCTTGCATACGACATACGAAAAATATTACTCTACCACATAAGTATTAAATTTGAAATGTAAAAAAAAAAAAAAAATTAATATATTATCCTTAATTATACACAGGATGCATACAATGGAACTTGAGTTTCCTTCACCTGATATATAGATATATATAAAAAATACAACATACAAGTATTTAAATTGTGGTTGTGGTCATAATGCATTTTTGGATATTGCATACCATCGCAAGAAAATACAGTCACAGTTGCGGTCGCAATACGATTTCATAGAGTACCAAAACTGCAACATCGTAGCTTCGATTGCGGTTATGGACCAAGACCATGACAAATAAAAAGGAAAATGGAGACGAATTTTGCTGAGGGAGAAAAAAATGGTTTACAGAGAGATGGTTCGAGGTCGAGGGCGATCTGATCCATAACGAGAAGGGCAGCTAGATATGGTAAGCCCAGAAGGGATGATAAAATTGCTTTCCATGAAAAACATTGTTTCAATGGTTGCGCCAGTTTCTGCCAGTTCCTTCATCAAGTTTTTGTAATACTCCTTAAGCCTCTTCAACATGCGAACATACTGTAACTTGAGCCACTTCAAACGCATCCTCCTAAAGATCCTCACCAGCCTCATAAGCGTTCCCCGCCGTGGCTTCTTCCCACCTAGCCGCACCGCCTGCACCCTCCGCCGCCGCTGGAGGGAGACCTTGTTGCGGCGGTGCTGCCGCGGTGACATGGTGGAAAGGTAATAAGCTTGGAGAGGGGTGGTGGTTGGTTGGTTTTGTTGCTTTTGAGGTTCTTTGTGATGTAGAGCCATGGCAGCTGGCAAGAACATGTTTGAGAGGGAGACAGTGAAAGTTTGAGGAACAAATTGCAGAGGGAAATGTTAGAAGATGGCAATTATAGATGATGGAGTGGTGCTTGGAATGTGAGTGAGGGACACGAACCAAGGGTTGACTTAAATAACAAATTAAGGCATCTTTGAGGAATCAGAGTTAGTTAATTTATTATTTTGCTAAATCAAAATTGGTTTAATTCTTTATTATCTTTCAATACGGGAGAATCGATCATTTTATTTATGTTTAGTAAAAAGAGATAAGTATATATAAAAGCATATCCCGTCAAAATTTGTATAGTTCTTTTAACATATTTATTTTCTCTCATTTTATATAATAAAATTATAGAAAAAAATATACGTAAAATAATCCAACCTTTTGAGTGCTGACATAAGGGGGCATGTAATAAAATATAGGCTGCCTAGAATATTATTTTTCATCCTCTAATTTTACTGAGTTTAATTTTGATGCTTTGTCGGTATAAATTTTTTTATAATTATTAATCAATTATAAATAATTTTATGTATCACTTTTAAGATAGTTACTGTCTTTTAAAAGTTAAATATTTAATATGATGTGATAATTAATGGTTAATTCGGTGTGAAAGAATTTTTACGTAAAAAATGTATTTATTTTTAGGTTTCAAATTAGTTCTCTGAGTAATAAATGACTTGTTTTAATTCTTAAAGTCAAGAATATTAGTCAATGTTATTAATCATCTGCGTTAAATATATTATAACGGTGTTAAATTCTCACCGGTAATATTCGAAAGCTCGTTGGAATCTTCTTCCTCTCCTCTGTCTTTACCCCATCATCATTGTTTTTCCTTTCTCGTTCCTCTTTAAACTGAAAACAACCACCGAACTTGCAATGAAAAATCTAATAATTAGAAATCAGTTTCTTTCTATACAAATTTCTCCTTCTCTTCCAGAAAAGCAAAATCACATAAACAGAGAGAAAAGATTGACAGGCATTCCTATATAGATTTCTGATCCTCATTCTAAACTCTCCAATTTTAACTATTCTCTAAACTAAATGCTTGACTTCAACGCATCACACTTCAAAATTCGTCAAATAACCAACTTTGGATTTCACTTGTGCCCTAGAATTTGAGATTTTGTAAGTGTGTGGTTGTTCTTCACTCAAATTAGTTCTTCTATTATATTAACCTCCAAAGATGCTTTTGGTATGTGATTAGATATTATAGATATGTAGAGATGAAAATTTAGTGAAGGACTCTGCAGCAATAATCAAGGATTTTTTTTGGTTTTCCCAGGATATTTCCGCATAAAAATGGGGAGACTAATCCCTCGAGGTATTACACGACATTGAAAGGTTAACCTCTTTCAAACATGTTTTCTCCAAATAATCAAGGATTTAAGAGTTTTTCCTATTTACTTCAAATTTATTTTATCTCAAATTGGTGTGTAAGTTAAATCTTTCAAAGGATAGCTATTTGATAATGTCATCAAGCTCTAACTTTTACATTATCATCTTTGCTATTCTCTTATATATGCCATTGAGTAGTGTTTAAATTCCATAAGATGTATTAAATCTAGTTGCTTTTTCAAATGGACGATGAGAAAGTCTAGCACACACTTATGCCACTAAGAAATCTTTTAAACCTAATATCCAGAAAACCTTTGTTGTGCATATACTAAAGTAGCAAAAGGAAAAAGATACAATCTTTTTTGGATTTAGACTTTCTGCATTCACGCATTCACGAAGTCACAAAATACACTATTAGATTAATATCTTGTTTCATTTTTAATTTTTTTTAATGCACATTCAAATACATCTAACGGTAAATAACAGTGAATGCGTGAATATAATGAATACAGGAACTCAAATCTCAATCTTTTGGTGAGGTGGAGAGCTACTCTAAAACGCAGATTCTCCGTTGCCAATCTCTATCTCTCTCTACTTTATTGTTTTGTTATTTTTTTTTTGGACAAAATAAATCAATGATTAGTAGTATGAGAGAAACAATACCATTGCAATCCATTATTTTAAAAACTAACTTAAAAATTCAAAAAAAAAAAAAACTTAAAAATTAAAAATAAATTGGAAACAGAAATATTATTATAGCCTTAAACATTAGGAGGCTTTATCGGTGACCGCCTAATTAAACCTCCAAAGACTTTTTATATTTTTAATTTTTAATTTTTAATTATAGTTGTCTTGTATATTATTTTTTTCAATTAAGTACTATAGTTCGGTAACGGAATACTGTTGTGACGTACTATTAAGTTATTTTATATGGAATTTAGGGGAGCGAGGTCGTACAATTCAACATTTTTAAGATTATCTTACAGGGTATAACAAAAGTCTTAGGAGAGAAGTCCCATAAATGACGTATCAGCCAACTAATCACTCGCAGGTATCTATCGCCACTACGTTATAGAGAAGTTTAGGAAGACGTTTTTCTATATTAAAGTCAAAACTCAGACGTAATTATATAGTATAACCGAAGAGAAAGAAAGTCAGACGTGGTTATTTAGATAACCGAAGAAAAAAGTCAGACATGATCTAAAAAAAAAGTCTTATAGTCATGGACTCATGGTGTATACTCACAAATTACCCTAATTATATTGTATCTTACAAACTATATTTCCAACGGCGAGGATTATTCATTTCACTGATAAAATTGGTATTTGCTTATTACCCCCCAAAAAAAAAAAAAAACCTGGTATTTGCTTAACTAAACTAAATGAAAATGATAGTTATTGTTGATGTTTGGACCTCAAGTTGGCCCAAACAACTCAACGGATCTGCTTGTATTAGAAAGCCCCTTCGCCACATGCGTCTTGGAACTTGGAGGACCGTTGTTGATATTTCTGGACCGTAACTCAATCCAAACATCTATTCAGATCAGACGTAAATCATAAGTTCCATCAAACCCAATCACTCGACGGATCCGCTCCCACTCGAAAGCCCCTCGTCGCATGCACCTTAGAGCTTGGGGGACTTATCCATTGATGTCCAGGCCACAACTCGGACCAGACAACTACTCAGATTCGTCCTACGTAACAACTCGGCCCAAACAACTACTCGGATTATCTGGCAACATTAAGAGACGGTGCCAATCAAGCAACACAAACGATCATCCATAACGACTTTGTAACCGCTCTCATTAATGATGCACATAATCATCAATAATGACTCATAATCACCCTCATTCTATATATAATAAACATAGCCCTTGGGTAAGGTATCTTCTCCACACACACACACACTTTGAGTAGTCGTCTCCCTGCATGGACAACCCCTCTCCACCATCATAGTCATACACTGATCCCAATTTGGAGGCCGACCTCGGAAGCCCCGATTAGAACAGATTATACCTAAAATTACGTAGCTTTAATTCTAACTAGAAATACGTAGGATCATAATACACCAATTCTATCAAGTTATATCCACAAAAGACACATCAAGTTTATAAATATATAATAGGGGACTCAAGGCTAAAGGCAAAGGGCCTTTCGAATTAGAGTGTATAACTATACTAATTAACTAAAAAACTTGATAAATATAACGAGATATCATTATTTTCATAATTAATCAATCTCCCCACGTCACATCAATAATTGAATACTACGCCACGGATAATTTTGATAATTTTTTGCTTGTGAAGGTAGCATTGCTGGTTTTGGATAGAAAGCAGCTGGGGTAGTAGTAGGGGCGTGGGGCATGGCAGACACCACACCATAACAAGAAGAGGAGATAAGTATTGGCGTTTCGAGTTTGGAAATTGGAATGATGTTGGACTGTAGACTCAGAAGAGAGCACTCCACATGACATGTCACGGGGTGTTCTGCGAGTTACAGCTTACATAAACACAAGCAGGTGACGTGCAGAGACTTGTCACATGGATGTAGACATGTAGCTTCACCTGCACAACCTTTCATCCCAATCGATATTGTTATGATATGATTTAATATGATTACAATATCAATCACAATAATTACATAATCAAATCATGTGTTAAAAACTCATAAACAGGTTGACCAGTTTGTTGCTTCAAATTACTAAGATCCTTCAACAATTGATACTGATGAGATAGATCAGAGATAGTGTAGCGTTTCTTTAAATGGTCCCATACCTCTCTGGCATTCTCAAAACGCCCAAATTGCAGATGAATACTAGGAGTAGAGGTATTGCGAAGCCAGGTAATGATCTGATGGTTCTTGCTATCCCATTCCTCTAATTTATCAGCATATTCCGTTGCAGTATCTGTATCACTTTTGGTGGGGCTCGCTATGTCACCTGTCACATATCGCCAGAGTCGGCGGCCTTTCAAAAATCCGCGCATTGCTTCGACCCAATGATTATAATTAGAGCCATTAAGAATAACTGGAATAGGAAGAGTGACATCGGATTTCTCCATTATAGCACAATAAAGTTCAAAGAAAACAGCACTATCGGAGTAGAATTGGCAAAAATTGACGACAAAAATGAAAAGATCTCACCGAAAAACTTAAGGAAGGGTCAAAATGCACTGTAGTCAACAAGTCAACATGTACTGGTCAACAGTCAAAGGTGCTGGTCAATGAGGCAACCCACGGGTCAGAGAAGCGGGTTAGAACGGGTCAGCACGCGGGTCAGCGCGCAGATCGAGGCGAAAACTGTTCTGGAGTGCAGGCGCGTGGACAACACGCACGGACGGTCTGGCGGCGCGTGAAGCTTCGGACGGCGGCGAAATTTCACCGGCAGGTAGATCGAGCGACGACGATTGCAATGGTACTGGAGGTGAGAGAAACCGATCACGGGAAGGGTCTGAACTGGAGTTCACCAACGGAGGGAAATCAAGCCAAGGAAGAACAAAGGAAGGAAACAACTTCAGGAGCACCACAGGGATTCAAACATGATGAGAACATCACATGTAGGTAGGAATCGAAAGCCTAAGCTCTTGATACCATGTAGAAACTCAGAAAGAAGTATATGAGAGAAATATTTGCATATATTTGTTGTGTACAATGTTACAAAAGAGTGCTCCTATTTATAGAGCAGAAAAAGATACAAAGAAATAAAGGCAAATCAAATCTAATATCCTAATATGATTACAATATCAATCACAATAATTACATAATCAAATCATATCGTATCATATCAAATCATATCGTAACATGTAGAAACTCAGAAAGAAGTATATGAGAGAAATATTTGCATATATTTGTTGTGTACAATGTTACAAAAGAGTGCTCCTATTTATAGAGCAGAAAAAGATACAAAGAAATAAAGGCAAATCAAATCTAATATCCTAATATGATTACAATATCAATCACAATAATTACATAATCAAATCATATCGTATCATATCAAATCATATCGTAACATCCCCCTCAAACTCAAGTGGGTGGAGCTGCAACCAACTTGAGTTTGGATACTAAAGCGCGGAAGCGACCAGGAGAATGAGCTTTTGTAAATAAGTCAGCAGGCTGATCAAGAGTGCCAATGGAGACAAGATGGAGATCACCATGGAGAAGATGCTGGCGAATGAAGTGACAATCTATCTCAATATGCTTGGTGCGCTCATGGAAAACATCATTGTGGGCAATTTGAATGGCACTACGGTTGTCACAATAAAGATCAGTGGAGGCAGAGCCAGAGCCCATCTTCCTGCGTATCGTCTGTTATGGCAATCTTCCTGTGTAGCGCCTGTTCTGGCAGGCATCTGTGGAGGAGGGGTGTTGGAAGTCCCACATCGCCTGCCTCAAATCCTGGGGTGCGGTTTAAATACTTGTTGGGCAACTCCACTTAATACCAATTGGTTTTAGGTTGGAATCTAACAGATATAATTGAAATATATTAAAATTTTATAACGGGTCCATGTTTATTGATATTATATTCTCCATAATTTTATCACAAATAATTATATTATATTATTATTAAATTTTCTGTCATTTAACATTTATATGAATTTTTTTAAAAAATATTTCTATCCGCCTAAAAGAGGACTGACCACTACTCACTGTACTGTATCATTTATTCCTGTATAAAACAAAAAGAAATTAACATTTTCAACATCTATTAGTTATTATCATAAGAAAAATGAAACCACCGAATACTGAGCTACGTCACCTCATTAGGTGTTAATCTAGTCTAGACCCCACAATAGTTCATTAAAATAACAAAATCGTTGTCAAAGTTGAAATCCGTTAATGAGTGTGTAGCAAGTAGCAACTCACCTAACAAATTGGTATGACTAATGAAATACTAAAAACATTTTTAAAGAATATTCTCTGTAAGTTTAAATTAACGGCACTATACAAATAGAAACAATGAAAGTCCAAAAATTCATATATTTTATTTGGAATATTCTACATGGAAGATCCTCATTCATCATTAATTTTTTTATATAGGTTCAAAGTATCCACCGACTTCGTCGATGACTAATCTCTACAAGAGAACCTGGCTGACCATCTTTAGTGGGGTCTCCTATCTCAATCACGTTTTTTCCATCTATAAAGCTCGATCACGATACATTGCTTAAGGGATTTAAAGCTAGTTTCACTTTAAACAACATAATGTTGGTCTCATTCATTATTAATTTTAAAATATTTCCAAGTATTTGAAAATTTAAATTTTATTAAATGCATTTCCTTAAGGAGTGACTTACCAATGCATTTCCTATACGTGTCTGTGGAGATATTCATCTTTAAATCTCATCTACTAGTTGTGGATCTTGTTTGGAACTCACTTTCTACATGGTTGGTAGTGTGTGTTTGAATGAATTTTTGACAAACGTGATTTTGAATAGAATTGATTTTGTAAAATTGATTTTGATTAAAAGTGAGTTGACAATGAAGTGATTTATGTTTGGATGCCTTCATGAAAAAAGTGATTTTATCAATTCTTGTTGTTTGGATAACTTGGATCAAAACTGATTTTGTGTGTACAATTACCAAAATGGGTTTTAATATGACTTTAACTAGATTTCATTGTCATTTTACTTATTATATATATATATATATATATATATATATATATATATATATATATATATTAAATATTAATAAGCAGGATAAATTTTTTAATATAATTATTTTAATTTATGTGAAAGGTCTGTTTTCAGTTTTAATCTTTTTACTCTTTTTTAGATTTTGTTTAAAACCATAATCCAGAAAGATGAAACTAAGCTCTCTAATACTACTACCCATTAATACTTTACAAGCCCAAAATCCACTAGCCCAACATGATGAATCTTCGCAAAATGAATAAGAAAACAATAATAAATCATACGGGAAACAGGGGCAAACACATAAGATGCAGTGTGCGCCGCATCTGGGAATGGTTTCGGTGGGTGCGGCGGAGGACAACTGGATTGGGGCAGTGTGCGCGACTATCATGGGCAAATCCACTTCTTCTTGCTTATGCAACCGTCATGGACAACTCGATTGTGGTGGTGAATGGCTGTACGGGGAGAGACTCGTGGTGGTGTGCGACAAAGGATGGCGGAGCACGGTAAAGGACAGTTGTGTTGATGTTATTAATACTCCAATGAAGGGTAAACAAGGAACTTACCTTTATCTTCAGAGTAGAAATCGATTTTAATGTTATTCAAGTTTCCAGAAGCTGGCCAGAGCTGCTTCAGAATAAAAGTGATTATGGTGCCCTAGAAGTGGATTTCCTGATTTAGCCAAACACCTGGGTTTTCTTCCTGGAAGCGCGTTTGAGGAAGAGACGTGCGTTTGATGGGGGAAATAAGCTGAACCAAACATGCACTCAATCAATATACTATTTGGCTTACCAAAAAAAAAAAAAAAATTGATAACTCAAATAGCCCATACATGTCAAAAATCAAAATATAGGAGAGTATATGCCAAAATGTTAACGATAGCAAGTGACAGCTGAGAAGCCTCGACGTCTCATTAAAGAAAAACCCAAAATTATTAAAACATAATTGTGTTATTAGCGTTAATCGGTTATATTAAAACGGCGGAAAAATTAAAACTTAACTATAAACAACTATCATACAGATATATCAACATATATATACATACATGCATCAATATACACATCATATCCTGGGTACAACACTGTAAAGGGAATCCTATCAGTAAGATCCAAATATGTACAAACTGGTAACATGACAAAAATTCATCAAAACACTGAAGGAAAGACGCCTCACCAACTCTCAACACCCAGTCCCCTCTCAAAATACATGAAAACCTCACATACACCTATACAGATAGCACTGGCCTGAGCCATCACAAACTACTACCCTCGCTGACACCCCGGGGTCTCGACGGTCCCGCTACTCCTCTGCTACCGCTGAAAGAGCTCCTATCTGAAGACCTCTGGAACATCCGTCGGTAGACTCTGCTATCTCTGGTCGGCAGCCTGGAGGACACTCTGGAGGACTCCAACCCTGTTGCTCTAACCTCGGGTAGTGCGGGTGCCTCTAGAACAGGCATCAGATCATAAACTGGTGCTATTGGGTCCTCCTTTGGAACTGGTGCAAGAGCAGACTCCGGTGCGGGTACAGGTGCCAGTGCGAGCTCCGGTACAGGTACCTCAAAGGGTACTAGAAAGGGAACTGGTGCCATCTCCGGCATCGGCGGCATAGCCTGTAACTGCACGCCCGGAAATCTGATGGGAAAGGGAAATGTCTGACCGGCTCGGAACGTACCAATCAAACCCAAAGGAGCTCCCTGTCTAAACCCGGTAGTCACCGAGACTAGACCCATATATACTGCGAACCGGGTGACTGGGTCCACAAGCCACCCATTGGGATCCACAAACTCGAACTCAAACATCCCCGTGAGGGGGAACCCTGCCGGCTGAGTCATCCACGGGTGATCCCAGTGTGCCATCCTCGTGATCAGGGTCTAAGGTACAACAATAAAAATAAAACAAACACCACAGCAAGAAGAAAGGGGATAAGAAACGATTTAACGTCAAACATGGAGAGGGTTTAGTAACATTTAAATCTATAACAGCACACTGAACATCCATCTCCATCTATATATATATAACACAACCATCCTTGACAACGTCTATTATTTTTCCTCTACCCTCCATCATGATGCAATGCAATGCAATGTGTATAATCAGGTTTGGCCACATATCCAGATATCCATAACGACATGTCTCCAGAGTCCCCGGTGCACATTCTCATCCGCGGAGGGAGAATGCCCATGCAAAGCAATGGCACTATAGTTGCATAATACACGTCGGTGCACACCACTGATCCCACGGCCAGGATGCTCATGCAATGCATGAACTATAGCTGCGACAATAAATAATAATGTCTGGGACGGTCCTACCAATAGTCTAAACCACGAGAATGCATCCTCCGAGGAATAAGACCCCTAGTGCCACTGCACTATATCACAGACCATGTTTCAGGTCACCCATAAAAAAATATCACAGACCATGTTTCAGGTCACCCCCTAGTGCCTTAACCTCTCATCACTATCTCATAGATAACCTCAACAATAATCACGTCTCATCAGTCTTATCACCATATCACAATAATCATCTCGGTTAGGCACTTCTGAACTCATGTATCATGAACCCCCACATACATCATTATACTCATCATGTCTCAATGCTCATAAAATCTCTAATCTCTAGTCACAATAATCACCCATCATGTAAACATGTCACCTTTTCATTCATCTCCATATATAATAAAATAATATAAAATAACATAATATAATTTTATCTATTATCCAATAAGCACAAATAACACAAACAACTCATCATATATCAACAACATGCCCATAACATGTCAAACCAGTCCAATCAGTCAAAGCAGTCAGCAATAAAATAATATATTTTTATACGTAACGGCGATAAACATACAATTCCAATATCCTCATTGGTACCACTAAGTAGTCCCCAATGTGACATTAACATTGTCCGTTACTCGCTTTCTAGTAGGGTTTAGGCCGCCCTACGCCATTATCGAAATAAATGACACTTCATCGTTTCTGACGTTAAATGGCTTCTTTCCCCCCACCTGGAAAGTCTTACTGCGAAAGAACGCTACGTAACGAGTCATCCTCGAATCCTCTCGATTCTGCCTTGCACAGTTCTAAGGCCTCCGAGCCTCCGAAATTCCACCTAAACATCACATTACGAAGCGTACGTTACAAGGAGTTCTAACACGAAGACGGAATTGAATTCCTATAACCGAAACGAAAGATAAGTCGAGTACCATCACGGACGACATTTTGACATAAAAAGGATAGGAATTACCTTCACTATAGAAGAAAAGAAGAAGAGGAAAGTGAAGGCGTCGTTGCCATGATCACAACTGTTAGAAAATCAGATAAATATCTGATAATATCTTTTCATATCTTAGCATATCTTAGAGTATCCTAGATAATCTCTTAGGATTTATTTCTTATTTATATTTTATGATTTGATTCTCTATTTGATTAAGATTAGGATCCTACTTTTAGTATAAATAGGACTATTGTGTTGTCTTTTGTAATCACATCATCACTATATCAAATTAATACCAGTCTTATTATTTGTTAGTTTATTTCTCTCTTTTCCTCCTTTCCTACCTAAAACCTTCCAATTCAACATGATATCAGAGCCAGACAAAGGTACTATCCTCAGTTACTTGTACTGTCACTATTCCGCTACGGAGTTCTGATAAGTATGAAGGAACTCCAATCATCTTCTTAGCCATACAACCAAAAAAAAAAAAAAATCCTTTTCTCTCCTCCGTTGTGTTCTTTTCCAACGCATCCTTCTTCTTTCCGACCTACGTTCTTGCCCCGTTAGCTGCTGTCAGCTGCCGTCCGCCTCCGTCGGTCGTCGTCTCCGGCTGCTGACACCACCGTCGGACTCGCTTGCCGCCGATCTGTCCAGACGTTCAGACAGCACCGCCATAAGCCTCCATACGCGCCCGCATGCGTGTGTCCTCTGATCAGAGCGCAGCCGCACGAGCTTCCCTTTCATTGGCACGTGACGACGCGTCCTGCCACTGTTCCTGCCGCTGTTTCCAGCGCCGAACTCGCCGTTCCCTGCTTTCTCCGGATCTGTGCTCACCTCCTTCATCGGACCTCTTTTGAGCAACATCCCTGTGTGTTGTACTGTTCAGGTACTTGTGATTTCAGTTATTTGCATTTGTGTTTTGACCCATGGCTAGTTCTACCTCCTCCGATACTCCTAAGGACTCCCCATCATACCAGTGTGGCTTTTCTTCCCACCGACGATCATTCCGGTGGTAACCCCTTTCCCATGGATGAATCATATTAGTGGTGACTTTTGTTCTCACCTACGATCATTCCGGTGGTGACTCTTTTGCCACATATGAATCATATGAGTCGTGACTTCTATTTCTGTCGATGATTGACTTATGTTGGTTATGTCTCAAACTAGCCCAACTCACTGCCCCAGATGCTCTGGCCCGGCTCTTTTTCCTAGATGCATTGGCCCGTCTTTCTCCCAGATGCACTAGCCTTGGCCCCTTGTCCCAGATGCACTTGCCTAGTCTCAGTCCCGGAAGTAGTTGTCTAACTTAATTTCAATTTGAAATAATTTGAGACTCCGATATTGTTGTTGAAGCTTCCAAATACAGTTTTGAGAAGTTCGGACCTTTCTGCTAGATTGCTTGCCAAGAAATTTCTGTCAGGCTGATGATCATTCCAGCTATCTTGCTAAGTTATCTTTCCAGCAACTCTATCCGGCCTCTCTAACATTCTTGAGTTATTTTAAATTTTAATTTGAGGGGGAATATGCATTGTTTTTGTATAACAAGCTTACAGCTTAGTAAGCTTTAGCTTGAGGGGGAGTGTTAGAAAATCAGATAAATATCTGATAATATCTTTTCATATCTTAGCATATCTTAGAGTATCCTAGATAATCTCTTAGGATTTATTTCTTATTTATATTTTATGATTTGATTCTCTATTTGATTAAGATTATGATCCTACTTTTAGTATAAATAGGACTATTGTGTTGTCTTTTGTAATCACATCATCACTATATCAAATTAATACCAGTCTTATTATTTGTTAGTTTATTTATCTCTTTTCCTCCTTTCCTACCTAAAACCTTCCAATTCAACAGTAACCATGTACTCGGAATCGTGACGGGACAATCGATCGAGTCGATAATAGAGCCATTACCTTTTCTCTCTCTAAGTTTCTCTCTTCCTCTCTCTAAATTCTCTCTTTTCTGTTATGTATGCTCTCTGCCTTCGTTTCTTATCACTTATGGCTTGAGTGACATATAAGTCACTCAAGCCTTTTTATTTTATCCAACAGCGCGCCAATGCTTAAGGGCTGGAACCCGAGCGCTTGAGCGCTCCAACGCTTGAGCGACGGTTTCTCCACACTCGAGCGTTGGAGGTAGGTAGGCCACCGTGCCATGCAACCAATCCTGAGATGCCACGTAAGCACCTTTTGACACGTGGCAGGTCAACGTCAGACCTTGTCTGATTGACTAGGGCACTTTAGCATTGATACACCCATGCTTGAGCCTTCTATGGATGCTTGAGCGTTGTGTTTACCACGCTTGCGTTGACCATTGACCAGAAGACATTTTGTCGCGTTCTGGGTCCGTTCGACATCCGATTGACCTCAAATTTGAGATGTAGGCTCATCAAGACCTACTAAACAATCTTAAATCATCAAAAATGCCTAATCTCATTCCTAACTCCAAATTTCTTGTTTCACACTCATACGTCTTAGAGACGATAACCGGGGAAAACCCTAAGATGGTCTTACGTTCAATCTCACTCTATATGGCTGAGTACTTTCCATGCAAAGGTATCTAAACCTTAAACAACCTCTTAACCATGTAATCCAAGTCTTAAACCTAATCCTCTTACGTAAACAAAACATAAAATCACGGATGTTACAATAGCGAGGAGTTTTTGTTGTTGGATTGGTCATTGAAGAGCTCCGCGGAGGACGACGATCGATAACAAATCTGACCGTTAGTGGTAGCGGCAGTTGACGGAGAGGGGCGGTGGAAAATGGGCACCTCTGGTTATAGATGGGAGAACAAAGACAAGGAAAGTCAAAGGGAAGAGAGATAATTAATAATTTTTGTAATATTTATAAATATTAAATTTTTTTTTGAGAAGCCAAAGAAATGTAATTAATATAAACAGCTCCTAAAATGCACAAGAAGTGCCCAAAAGAAGCAAACAACAGCCAAAGCCAACAACAAAGCAATACACAACAAAACCACACCCAAGCAACCACTGCTACAAAACAAAGACATAGCAGGAACATGACATAAAGGATGCCCCAACACCATGGAACCACAATCCAAACAACAAAAAACAATATCAACCGAAATATTGTCCTCCAAAACAGATCTGCAAAATGCATATGAACACTTGAATTAAGAAGACAAGCATATGATATGATTAAAAAACCAGCTGGAAATGGTATATGTGAATCCTTTCCTTCCAGTTCCAACTCGATTCCAAGTCCAAATCTTGACATTCTCTAGTATTTCTTCACTATAGCGTTGATGCTTTAAAAATCACCTTATTGCGAAACAACCAAATAGAGCATAACATTGTAAACCAAAATCACCTTGTGCAATGTTGAAGAGACACCAAGCCAACCTAGACAAACGATCCAGACACTTGAAAAAAAAAAAATCACATTCAAAGAAAAGATGATTTGTAGATTCAGCAATATGCATACAACCATTACACAATATTGAAGAGTCTATTAGAATCCCTCTAAAGAATAGACTTTCCTTAAAAGGAATCCTATTTTGAGCTACTTTCCATACGAAAGATGCTGTTTTTAGTGGTACGAAATTATTCCACAACCTGTTGAGAAAAGAATCCACTCTGCTATGCCGCCTTTTCATAATTGAAGAATAAGCAGATTTTACTGTATAGGCACCAGATGACTCCAACTTCCACACACACCTTTCACCAGCACCCTCTCTAATAAATACTCGACTAACTAAACTGAATAACCGTTGTTCTAACTTTAACTCCCATTGAAAATGATCCCTCCTCCACTTCCACTTCCACCTCCAAACACCCTCTACCCACTCGCTTAGATCTGCTGCCAAAACATCTTTGTTAGTGGACAAAGAAAACAATCTATGAAACCTATCCCATAACAAACCACCCTCAATCCATGTATCATTCTTAAAAAAAAATGTGTCATGCCCATCACCTACACTTTTAAACAACAACTCTAACATCCAACCTTCTTGCCTTCCCACACTCTTATCCTCTAAGGAATATAAATCTCTCCACCAAGCTGACCTTTTTTTAGAACCCTCCCTCAACAACCCCTCTGACTCACCATACTTAGCTTTTACAACTCTATACCACAATCCACCTTTATCTACCCTCATTCTCCACCTCCACTTCCCCAACAAAGCAAAGTTAAAAGCTTTCAAATTTCTTATTCCTAACCCACCAACCTCACGCTCTCTATAAATATCCTCCCATGATATCCAATGCACTTTCTTTTTTTCACTATCCTCTTCCCAAAGAATCTGTTCAAAAAGATATTCAAGCTGCGAAATGATACCTGCTGGAGCTTTGAAGAAGGAAAGATAAAAGATCGGAAGGGCCATGAGGTCAGATTCAATAAGGACACTTCGGCCACCAAAAGACAAATTCTTACTATACCAGCCTGAGAATCTATTTTTCACCAACTCCACAATAGGTGCCCATGTTGATATCCTCTTAGGATTTGCCCCAACTGGCAACCCAATATATTTAAAAGGCACTGACCCAAGCCTGCTATTCAAAACTGTTGTTGCTACCTGAATGCACTCAACATTCACATTTACACCTATTAATTGGCTCTTGTGAAAATTGTAACGCCTTATTTTTCATAAAGAAGATTAATGCATTTATATATGTTATATATATGTTTGCATATGCTTGTTAGGTTTGTTTTTGTTGCCTAAGCTCATGTTTGGGAAAGTTTAGCCTTAGAAATGTTCATTCCTTTTAGACTCCTAGTAACCTGTTTCACTGTTTTGGCCATATCTTGAGTTCTAGATGTCCGATCGAGGTGATCTTTGTGGCGTTGGAAAGCTAAGAGTATTATCTACAAGTTGTATTTTTAGTGTTTTTCCAAAATCGATCATATAAGGGGTCTCGAAAGGCCATCTTTGAGCGTCCCATGCTCAGAAGTTGAGCACGGCCGTGCTCAACAGGGAACAAGGCCGTGCTCATGCATCAGAGTCTATAAATAGAGCAGTTTCGTGAGAGTTACTAGCCAAACCCTATTTTGGCACTTTGGGCAGCTTTTGTGGGGCAAAAACCACTTCTTTCTTCCTCTCCTTAAGCCCCTTTGATGCCTTGGTGTTCTTGCTGTATTTTTGGGAGGTCTTGGTTGGTCTATGCCAATCATAGAAGGTAATGGTTCTTCCCCCCTTTTGGTTTCCTTTTCTTGTTTATATATTGGGAACTAATTGGTTAACCTTTTGTTTGACCAAGGCTTGGGAAGCTAGTCAAGCTGCTTGAGGGAAATGCTTTGGTCCTTCATTTGGGTTGCCAGTTGGCTTTCGTTGGTTGGAATCTTCATATCAGGTATGGGGAGAAGGGTAGTGTATATCATAGGCATTGGGGGTAGTGTAAGGTAAAAGGGTTCCCATAACCCTGGTTTGTTATGTTTGATGATATGATTAATATGTTGGTTGATTTGCTATGATAATAGGTTTGATTGTTAATATGTTGTCTTACATGCCCATGTTCATAATATGTTCTTGATGGTTATGTTGTTATTGTTAATATGAACATGATGTTATGTTGTTAGTTATTGGCACGATTATGTTGGATGATTGTTGAGATATGCCTGTTGAATATTGATTGATTCCTAATGTTATTGATTATGTTGGTTGAATGGTTGATGCCATGATCGTGATGATGTTATGATTGAGTTGATGAGGATGTGGGATCTGGAAAATATGTTGTTAAAACGGATTAGGATTAATGGACTTAATCATTAAAATAATTGGCTAAGAACTGTGTTTTAACTCTGCCCAGGACAGTACTGTCGTGCATTGAGCACGGCCGTGCTGAACAGGGTGTGTAACACCCTGTTTTCTCCCGCCTTGATTGATAATTATATTTTATATTTTTACCGGGGATTTAGAAAATAATTTTTAGGAAAACAAAATCATAGTTGAGACCTTCTATATCGAAGGAAGTTACGGTGAAATTTTAGGTTTAAAATTCAGGCGAAACCCGGTCTGTGTTTTTCACTGACAGTAAAAGTTTACTGATCAGAAAACCTAATTTTGATCCGTGAACGAAATGGTTTAGGTTTATATTATTTTTCCAACGATATTGGTTATTGGTCTTTCGTAGTTTGAATAATCCCAAGAATGATTTTGAATTGAATTGGTTAATTATATTGAAAGTTATGGACTTTTAAAGAAATAAGGACTAATATGCAATTACTGAGAATTTCAGGGACTGTTCTGAAAACTATATTTTTAAGTATTGTGGTTGTAGTCCTTAATGATATAAGACTATAGAAATTTGTTTGAAGTTATTTGGATTTATACATAAAAAGATATAAGCTTTTTAGTAAACAAGGACCTATTTGTAAATATTGAAAATATTGGATAGAAACGTCATTTATGGAATTTTAATGATAACTGGAAAATATTTTATGAGATGAAACTATAGAAGTTGGTTTGGTGTGATTTGGAGTTATAAATAAAAAGTTATAAGGTTTTAAGTGAATAAGGACCTTTTTGTAATTAATGAAAGTTTAGGGACTAAATTGCAATTTTCGAAAATAAATGTAATTGGACAGTTAGAAACTGTTTTCATGCTTGTAAAACTGTTCTAAAACTCCAAAATGAGTTTTGGACTATTAGAGTGTAAAATCGTTGAAAAAGGATTTACGCGACTTACAAACTTAACGACGTTCGGTAACATTTTTAGGAATTTTGTATCAATGGAGAGAAAACTGTAAAGTCAGTGTTTCAACAACTTAATATGAGTATTTTAACCTAGGAAATTAATACATTTGAGGTGAAGAACAATATTTTCAAAAGTATGGCTTTTGGGCCTAAATTCAGTAAAAAGCGGCGGAACCGTAGTTAAGCGTTTTTAAAGATTTTTCAAGAGAAAGGTTTTGAGAAATTGATACTTGTGTATCTTGGATGGAAATGGTTTTTAAAGAATGATTTGATTTCATTTAAAGATTTTGGTTTTAAGATCAAAAGGGTTTGTATTTACGGTAAAGAACAAAAACCTAAGTCATGAACGACTTAGTGAAAACACGAACATAATAATTTATGACGTAGGGTGGATTAAGACCTTAAGTCATAAAGTATGGATAATTCATTATCCATATTCCATAAAATGTAATGGACTCAGAATGATTTTCTTTCTTGGAAGCCAAAGAAAAAGGCTCAGTTAGAAAAGTGCAGAGAAATAAATAATTGGACTTGTGTTCCAATCTCATAATGCGTTAGGACTTTTAATCAAGTGTTTTAAGAAAACTGTGCACAAAGATGAAAGGTTACTTGAGAACTTTAGCTTGATGATTAAGTACCGGTGATTCGGACTTAAGGACATCTGGCATCTGTTACAGTACGTTGAAAGAATTATGAAGGAATCACGATGTCATCCGTTGGATGGACGAGAAGAATGCATTTCCGGCAAATTTTGCCTAAACACATAGTGAAACTATGTTCTGTAAGGCCGTTGTGCCTAGGAGATGGAGCTAACACTTTAATGCGGGTGCGAATTCCGTAGTGACGATCTATTGATGCTCGGGGGTGTCGGGGTATGAAATACTCATATAGGCCCAGTTGGTTGCCCCTCTGTGGCATGGTGATCTTGCAATACACCGACATACTCGACTAGACACTATGTGTTTTCTGGTAGTGAAGGATGTTCCCGAAAAAGCCTATGTGCACCATGATGATTGTTGATGCATTTTATTACCCAAGGCTGGTGGACTCCGGAACAATCCTCCGAACCACTCTCTCCGACTGTTCGTAAAACCATGGTATAGGAATTCAGAGGTCATTCCTCGAGTCTTAGATGTTTCTATCTAGGAAAACGTTGTGCTGTGGTCATGTTTCTGTGAAACATTATTGTTTTGTTATGAGTGTAGATATGATTAATAATTGTTCATTGTACGTACCTGAGAGTCATACCACTGCATGTCTGCCTTATGTGTAAGATAAATGGAAATCTCACCTCCTTATTTTTATATTGCCTATGTTGGCTGGCTATGTGCCTTCTGTATTCTTTTGAGAAGATTGAGACGTCAAGATGTCGCTTGGCTGACGTATCATAGATATTGAGGTTTGAGCTTGCGGATGCTATGGTGGAATTGCTAGTGGACATCTTTCAGCTTTCAGCTTCCAGATAGTCCAAGACGATAGCGTTTGTTTTCTGTCATGTCTTACTTTTGTTTTCTTGAGATGGGAATGACGGTTGATAGTTCATAGACTATGTTTTCCTCTTGGAAGGAAAACAAAAGGGCTTAGTTCGAGCGCTACTTTTGTAGTGACTCCAGTAGTGTCTTTTTCGATGACGTCAATAGTGGACTCAAATAGAGTTTCCACTAGACCTCGTCAGTTGAGTTGCCCTTTCTCACAGTGTACGAGAAAGGACTGTCTTTTCTATTTTCGATTGGCCAGCTGGGTATGTTTGGGAGTTAATGTAACTATCTATGGAGCTGCGACTCCAAGTATTTTATATTTTAGGAGCTGCGTCTCCACATCTTTATACGAGATACGTATGTGGTTATGATTTTTGGGTTATGTGTCGGGTTGGGCATTATGTAATTAATTTGCGAACTTATGACCCTAAATGTGATAATGGAATGTTTTATTATCCATTCATTTAAAACAAAGTAGTTATATTTATGACTTGCGAAAAGAAAAAAAAATTACCCCATTCTTTTATAGCCAATTTTAATTAACCTACTTTTCGGCCTTAAAATGTCACTTGCGATGTAGCGCCCGAGGAGGGTGTTACAGGGTGCACGCCCGTTCTCCCAGTTTGAATTCTGGAAAGTGGCCGCGCATTAAGCACGACCGTGCAGCTGAGCACGGCCTTGCTCAACAGGAAGCATGACCGTGCTGATGAGAATGATCGTGCCTGAAACAAAGCACGACCGTGCTTCCCCCTCTGGACAGAACCTAAGATTAAGGACTTAAATAGGGCTTTTTAACCCCAATCTTCCCCAATGAAGATGATGACTTAGTTAATCAATGATGAAGACTAGATAACTTAATTAAAGATTAATTAAGATGGTGAAGTCGGTAACCGTTGGGTTACTGCACGTTGACGATTTGTACCTTGGTGCTTTTTGGCCAAGGGAACCTTGACCCTGCGGTTTGGGTCTAAGGTGCTGTTGATGTTGTACCTTGGTAGCCGAGAGTTTGCTCCAAGGAGGCCTTGACCCAGTTGGGTCTAAGGTGTTGCGGTAGAATCCGCTGCGGTCGATTCCGCTGGTTAAAGGTTTTGCGGTAGATTCCGCTGTGGTAGATTCCACTAGTTAAAGGTTCGCGGTAGATTCCGCTGCGGTCGATTCCACTGATGTCTTCGTTTGATTCCGTTGAAGTTGAGGTGGTTGTGGTTGCCGTTGTTTGTTGCTTGCTCATGCATCATTGGAGATGTTGTTGTTGGGGGATGTTCGACATAGGGGAGGTCGCCTGAGAGTACGGCGATCTGGCTATCCACGGTAGGAGTAGGTTCTCCATGCGCCCCCGTGATGAGGCATTCGTTGGTTTGATGTGTTGACTATTCGAGGAGTAGATTCTCCGGCGTCGAGCCGATTCTCAATATATATATTTAACTCCGAAGTCTTTCATCCTGAGTTAGTTGGATCCACATGCATAGATGGAGTAACGGAGTAGTATTGCATTGCATCGCATAGCATTCTTGTTGTTGTTGATGATGATGTATGTGGATATATATGCTGGTGTATGTTATGATGCCCTGCTGTATGTTTTACCTTACTTCCTATCTCCATGCCGTATATGTTTACATGATTCTTACTCCCCGTTGTTTGTTGTTTGTTTGGCCTGATCGACACCTTGCAGGGGACGGTGAGCAGCTTGATGAGGAGTCGCTTCGAGTAGTTAGTTATGTTTAGTTTCAGTTTGTTTATCTGAATTGTTATTCAGATTGGTTATACCAGCTCTGTAGTGTGACATCGGGGTAGGGTTTTCTTTATGGTTCATGCTTATGTTTTAATTATTTTTAACTTGTTTTATTTTCTGCAAGTTTTGAGAACTAGTTCATGTGGGACCTTTCTACCCATGGACAAATAATTTATTTTATTCAGTTAATGCATGATTGGTTTTATATCTTTGTCCTTTAAATGCTTTATAACATGCGGGGTAGCAGGGTGTCACATTTAGTGGTATCAGAGTAGTTCGGCCCTATCCGGACGTGGTATGAGTCTGTCGTGAGTCTGTTGTGTGCTCATGTTTGAATTGTCTATATTTATATGGGCAATGTTACGTGGTGCTAAGTACCTATAGCTTCGCTTTGGCTTGACTTACTGTATTTGGTGGTTTGTCTTGAACGATCCAAGGAGCCTACAAGTGCTTCTAGTGTTTATGAAAGCCGTTCTATTATCTCTTGATAATAAGAACTCTGCAGCTGATCTTGTGGGCTTACCTTTTAAAAACATCTCGATGTTATTCTTGGAACGAACTGGTTATCTTCCAACCATGTTCTCTCTATCTGTTTTGATAAGACCCTACTTTTTGGAACTCCAACGGAGTCTAAGAATCCAGACCTTCTCTCTGCCAGCCAAGTTCAAGCTTCAATGAAAGACAAAGCCCAAGTGTACATGATGATAGCTTCCCTGCAAGTAGAGAGCATCCGGTCAGAGACAATCGGGATTGTGAAAAGACAAAAAAAAAAAAAGGTCTAGGAAACAATTTAACACATTGAAAAATATTAAAGCATGTGACAAAGATTGACACGTGTAAAAAGTTTAGAGCATATATATTTGTTTATTATTATTATTATTATTATTATTATATATAACAAATAGAATAAATAAAAGAAGGTTGTGTAATAAAAAGTTTACAAATAATAAATAGAAAATTTTAAATTTTAAAAATTATACGATTATTTGAAGAGTAGTAATTTAAATATCATATGCTATGTTTTAATTAAAGACATTCTTTTGTTAATTAAAAATGATTAAATTTAAAAAATGACTTTTTTGTGGTTACAAGACGTGGCTGAAGCCCAAAAGAGGAAACTAAGAAATAACTAGGCGGGGTAAGGAGGCCCCAGAAACATCAGCTAACAAAATTAAACCAAGATCTGGAGGTAGAGTGAGCATTTCTTTGTAGCCATAAGGCTCTTCAATACTTTTGTTTGCCAGATAATCAGCTGCAATGTTGCCTTCTTTCATTGTATGATAGAGTCTAACATCCCTGTTTCGTTTGTTAATCCTCTGTATAATGCGAAACAATTGTTTGCACCCAAGGCCAATCGAAGAATTTTGAAGAGCTTGAACTAAGCATTGAGAATCACTCATTGTTTATGTAACACTACAAGAAATTTAAATTAAATTATAAATTAGTTATGATTCATATCATTCCATCTTTTATCCAGCTCAAGCCATATATAGGTATATATATCACAGTGTCCAATAGAAGTCAAGACCCGTGAGACTTCTACATGCACAATCTAAAATTAATTTTATTGGATGCTAAATTTAAAACAAACATCTTCAGAATTTCAGAATCACTTTCATTGGAAGTAAATGTGTTTTTAGACCCTCCAAAATCTAAATCAAATAAGCGTTTTCAGGATATTTTCGTGAAGAAGGATCTACTGCAGATACTGATAATAAGAAAGAGGATTCTATTTCAGACTTCACAGTAGTCTTGACCAAATCTCAAAAAAAGAAGCTGAGGCAGGCTAGCTAGGGCGGGTAATAAACCTTTTGTCCAATGAAAATTCTCTATTTGAATGCTAGAGGCCTAGATAATTTTGAAACTAGGCAAGTTCTCAAAAGAATGTGTCTCCAACAAAAACCAGATTTTTTGTTTCTATCTGAACCTTGGATTGACTTTGATAGGGTTCCTCCTTCTTTTTGGAATTTTATTGGTTTGAAACATTTTATGTCTAACGATAGGCCTTCAAAGATTCCTAATATCTGGTGCTTATGTTATGTGAATGTGTCTCCAACTATCATAGCTTTTGCTCGGCAGCATAGTTCTTTTAGCATTATATTGGAAAATCAACAAATTTGTTTCTCAGCTGTCTATGCTTCTACAACTTGTAATGGTAGAAGGAGTTGTGGAGATAGCTTTTTGATTTGAATAGCAGGTTGGCAGTTCCTTGGATTTACATTGGTGATTTCAATTCAATGCTTGGTGCACATGAGAAGAGAGGTGGTAATTTAACTCTTAAACAGTCTTGTGAGGATTTCCAATCTTGGACTGGTATGAATAAGCTAACTCATATTCTTACAAGAGGGTCTCCTTATACTTGGTCTAATGGTAGAGCTGCAAGGCTCTACACTGAAATGAGGTTGGATAGAGCTGTTGTTAATGAGGATTGTCTCTCTTTCTGCAGCAGCATCTCCTGCATGACTTTATTGAGAAGTCAATCTGATCATTTCTCCATTCTGTTATCTATGAATAAAGGTCAGAAATCAAGACCCTCCTCATTCAAATTCTTTAATATATGGTGTGAAAATACTGATTGCTCAAGGTTGGTTAAAGAGTCTTGGTCTAAACCTATCTTTGGTGGCAATCATATGTCCAATTTGTTTCAAAAGCTGAAGAGACTCAATTTTGAGCTAAAAGATTGGAATAAAAATGTCTTTGGAGATGTTAAAGTTAGAGTAGATAATGCTGCTTTGGTGCTTAATTCTGTGCAGCAGATGATTGTTTCAGAAGGTTTCACAACAGATCTGCATGAGCAGGAAATTCTAGCTCAATCTGATTTCCAGCAAGCTTTATTAGTGGAGGAAGCTTTCTGGAAACAAAAAGCTTGTGTTAATTGGTTCTCTAAAGGGGACAGAAACACAACATACTTTCATAAAGTGACAAAGATTAGACAGACTACCAAGCAAATGTCTTTGCTTAAATGTGAGGGTGACAGGATTCTAGATTCTCAGGCTGAAATTGAGAATCATGTTGTGCAATTTTACTCTGAGCTATATTCAACAGAAAATAATTGTGTGGACAATGGTATCGTGGAGAATGCAATTCCATCATTGGTTTCTACTGAGGACAATATCATGCTAACAAATCTCCTTACTAAAGAGGAGGTTAAAACTCCAGTTTTGGGTATGAATGGTTCTGGCTCTCCGGGTCCAGATGGATTTAGGGGTGGTTTTTACTAGTTCTTTTGGGATAGAGTAGGAGAGGATATGTTCAACTCAGTTCTCTATTTCTTCTTGCATAACTGGATCCTTCCTAGTCTTAACTCAAATGCTATTGCCCTCATTCCTAAATTTTCAGAGGCTGATAAGATTGGTGATTATAGGCCTATTGCCCTAGCTAATTTTCAATTCAAGATAATCACCAAGGTGCTAGCTGATAGGTTGGCCCAAATTGCCCCTAAGATTGTCTTAGAGTAGCAGATAGGGTTCTTAAGGCATAGGCACATCTCTGAATGCATTGATTCTACCTCAGAAGCTATAAACCTTTTGGATTATAAGTCTTTTGGAGGTAATATGGCTATGAAGTTTGATATTAAAAAGGCCTTTGATACCCTAGATTGGAAATTCTTAATGAAGGTGCTTGATGCTTAGGTTTTGATTCAAAATTCTGTGGCTGGATTCACTAGTAGAAAATATGCATTTTGCATCGGGGATTCTACAACGGTTGTAATGAAACCATTGTAGAAAGTAGTGCGGTGGCATTTTTGTAATAAAATGAACTATATGAATGACTTTCTACATCGGGTGTAGAAGAAACCGTTGTAGAAAAATACACGGTGGCATTTTTGTAATAAAATTGAGTCTAGGCCATGACTTTCTACAATGGTTACTTTTGCAACCGTTGTAGAAAATAACCCGGTGGCATTTTTGTAATAAAATGCACTCTGGTCCATGCCTTTCCACAACGGTTACATGTTGAACCGATGTAGAAACAGTTAATTCAAATTCCTACTTGCGCCAGAGCCCACTCTCGTTTGGCGTTTGTGCCAGAACCCTTCTCGTTTCTCATTCCCCTCAAAGAGCCAGAACCCTTGCGCAGCTGTGCCAGAACCCTTCTCCGCCGTTGGTCCGTCATTTGCATGCTGTCTCCGCGCCCTTCTCCATCGTTCTGCACGCCGTCTCCACCGTTCGCTGCCGTGGTTTCTCAGCTGTTCGTGCGCGCTGTCTCCCTGGTTCGTGCTGCTGTCGTTCCTTTCGATGCCCTAACCCGAGTCGTTTTCCTTCGAGAGTAACGATTCTTGAGTAACCCAATCTTATGCTTCTACTTTGCACCATTTCTCATATATTCCTTGTCAACATTGGTTTACTGAACCCATTAAGCTTGCTCAATGAAATAACGTTTTTCCCAATCAAGCAATTACATTTCGTTCTCTTGGGCTTTCCTTTTGAGGTGTCTATGATTCTGGGGCTGAAAACCACTCTAAGCAGCCTTGTGTATATAACCTGTTTGATAAAATGACTCAATCACTCAAATGAAAAACATGCTTTTCTTCTTTTTACCACAATTTTAGTTTGTTAGATTGGTTCATTGGTTAATTACTAACTTACTAGTTTATTTAGTTAGGTAGTTAGCCATGTCACATTGTTTGGTGATGAGTCATTGCTGTTTTTACTGTTTTAGTGTCAAAAAATCCATCTCAGTATGTATTGTGTACATGTTGGTACCTATGTGGCCAACAACTGCTTGTGCCATGAAGCTTTCATATATGGGTTCATCATGCCCTATGCCTAATGTTGATCATCTAGACTTTGTATGTTGATGCTTATGGTTTGATCCTAAGTGTAGTGATGAACCCTAAAAAACACGGTTAGTATGTCAAGCTAACTTGCTTTACTGTTTTGTGGTGTTTTTATTGTTGCAAGAGTTACTTCTATGACAATTATTTCCGAGAGAATCACTCGTGAGAGACCTTTTTATAACATGGTCATATTGATGAAAACTAGGATCATATCACATATATATGTTTTGTGAGTTGTGAGAGATGCTATTTATGCTTGAGTACTGTTTGCAAGAAAAGGAAAAGTTTCATATATATGTAGGACATTTATTTAGTTAGGTAGTTAGCCATGTCACATTGTGTGGTGATGAGTCATTGCTGTTTTTGCTATTTTAGTGTCAAACAATCCATCTCAGTATGTAGTGTACATATTGGTACCTATGTGGCCAACAACTGCTTGTGCCATGAAGCTCTCATATCTGGGTTCATCATGCCCTATGCCTAATGTTGATCATCTAGACTTTGTATGTCGATGCTTATGGTTTGATCCAAAGTGTAGTGATGAACCCTAAAAGAGGCACGACCTACATCGGTTTGTTTCCTTTTTAAATTCCACATATCATAAAAAATGAACACTAAAGTGCTATGGTTACATGCAGTTGTTTTAGTACAAAAGGTGCATGTAGAATATACTCTTGTTGCTTGATTCTCCTAATGGGGTTCTGATCTTTTATATTGCTGGACAGTCTATGGGGTTTCGTGCTTTCAGTATGCCCAGCTAGGATTTCCTTAGTTAAAATGAGTTTAGATTTTTCCTTTGCTAGCATTTTAACAAATGTCACTTGTGTCTAACTATATCTACAGAACGTGGATATGGATCGTAGTTGGATGAATAGTAAACGTACAAGTGATGAGTATTTGAAGGGAGTGGAAGAGTTTCTAGAATTTGCTCAAAGAAATCTCCCTGATAGTAGTAATGGAAGGTTTTCTTGTCCTTGTGTCAAATGCTTCAATAAGATGAAGTGTGGAATTGAGAAAATACGGGAGCATCTTATTTGTCAAGGGATTTGCAAGACTTATACAAGATGGATATGGCATGGTGATGAATTGTCAAACATACCAAGTGTGTCGACCCAAAGAGAGGAAGATGATGTAGATATGGAGGACGATCGACTAGAGGACATGATCCGTGATATTGGACAAGAGTCTTTTCAGCGAGCATATGTGTATGAAACATTGTGCAGTGATGCGGATAAGCCTTTGTATCCGGGGTGCACGAATTTTACACGGTTGTCAGCGGTGTTAAAATTGGTCGGTGTGAAGGCCAGAAATGGGTGGAGTGATAAAAGCTTCACCGAATTGCTTGTTTTGTTGAAAGACATGCTTCCAGAAGGCAACACATTGCCGAACCGTAACTATGAGGCGAAGAAGGTACTGTGTCCGATGGGTATAGAGTATAAGAAGATACACGCATGCCCCAATGATTACATATTGTACAGGGGTGAGTATGAAGGGATGCACGACTGCCCCAAGTGTGGTGTATCACGGTACAAACTGAAGGATGGTGATTCTGGTTTTGATGATGAAGATGTGCTCACAAAGGGTCCTCCTGCGAAGGTGTTGTGGTATCTTCCAATAATTCCAAGGTTCAAGCGATTGTTTGCTAATGTAAAATGACTCAAAGAACATTAGATGGCATGCGGATGAGAGGAAAAGTGATGGAAAGCTTTGCCATCCGGCTGTTTTCGAGCAATGGAAGAGAATTGATAGTTTGTTTCCGGATTTTGCCAATAAGCCAAGAAACCTTAGGCTTGGACTTGCTACGGATGGAATGAATCCGTACCGTACCTTAAGTAGTGTTCATAGTTCATGGCCCGTTCTTTTGTTAATTTACAACATACCTCCTTGGTTGTGCATGAAGCGGAAATACATTATGTTATCTATGATGATTTCGGGCCCAAAACAGCCAGGAAATGACTTAGACATTTATCTAAGTCCTTTGATTGAAGACTTGAGAATGTTGTGGGATGAAGGCATTGATGTGTTTGATAGCCATTACAAAGAGACTTTCAAGATGCGTGCCATGTTGTTTTGCACCATCAATGACTTTCCAGCATACGGTAACTTGTCCTGGTATAGTATTAAGGGGCATAAAGCATGCCCTATATGTGAAGAAGGCACATGCTTCACTCGACTGAAACATGGGAGGAAGAAAATTTATCTTGGGCATCGTAGATTTCTCAGATGTGATCACCCATATCGTAGATTGAAAAAAGCTTTTAACGGATGCCAAGAGTATGGACTTGCTCCGACGGCCTTAAATGGAGAGCAAGTTTATCAACGGGTGAAGGATATCAATGTTATCTTCAGAAAGACCCAAAAGAAGGCTACTCAGAAAAACATATGGAAGAAGAGGTCGATCTTCTTTGATATTCCATACTGGTGCAAACTTGATGTCAGACACTGTATTAATGTGATGCATGTGGAGAAAAATGTGTGTGATAGTGTAATCGGGACGCTTCTCAACATTCAGGGAAAGACAAAGGATGGTGTGAATGCTCGTCTAGATTTGGTTGCGATGGGTATCCGAGAGCAGTTAGCTCCACTATCAAAGGATGGTAAGCTAACATATTTGCCTCCCGCATGTCATACTTTGTCAAAAAAATGAGAGAAGAAGTTTTTGTGAGTGTCTACGGAACGTCAAAGTGCCATAGGGTTACTGTTCAAATGTCAAGAGGCTTGTCTCAATGAGCGATCTCAAATTAGTTGGCTTAAAGTCTCATGATTGCCACATCTTGATGCAGCAACTACTACCAGTGGCTATTCGTGATTCTGCTCCTAAAAACGTTAGACATGCCATAACTAGGTTGTGCTTATTCTTCAATGCTATATGTAGCAAAGTCATTGATCCCGAGAATTTGGATGAGTTGGAAAAAGAGGCTGCTATTATCTTGTGCCAATTGGACATGTATTTTCCTCCTTCATTTTTTGACATCATGGTTCACTTAATTGTTCATCTAGTGAGGGAGATTAGATTGTGTGGCCCTGTTTATTTAAGGTGGATGTACCCAGTTGAGCGATACATGAAGATCTTGAAAGGGTATGTCAAGAATCCACACCGTCCTGAAGCATCTATTATTCAAAGGTACGTTGCAGAAAAAGCTATTGAGTTTTGTCAAGCCTATCTTTTCGAAGCGGAACCTATAGGGATTCCTAAGTCTCGTCATGAGGGAAGATGGGCCGGTCAAGGTACACGAGGTGCGAAGGTTATTGGCATGACTCGGGAGGAAGTGCTTCAAGCTCATTTGTATATATTGAATAACACTGATGAGGTTTTACCTTACTTATATGCTCACAAACAAAAAGTCGAGGAAGGTAATCCTCGAAGGACCGAAAAATGGTTGTTGAACCATCATAACAAGACTTTCCTCTCCTGGTTTAAAGAAGAAATTATGAATGATCACACTGCTTTTGATACATTACAATGGCTATCACAGGGGCCTAAGTTTGATGTCATATGTTGGACGGGATATGATATCAATAATTTTTCCTTCTATACAAAGTGGCAAGATGACAAGAGTGTAATGCAAAATAGTGGGGTTATGATCATGGCTGAGTCCATGCACTTCTCTAGTTCAAAAGATACAAACCCCGTTATGGCATCAATATCTTACTTTGGAGTCATTGAAGAGATTTGGGAGGTCAATTACACTAAATTTAAAGTGCCTGTTTTTAAGTGTAAGTGGGCTGATAGTAACAGTGGTGTACAAATCGATGAATTAGGATTTACATTGGTGGACCTTAATAGGGTAGCTTATAAAGAAGAGCCTTTCATTATGGCATTCCAAGCAAAACAAGTGTTTTATATCAATGATCCTTCTAACAAAAGGTGGTCAGTGGTTCTCCAAGGAAAAAGCATGTACAATGGTAATGATGAAAATCAAGATTCAACTCTTGATATTTTAGAAACTCCTTCTTTCTCAACACGGAGGCCTACATTCACTGAGGAAGATGAAGTGGACGATGTACATGCCACTCGTGATGATCATCATGAAGGCATATGGGAGAACATTCCTACTTGACGATAGTGTAAGTTATGTTTGCTATTTATTCATAGTGTAAGTTATGTTTCTGTTGAGATTTATATGTTATGTTATGTATCCATAGTGTGTAAGTTATGTTTGTTATTTATTCATAGTGTAAGTTATGTTTCTGTTGAGATTTAAACTTCTCTAACATAAATTTTTTTTTTTATCTAAACAGGCATATGGATGATTCATCGGGCACCCCTCCTTCGCATAGCGGGTCGGAGAGCACTAGGCCGTCTAGGAACAAGGGTAGAGGTGCCACGACCCTAAAAAAATTGGCCCTTGCGGTGCGTGGTGAAAAACGGTTGCATATTGACTTTGATAGAGATGGCAAACCATATGGTCCAGAAGCTAAGAGGTTCTCTTCATTTGTGGCCCTCGAAGGTAAAAGCAGGGCTAGCATTCTGTGTGAGGATTGGGATCATGTACCAGATATGGTGAAGAACTAGACTTGGGAAAGTATTTTGGTGTTTCACTATTACTATCTATTCTTTGTATTTATTAACCATATTCTTATATTCTTATAATACACTAATTTCTCCATTTGGTTTTGTAATGTAGCAAACATATGAGGTGCCGAATACAGAGGCTATGAGGCATAGATGGATTTCTTATGCGGGCGAGCGCTGGAGGCATTTCAAGTCAAACCTCATGTCCACTTACGTTTTTGGGCAGCCGAACAAAACTGCACTTGAGATGTACTCGTGGCCTTGACGATGGAGGACCTGGAATATGTTTGTGGGAGAGCCGACGGAAGCCCTGCCTTTCAGGTGTGTTGCCATTTACAGTTTTTTATCGTGTCCACCAAATTAATTTATTTTTACTGAATTTAGTTGCGCATGTATTATGTATAACAGGAGAAAAGGAGAAAGGCTCAGGAAACTCAGAAGAAGAATCTCTACCCCCATGTATTGTCTCGTGGGGGCTATGACTTACTAAATGAGACTTTGATGGCTGCTGAGTTGAAGAAACAACAAGAGGAATTAGCAAGTCAAGATCCTGCAAGTCAATCCGATCCTATGATTGATGATCCTCCACCCCCACCCCCACCAAAACGCCATGTATCATAGGTTAAAGCACGACAAAAACCTTCTGGAGAGTTTACATCTGAGTCGGCACGTGTTGTTGCTCAGAAAATTGTAAGTAGATATTCAATTTTAATTGTAATTACAACAAGCTTACACATTGTCTTACACATTTTAAGAATTATATGTTGTGTTGTAGGACTCCCTGCTTGAACAGAGCTCTCAAGGATCATTTGTTCCTACCAGCTCCCGTCGGGATATCTTGGCTACCGCCCTTGGGAAGGAAGACCATCCTGGACATGTCATTGGTGTCGGAAAGTTTGTAGGCATTCGGGCATACCACGGACCACCATCACGTGACAACCGCCATTTCATACGAGAGGATGTTAGATGTGAGGTACTTTCGGAGAAATGTGCGGATGTTAGACGGGAGGTTCTTCCGGGGATATGTGAGGATGTTAGGCAGGAGGTTTTTCCAAAGATTATGGCGGATCTACAACGGGAGCTATTACCACGAATGATGACAGAGTTTAGAGAGCATATCTCATCTATGTCTTCCTCCCAGCATTCTGCACAACATATTAGCACAAAGGGGAGTTATGATCATGTATATGTGCCAGTTGAGGAGCATGATCATCATGATGTTTCCAACCTTCGTAAGCTATATGTTGTGGATCAATCTCGCCGGTTAGTGGCTTACGGCAAGATATACAATTTAGGGGATACCGTGCACCACATTATATTAGATCATGATATGGCGAGGGTGTCGGTTGACCTAGTTTTAGATGCTGATGCTCCAGTCCCTGTACCCACTGATGAGGTTCAAACAGTAGGCCAGGCAGCCGGCCAGTTCATTAAATGGCCAGTAAAGGTATTCGTAATCAGGAATTACTCAATGATCCTTTCTATATATATGTACAATTGAAATAACTTTTCCCGTCTTTACTAACGTTTTATCTTTGTTGTTTAGGATATTGACGACGGAGTTGGTGATCCATCATTGAAGAAACCACATGGGAAGGATGTTGTTCCAAAGGTATTAAATAATAATGTCTTATGTATTTCACTTGAATTGAAATAACTTAACTCCAGGATATATACTAATGCTTTATTGTTGTTTAGGATGTTGACGACGAAGTTGGTCGTCCATCATTAAAGAAACCACATGGGAAGGATGTTGTTCCAAAGGTATTAATTCATAATGATATGCTGCCTTGATCTTTCTTTGTCTCGAACCCGTTTTATGTATTTAACTTGAATTGAAATAACTTAACTTAAGAATCAACCACTTGCTTGACAAGATATGTGAGCTCTGCTAGGGTTTGCATGGTTTCCTAGGGTTTGCCTCTTCATCATGGCCGAATCTTCTATTTGCCCATGGCAAATCCTTTTTCCGGAATCAATCATCCCTCCTCCTCTTCCATCTCCTCCTCCCACCCTCCCTCCTTCTTCTTCTCCTCCAAAGACGGCGGTTGATCAATCTTCTTCTCCGCCGCCACTCAAAACTTTTGCACAAGCATTAAATAATGCCTGTGATATTCCTTTAAGCCAGCTTCCAATACCTTGCAAGAGAGGCGAGTTTATTGCAGTTAAGATACCACAAGAAGAATACACAGTAGGGATTGAAAGCTGTAAAAATAATCTACATGGTAGATTAATGCTTTCAAAAGGTGAAACTCCATACAAGATAGAAGACTTGCGAGCTAAGTTACTTCGGTTATGGCAGCCTCTAAATCAATGGAAATTAATCCCTATTGGGAAAGGTTTTTATGAGTTTTCATTCTCATCAATATAGGATTTGAGCAAGGTCCTTGCTGTTGGTTCTTGGTTATTAAACCCGGGTCTTCTAAGGCTCTTCTCTTGGACTCCTGATTTCTCTCCAAACCTTGTTAAGCAATCAAAGACACAGTGTTGGATCCGAATCCGTGGCCTCCCACAAGATTATTGGAGACCAAGGATATTATTTTCTATTGCTAGAGGTATTGGAACTCCACTATCATTGGATGATGCAACAATTAAAAATTCCTTTGGCCACTTTGCTAGAGTTCTAGTAGATCTTGATCTTGCTAAGCAGCTGACTGATACAATTATGGTAGAAAGGGATGATTTTGATTTCTTGGTAAACATTGAATATGAAAAACTTCCTATGTGTTGTTCTCACTGTTCTGTAATTGGGCAAACTCCATCCCATTGCAAAAGATTAAATGCTGCCAAGGATGTTAAAGGTAACTTTGGTCCTAAGAAAGTGGTTTCTCGCTTTATACCAAAGGTGTCTGGAAAAAAAGATCTTCATAAGCATATTGACCATATCCCAGTGAGTAAGCAACAAGTGCCAATTGATAAAGAAAAGGCATTTTGCAGGATGTGGTGCAAGGTGAAACAAGTCTTGCTCCAATGAATGAAACTAACAAGTAGAACTCTAATATTCCTATGTTGGATCCAGTTATGGGGCCAGACATGGTTATAGATGTGGATATTAGAAGAAATGTGTCCCCGGTTATGATGAGGAATGATTCTCCTTTGCCTGTTGACAATCAGGTTTTTGAAGATGATGATTCTATTGAAAATGTGTTTGATGAGGAAGTTTCTCCTTGTGCAAAGGATAGGAGTTTGGCTTCAGGTTCAAAAGATAAAGGCAGTAATTCAAGCACTGGTGGAAGTGGTAATTCTGATGGGATGGATGCATCTCAAAACTCAGTCCAACAGACTTCAAATCAATCCCTCAAAGTTACAGGAGATTCGACTGTTTTTGTAAAGGATACTCCAGAATCTCAAATTAAATCTCCTCTAATTGGATCCTCCTCAAAGGTGGTTGTTGATATGGCCCAAAATTTTACTGATTCTGTTTTACATGATGTTAATGTTGTGTTGAATAGAAATTGGAATGATTTAGTTTATGAAGAACAGAGGCCTGATAATGCTGAGCATGGAAAAGTCAATGAGGAAGGTTTTGAAAGGGTTCTTACCAAATCTCAGAAGAAAAAATTGAGGCAGAAACATAAAAATCCTCAAACAGAAGTTCCTCTTACCCGTTCTAGGGCAGGATCATTGAATCTTGCCAAATGAAGTGCATTTTTTGGAATGTAAGAGGTTTTGCCAACTCCTCTACAAGGTTGGCCCTTAAGCAGCTTTGTCTTTCTCACAAGCCTGATTTTGTGTTCATCTCAGAGCCTTGGATGTTATTTGATAAAGTTCCTGCTAGGTTTTGGAAGAGTATGCATCTGAAGATCTTTGCTTCTAATGATAGGGGACAGTTAAAACCTAATCTATGGTGTCTTTGTTCTAGTGATTGGAGCCCCTCCATCATTGCTGTTTCTAATCAGTTTGTGGCCTTCTCTGTAAAGGTTGACAATCAGGATGTTGGTATGGCAGCAATCTATGCTTCTACTAATTATTTGCACAGAATGTCCCTCTGGAAAGATTTGAATGATCTGCAAGATTCTCATAGCCTTCCTTGGTGTTTCTGTGGAGACTTTAACACTGTACTGGGTGCTCATGAATACAGAGGTTGTGGTAGTCCTTCAAAATCTTCTTGTGAGGATTTTCAATCTTGGATTGCAAGTAACAATCTTATTCACCTTCCTACTAGAGGTAATCAGTTTACTTGGTCTAATGGTAGGAGAGGTAGAGCTCTAACTGAAAGAGGTAGATCGATCCATTTGTAATGATAGATGGATTAGCTTTTGGTCTAGCATATCTTGTTGTACTTTAACTAAAAGTAAATCAGACCATTTCCCTCTTCTACTAGACTTAAAAGGAGACATTGTTATGCATAAGTCTAGTTTTAAGTTCGTGAAAATGTGGACTCTGCATCCTAGATGCACTGAGATAGTAAAAGATGTATGGAAAACTGAGTTCTATGGCTGTCCAATGTTTGTCCTAAGTCAGAATTTAAAGCTTCTGAAATCCAGGTTAAAGGAGTGGAACAAAACCATTTTTGGTGATGTGCATTTGAAGGTTTCTAATGCAATGCAGCTTCTTGACTCAATTCAGCATCAGTTGGATGATCCGGGCTATTCTAATTCTCTGTTTGAGCTTGAAAAGAATGCTCAGTTGGACTTGGAGAAAGCCTTGCAGTTTTAGGATCTATATTGGCATGAGAAATCCATAGTTAAATGGCATCTTGAAGGAGACAAACACCAAGTATTTTCATAAATTGGCCAAAGTTAGAAATGTTGCAAAACAAATGAGTATGCTCAAACATGGAGATGAAATTCTTAATACTACAAATCAGATTGAGGATCATGTGGTTAGTTATTTTCAAGATATCTTCTGTTCTGAAAACAACTGTGTAGACAATGGTCTTGTTGATGAAGTTATTTCTAATGTTATCTCTAGTGATGATAACCGAATACTTACTGCTTTGCCTTCTCCTGAGGAAGTTAGACTAGTTGTTTTTGGTATGAATCATGACGGTGCCCCTGGTCCTGATGGATTTGGTGCCTCTTTCTATCAAAGTTTCTGGGAAACAATTGGCAATGATATGTTTAAGGCAGTCCTTCGATTCTTTGCTTCTGGTTGGATTCTTCCAAACTATAATGCAAATCTTGTTGTGCTAATTCCTAAAGTTGTTGAAGCTGAGAAGATTGAGCAATATAGACCAATCGTATTAGCTAATTTCAAACTTAAAATCATCACAAAAGTGTTAGCAGACAGGCTTGCAAGAGTAGCTCCTCATATTATTTCCCCTAACCAAAGAGGCTTCATCCAAGGGAGACAAATATCTGACTGCATTTGTCTTACTTCTGAAATTATCAACATGATTGACAAGAGGAATTTTGGTGGTAACCTGGCCTTGAAAATTGATATTAGAAAGGCCTTTGACACCTTGGATTGGAATTTCTTGTTGAAAGTTCTTAAATCCTTTGGTTTCCACCAAAGGTTCTGTGATTGGATAAAGACCATTCTTGAATCTGCTCATCTGTTAATTTCTGTTAATGGAAAGCCTTCTGGATACTTTTCCTGCAAGAGAGGTGTGAGGCAAGGTGATCCTTTATCCCCTTTGCTATTTTGTCTAGCTGAGGAAGTTTTAAGTAGCGGAATCGCAAAACTGGTCCTTGATGGTAAGCTGTCTCTTATCTCTGGCCCTAGAGGAAGTCAGATTCCATCCCATGTGTTGTATGCTGATGATGTTATGTTGTTCTGCAAAGGAACTCAGAAGAATTTGCTAGCTCTGAAGGAGTTGTTCCTGAGGTATGGTGCTGCCTCAGGTCAAATCATAAATCCAAGCAAATCCACCTTTTACTCAGGTTCTGTTTCTGTTAGAAGGCAAGCTATCATAGCTGATTTGCTTGGCTTTGCCATTGGTAAGTTCCCCTTCATGTATCTTGGCATCCCAATCTTTAAAGGAAAACCTAGAACAATCCACTTGCAGCCAATTGTAGATAAAATTAAATCAAAGCTTGCTGCCTAGAAAGCCTCCCTTCTGTCAACTGCTGGAAGAGTAGAACTTGTTAAATCCTGTATTTTTGGTATGATGTTATATAGTTTCCTAGTTTATTCTTGGCCTACAAGACTGTTAAAATCTGTTGAAGGGTGGATTAGAAACTTCATCTGGTCTGGTGATGTCAATTGTAGGAAGATCTGCACAGTTTCTTGGAGAAAGCTTTGCAGTCCTATTAGTGAAGGGGGTCTAGGTCTAAGATCTGTCAGAAGAATTAATGATGCTACTGTTCTTAGATTATGCTGGCAGTTTGTGCAATCATCTCAGCAATGGGCCTGTCTGTTGAGAGCTAGAGTGGTCAGGTAGAAATCCTACATTAATTATCATATCAGCTCAACAATTTGGGCTGGTTTGAAGTATAAGATTTCAGAAATAGCAGAAAACTGTGTTTGGCAGCTTGGTTCAGGTGCTTCAATTAACTTTTGGACAGACCCTTGGCTCCCGGATACTATGGTAGCAGCTCTAGATATTTCTCCTCATGTTCACTCTCAATTATCCTCAACTATGAAGGACTTTATCAGTGATGGAAACTGGAAAATTCCTGATATCCTGCTAGATAAGTTTCCTGTTATCAAGAGAAATTGCAGTCTGTTACTATTCCAGTAGAGGCAGGTGCTGATGTTTTGAGATGGAAGCTTTCAGATTCAGGTGACTTGACATTAAAGGAAGCTTATCATTTTTATAGTCCAGCTGGTTCTGTTGTTCCCTGGACAAAACACATATGGAACAAGGTGATTCCACCTTCAAAGTCATTGTTGTTATAGAGAATCGTGCAAAACAAGATCACAACAGATGATAATTTGAGAGATAGGGGCTGCATATTCACTTCGATGTGTAGTCTTTGTGAGAGCAATATTGAATCTGCTCAGCATCTGTTTTGCTCTTGTCCTTTTGCTAATCATATCTGGTCTTGGCTTAGTTCTAAATTGAATCTTCCAATTGATACTTCATCAATCCTATCTATCATCTCAATTTGTGAAAGGCAGTGGTCTCCTCAAGTGTATGATGTAGTTTCAGCTGGCATTGTCAATTGCTTTTGGGGAATTTGGCTCTGTCGAAATAAGCTCAGATTTGATGATACTAAGATTGAGCTGAGATCTATCTTAACCTGTATTGGTGCCAGTGTCTCTTTTTCTGGTTATTACAGTAAAGGCCAATCTAGTTCCAATATGACTGAGTTCTCTTTACTGAAGTCCTTTGGAGTGGATATCAAGCCTAGGAAAAGTGTGGCTATTATTGAAGTTCTTTGGCTGCCTCCCCTTTGCTACTGGATCAAATGCAACACTGATGGTGCTGCAAGAGGGTCTCCTGGTTTGGCTTCTTGTGGGGGAATTTTTAGAGATAGAAGTGGTGCTTCTCTGGGGTGTTTTGCTGTTAACCTTGGAATTAATCATTCTTTACAGGCTGATATTCTTGGGGCTATCCATGCTATTGAAATTGCTTATAACAAGGGTTGGCATAACCTTTGGTTAGAGTGTGATTCTTTGTTGGTCATTAGGGCCTCTAGGTCCATAGATATTGTTCCTTGGCAGCTTAGGAATAGATGGAAAAATTGTATAGAGTTACCTAGTAGAATGAGATTTTGGTTCTCTCATATCTACAGTGAGGGCAATAATTGTGCAGATAAAATTGCCTCTCTTGGTTTCACTTTTCTTGATTTTCATTGGTGGAATACTATTCCTATTTCTATCAGTGACGATTTTCATAGAAATAGGATTGGCTTACCTAATTATAGGTTTAAATAATGGTTGTCAAGGGTTTTGGTCCATGTCCCCCCTTGATTTTATTTGTTCTTTTTTCCTTTTTTATTAATAAAGTTTTGGTATGCTACAGATGATTGGTGGGCTCTGGGGTGCTAGCCTACCTGGGATGTTAGTTCTCATGGTGATGCTTTTGCATACCTGGTATTTGCTTAAAAAAAAAATAACTTAACTCCAGGATATATACTAATGTTTTATTGTCATTTAGGATGTTGAGAATGCCAGTCCACCTCAACTTTCTACGTTTTTACAGTTGGCTTCACTGTCTATGAAATACAAGACAGATGAGGATTTATTTTTGCCTTTGGAATATGGTGGAAGCATGGGATTTTCTGACCAAGTCATCCCATTTTCAATTGCTGGGACTGAAATGCTTGATGTATGTATGAATGGGAAGCTTTGTGTTACGGTTGCACAGTTATAGTGCATGTAAGTACTTCCTTTATTTGTAAATCAATTTTATAATATAATCTATATCAATCTTTTATACTTAACATTAATTTATTTCAATATCTTAATTATAGGCATCTGTATCGCCTAAGTTTGTCCAATGGCACGGACCAGGTTTTTGGATTCTTGGACCCTAGTAGGACTCTGACTAAACAGAGTGATTTTCAAACTGTGCAGACCTACATCATTAATACAATTAGTAAAAGCAAAAAACGGTGTTATCTAGCCCCATGCATGAACACGAGACATTGGCAGTTGCTGGTCGTTTGTCCTGACAAGAATGAGGTCGCGTTCTTGTGTTCATTGCACAATGCTCCAGAGGAAGATCTCAAGAACATAATTGATACGTAAGCAAGCTTTCACTCTTAATTTGTACTATTATTGCATCACCTTATTGATGTGGAGGTATTAATTTACATGAATATCGATCTGTTTATCCCAGAGCTATGCAGGCATGTAGTAGGTTAGAAGGTAAAAGTAAGGCTAGGAGAGTAAAGCCTAAATGGATTCGTTGCAATGTAACTAATTAACCCGAGATTCAATTGGAAGTTATATATATATAATAGTACTTATTATATGTTTACTCATTATTGTCTATAATTTGTAGTCTAATCGACAAAAAGGCAACTGGGAGTATGGATATTTTGTCTTGAGACATATGTTCACTATTGTCTCCGCCGGTATTACTGATCGGTGGGCGGAGGTAATTAATAGTGTTTTTAAGTACAAGAGTTAATTATCATATGTTTGTTTGTACTCTATTTGCTAATATTGTTTATCTTACGTTATTTGAACGTGCAGAATTTCAACAATGCGGAACCATTCTCTTATGATGAAATCGAGGACATCAAGCAGCGTTGGGCAAACTTCTTTCTTGATTATAGTAAACCATTTGTATCTTAGATGTATTTAGTCTGACATTTATATGGGTTTAGTTTTTTTATTCATATAGCTAGATTAATTAGTGGTTAATTATATATATGGATGTTAATGTTAATTGTTGAATTTTTGTAGATTTTGTGTTGTTGTTGATTTTGGATGTATACTGAAAACTGAATGAAAACAGGGAAAGGAAGTGAGGGAAGAAACGGATGAGGTTTTTTTTTTAAAAAAATACAAGACTTTCTACATTGGTTGTGATCTTAACCGATGTAGAAAGTCCAGACTAGTAAACAGACAGCATGCTTTCTACAACGGTTGGTCAACAAAACCGATGTAGAAAGTTAACTTTCTACATCAGTTAGTCAACACAACCGATGTAGAAAGTCCACCAGAAAGGCCGATTTGGATGTAGAATTAAGCTTTCTACAACGGTTGTATTTTCCAACCGATGTAGAAATTCACTTTCTACAACGGTTGTACAACCGTTGTAGAAAGTCCCTACTTTCTACATCGAGCGTATCTACAATGGTTGGTCAACCGATGTAGAAAGCCTTTTCCAACCATTGTAGAAAGGCTATTTTGCACTAGTGATTAAGACTATTCTGAACTCAGCTAGGCTGTCTTTCTTGGTTAATGGCAATCCAGTTGGCTACATTGCTTGTAAGAGGGGTGTTAGGGAGGGTGATCCTCTCTCCCTTTTGCTTTTCTATCTTGTAGAAGATGTTCTGAGTAGAAGCATTAGTTTGTTGGTTAACTCAAATCAGTTGCAGCCTATGGCAGGCCCTAGGGGTCAACAAACTCCTTCCCATGTTTTATACGTGGATGATATCATGGTTTTCTGCAAAGGCACAAAAAGGAACCTTTCTAACTTGATGAATCTGTTTTAGCAATATGGTGAGGCCTCAGGTTAGCAATTAAGCACTGAAAAGTGTAGGTTCTTTGTTGGATCAATCACTCAAACTAAAGTTGCATCTTTTAAGAATTGGCTTGGTTTTTCCTGTGGCAGCTTGCCTTTCACTTATTTAGGAGTTCCCATCTTTAAAGGCAAACCTAAATCCATCCATCTTAAGCCAATTGGTGATAAGATCAAATCTAAACTCAATTCTTGGAAGGGGTCTTTGTTGTCCATTATGGGCAGGGTGCAACTAGTTAATTCAGTAATTAATGGGATGCTGTTATACAGCTTCAAGGTGTATGCTTGGCCTGTTGCTATGCTGAAATCCAATGATAAATGGATTGGGAACTTTGTGTGGTCTGGGGATGTTAATTCCAGGAAAATTGTCACAGTGGCTTGGCATAAGGTGTGTTCTCCTATGAAAGAAGGTGGCCTTGGCATTAGATCCATTAGTGCTTTAAATGATGCAGCCATGTTAAAACTCAGTTGTGATATCTTCTCTTTTGATGTCTCTTGGGTTGGTTTCTTAAGAGCCACATTCTTCAAATTCAAAAAGCCTACTGTCAGTTTGGCTTCTTGGTTTTGGTAACTTAATCAGCTTTTGGAAGGATCACTGGTTGTCAAAGCCAATAGTGGAAATGATTTCTATTCTTGAGTCCTGGCAGAACAGTCTTTCTACATCAGTATATGATTTCATTAAGGATGGTGTATGGCTTCTCCCTATTGAGCTATGTAATGCTTATCCTGAGCTAGCTGCTGAAATTAAAAGAGTTACAGTTCCTCTTTTTTCTGCTAATGATCAGATCATTTGGAAGGAATCAGTTTCTGGTGTGATGTCCTTTAAGGATGCTTTTCATTTTGTCCCCTGATGCAAGTAATGTTCCATCATGGTGCAATCTGATTTGGAATCCCTGCATCCTTCCTTCAAAGTCTTTCCTTCTATGGAGATTCTTGCATAACAAGCTTCCCACAGATAAAAACTTAAGGTTGAGAGGTTGCATAACTGTTTTAGTTTGTTCTCTTTGTGGTACTTCCGAGGAAACTTCCCAGCTCTTGTTTCTTCAGTGTGATTTTGCTAAGAGTATTTGGAGTTGGCTTTGCAGTTCTTTGCAGCAGGTGCTCGACTTGTCCTCCTTGCAATCTTTGTTATCCGTGATCAAAGAGAGTTGGAGCAGTCAAGCTAAGGATGTGATTTTGGCATCAATCACTAATGTGTTTGGGGGTCATTTGGTGGAATAGAAATCAATGCAGGTTCAATAATTCTTTAATCACAGTTCAGAATGCAATCAGTAGGATCTTGGCAGATATAAAATTGTCTGGTTCTATATCAAAGGGCTTCACTGGTAGCTTAATGAGGGATTTCACAGTTTTGAAAGCTTTCTCTATAGAGGGCAAAGTTTGTAAAGTCTCTGTTATCAAGCAAGTGGATTGGTTCCATCCATTTGTAATTGGATCAAATGCAATACTGATGGGGCTGCTAGAGGTTCCCCTGGGCTTCCAACTGCGGGTGGGATTTTTAGAGGGTAGAATTGAGCTTTGTTAGGCTGTTTTTAGGTTTCTCTTGGCAATTGTCATGCATTGTTTGTAGAACTTCAAGCAGCAATGTATGCAATTGAGTATGCTTCTCAAAAAGGATTGCATAAGCTTTGGATTGAGAGTGATTCTAAACTTGCGGTGGCAGTTTTCAAAGACTTAAATTTGGTGCCTTGGATCTTAAGAAATAGATGGAGGAATTGTTTGATTATTGTCTCTAGGATGCAATTTCAAGTCTCTCATTTTTATAGAGAAACTAACTCATGTGCTGATAAATTAGCTTCCTTTGGTATTGTAAATATTTGTTCCTTATGGTGGGACAATCTTCCTTCTTTCATTAAGGAAGAGTTTTTTAGAGATAGGTTAGGTTTACCTAGCTATAGAATTCGTTGATTCTTTTGCATGGGTTTTGGCTATAGTCCCCCCATGTTGTTTTGTTATTTTTTTCATTTAATTCTTAATTTATTGTGGGGTGCTGCAGGTGATTGGTAGTGGTGGTGGTGCCAACCTAGTTGGGATGACCATCTCTACAGTGATGATTTTGCATTCCCTAGCCTTTTTATCGAAAAAATAAAAATGATTTTGAACAAAATTGATTTTGTAAAATAGATTTTGTTAGAATTGATTTTGAAGTGAAGTAATTTATGTTTGGACATTTTTATTTTGAAACTAAGTTTGATATAAAATTTTAGTGTAAATTTTTCAACTCAATGTAGAATCTACTTTTTTTAGCTTCAAGTCAGAATCGCTCCTGAAGGCAAAATCAAATTTACCTGACAGTAACCAAACACCTCGTTTTTACTAAAATCACGTTTGACAAATGGCAGAATCAATTCTAGAGGCTACCAACGTAGAACCAAACATCTTAAATAATCAAATTAAGATGCTTGCTTACTTCTGAGTAACTGCAGGCATGTTTGCTGCTTCTTCATGTTTTATAAGCTTTTTTGTTTTCTTTAACCAACTTTGCATCTGATACATCTTGTGTTTGGTTGTGTCTCTTATCAATAAATTATTTTGCCTATAAAAAAAATCTTTAAAATTATAACATCTTGAGCAATTATTGACTGACACAATTATATGATACTCTAGTTAAATATTAACTTATCATTTATATTTGTAATGTGATGTATGATTTGGAATATCAACATTATTAATAAATTTGTTTGTTGCTTGTGTTATTTACCTGTACTGTCTTCACAAGAATTTTTAAATCAAAATGCATTGATTCATCAAGATGTTCGCTTCCTCCGAAAGATTCTAGACAGTAGAGCTCATGCTTATGTTAATTTCCTCTCATGGAATTGAATGGCCTATTAACAAAATTTTGTTGTTACTATTTTATAGCTTGATCTTCGTGTAAATTAATTATACGCTAGTAAAGGACTAATTTTTATGGGAAAGATTGGACCACAAGTGTCGTCTCGTAAAACTAGAACTCTTATCTGCCGATTTTATGCACTTGTTTATTTGTTCATAATGTGTGTCTCCAAAATCATTAAATTCCAGGACTTGAACAACTTTGAAGATGAGTTTGCGACAAACTTCTGCAAACACATGGCATTGAAGATCCTGAGGTTGGAGTAAGTATCTCTAATTATCGCAAATAAAATAATAGTAGATTAAAATCAAATATTAATACTTGCATGTGCTAGTGAGAGTATGATGTTTCCATTATTGTGGACATGTTAAAGCAGTGCTAAAACTCAATTCATCTTAAGTTGTGCTAACTCTGTTATTTCCGATTTTCTTCTTCTTGGGTACATAATAGGATTTAGGTATTTTGCAAAATTGCCTTGTCAATAGTGGAAAATATGCTTGTAACGACTGGATGTAATATCGGTTAGTTAAAAACCGATGTTACAAAAGAGGCTGTGGCAGTATCGAAAATAGCTGGTTCATTTGAAATACTTGTAACAACGGTTATAGGATAACCGATGTTACAAGTGACTTGTAACAGCGGTTGTGACACAACCGATGTTACAAGTTAGCAATTCTTAAAAGACTTGTCCATTTAAAATATTTGTAACAGCGGTTGTGGCATAACCGATGTTACATGTGACTTGTAACAGCGGTTGTGACACAACCAATGTTACAAGTTAGCAATTCTTTAAAAGACTGGTCCATTTAAAATATTTGTAACAACGGTTGTCCTTACAACCGATGTTAAAGTGACATGTTACAGCAGTTGGCCTGGCAATCGACGTTACATGTCTTTATAACATTAACATGAAAACTCAAGTCTCTCATATCACTCCTATGCCCTAACCCCTTCTTTGTTTCTTCCCTCTTCTCTGCAAAGTCATCGTCTTCTCTTGCAAAGTCATCGTCCTCCATCATCGTCTCTCTCTCTCCCCATTCCAAATGGTGGTCTCCCATCGCTAGGTAAGTACTGTCACCATCTCCTTTTTGTTCTTTACTCCTTATCAAGCCCTAACAGCTCCAAGTATTCCTACACAGCTCATGTTCCTTATAAACTTTTCAGTGAATCAAAGGACCATTGTTTGACCCCTTTCCAGTTGCTGCTTCTTCATCATTCGTAAGCTTTTCTTACCCCTCTTTTAAATTGTGTTTCTCTCTTTGTGTTTCTGTTTCTCTTTTTGTTTTTGTGGTTTCTGTTTCTGTTTTTAAATTAGTTTTTTAAGTTAGCTTTTCTTTCAGCTCATTAGTTTTATACAGTTGAATGTTTTTAAATTAGTTTCTTGAGTTAGCTTTGCTTTTAATGGATTGTAATTAGTTATCTATGTTGAAAGTTCAGTAGTTTGATAAACTGCATGAACTATTGTATGATTTGCTGTTTTGCTTCTAATTAGAATATTTAAACGATCAGTGGTCATTGTTGTTTACTTGGAAACAAGTATATATATATATATATATATATATATATATATATATATATGGCTGATTCACGGGTCTATGCTGGCTGTCCCTCGTCAGCTGGTATGGCTCCTTCCCAGGGCGGTGCTGGTAGTACCTCATCCAAAAAGAGGGGTAGATCAGCCACCACAATGAAAAAATTGACCACTGCCCTTCCTAATAATATGAAGTGGTCGATTGAGTTTGATAGATATGGGGAGGCTATTGGCCCGCATGCTAAGGATTTTTCTAGTTTTGTGGTTGTGCAAGCTTGGAGCCATGCTGGCATATTGATTGAGGAATGGGTAAAGTACCGGAGAACGTGAAAAATCATATTTGGGAGGCAATCACGGTAAAGTAACTTTTAACCTCTTTGTTTGTATCTATTGTATTCAAGCATATTATCATACACTAATTCCTCTATAATCAGTGTATATGTATGTGTATGTGTGTTTATTATTTTAAAATCCGAGAAATTATTTTTGATAAACCAAAATTATTTTTATGATTTATTTTATTTTAGAAAACTACTGTTAAAATTTCGGTTGAAAATTTCAGACGAGCCCAGTCTGTGTTTTCACTGTCAGTAAGACTTTACTGATCAGGAAAACGAATTGCGACTGGTAAAATAAAACTGTAGATTTCCTAACTCGTTTACAACAATTTCCATAATTTTAAAAAATTTCGGTTTTAAATATTACGATATTAATTTTTCCGGGTGAAAATTTACGAAGGAAATACGATCGGTTTTCACAATCAGGAAATTAATAGAACCGGAACGAAACAAAATTTATTTAAAATGTATTAGGTGCAGATTGAAAGACTTGATGTGAAAATAACATGATGGATTTGATGTGAATAGTGTTTTTATTTATTACAAACCATCATTTTTCTTTATTTTCACAAGCAAACTATTATTTTAATTAAATCAAATTCCTCTCTTTTCTCTCCACTCCAAGCAGCGCCCCCTCCCCCCCTTCTTCTATAAATACCACTTTCCTACTCCAAACTTCACTTTCCTCCATTTTCTCTCAAGTTCTACTACTCACACACACATGCTTTTCTAACTCACAAACTCACTCACTCCTTCAATCCTACTCTTGAGAAGATCTAAGCTTGCTCATTTTCTTCTTTTCATCAAAGTTATACTACTTCATCTTCTCAATTATTATTTTTTTCTAACATGCATGTCATTTCTTTTATGTTGCATGTTCATGTTCTAGTTAAAAAATTTTGAGAAAAATCTTTAGAAACATTTTTTTTTTACAAGATACCAATTTTTATAAACTCATACTCGTCTCTACTCTCATATTGTTGGCTTGCATGTTGATTTTATGACTTGGGTTTGAATGAAAATAACAATTTGGTGTGAAAGAATATGTGAAAATATGAATCTGGCAGCATGACCCTTAGTGATTCGTGAGCCCATAAATTTTTATACACAACGTATTTCTGAAAAATAAATACATATTTGGAAAGAGGGCTTTTGGGGCTTTAATTTGATATATAATATGTAAGTATTTGGATAAGATTTTCTGGGTCAAAACCCCTATCAAAGTAGAGTCAAATTCTGGTTGTGAAAATATGAACATAATTGGCTGCATGATGATTTTAAATATGATTTTGAAAGTTAAAATCTTTATAAAATTCTCTGGGTTGATACTAAAGTATAACTAAAGTTTGGTTGAATTTTTGGAATTTTTACATATGTATATGAAGAGAAACAATTTCATAAAGTTACATATTGGTAAAATCGGATTTCTGGAAAAATCCTGTGCAAACAGAGGCAGTGTGTGATTTTTAATAAAATAATGCCTTCGAATTTTTATATGGGACCAACTACAATGTGTTGGTGTGTGAGTTAGGTACCTCCAATTAAAGTTTCAAAAACATTTGAGTGATTATTCACAATTTAAACCCACTGTTGTTCTGAAAAATGCTTTCATCCTAATTTTTGAATTAAAAATATGATTTTGAAAATAACATCCTTTAACATGATCAAGTAAAGATTTTTGGTATAAAATGGACTTAAACAAGTGTTGGTGTACAAATATAAAAATGTCGGATTAAAGTATATATATATATAAAAGTAAGTTTCAGACAAAAAATGTAATCCAAGAATTTGAAAATCAAATAAAATTCCTAGCCTATTTTTTTGTAGGCCGAAACTTGCTTGTCATGGAGTAGATGAGTTAAGTTTAGAATTTTGAGTCATGATCATTGATCTTGTCCTTCTAATACTTAAGGACCATTGATCCAAGAGTTTGTAAAAATTTGACATCTCTAACCTTATTTTCTTAGCGATGACCGAGAACCATGCATGGAGAGATAAGATGATGTTGTTATTTTAACTTAGGTTATGTGCTTGATTTTTAGACTTACGGCACGTTACGAGCAAAGGAGGTTCGCTTTAGGCAACGCGGAAACAAAGACTTTTTCTACCCTTCGAATCAGGTAAGAGGAGAAAGCCTGAGGGATAATTATTTATGATGACTATATGCAATGTGTTGTTGTTTCTTGGTATTTGCTTGATGATGTTGTTGTTGTGGCTATTTTAGAATAATCTAGAGTTCTTGTTGATTTGATAGTGTGAACACCATATTTTGTCCACCCTTTTCCATATTATTATAAACGATAAAATCATTATAAAAAATAAAAAAATAAAAAAATAAATAAATGAGCATAAATGGTTGAGTTGTGTAACATATGGCATTCAAATGTTTTTACTTATCATTGATTTTTTCCATTATGAAAATATAACTGAAAAGGAATCATTGTCAGTATGTAATTTCTGAATTAGAAAGTCTTGTAACTGATTGTATGAGTTTAAAGGGTTTATCAGTATAAAAAGGGGGTGGATTTTTGGTTCTAGGGGGGATCTGATCTCTTTTCTTTCAAAGAAAGGACAGCAGGTCGATTTGCATTGCCTCACTCCGCCGCGGTTCCGCCGTCCAGCATCATCGTGTTCTTACGCTACTGTTCCGCTGTCCTCCTCATACAGCAGCTCCGCTTCGTCACGTCGTCCTCCTCGCACAGCTCTACGTCACGCCGCTGCCGCACATCTCAGCTGTTCCTTCTGCCAGTACCATTGTCCGGCACCGTGAGTGAGCCACTTCTCTCTTTTCTTTTCGTCTTTTCTTCTTCGCTGCTGCCCAGCGTTTTTTTATTCTTTTTTTCCAGCTGCTTTGTGCAGCTATTGTCACGTGAATTAGAGGCTCAAAATGAGCCTCATCCTATTCTTTGAGTTTTTTTTTTTTTTTTGTTCTTTTATTGTTTATTTAGGGCTTAAGCCCAATACGTAGGTAATTATATATATTTGTTTTTATGGTGTTTGTCTTCTAATTAACTTGTATTATAATTTAAAAACAAGTATTTATTCTGTTAAAATAATAATTGGAATATCCTTAGCACTTAACAAATTATATAAATAAATAATTTCTAAGATTAAAATAGGTTGCCAATGATAGTCACTTTGGATCTACTTCTTGTTTGGTTATCATGAACAACCTTTCAATTCTAAAAATATAAAATGGAATAAATATATTAGGAAAATAGGTTGTTAGTAATAGCCACTTTGGATCTTCTTCCTGTTTGGTTATCATGAAACACCCTTTAATTTCTAATTTATAAAAAAATAGGTGTTAGTGATAACTACTTTGGATCTTCTTCCTGTTTGGTTATCATGAACAACCTTTCAATTCTAAAAATATAAAAGGGATAAATATATTAGAAAAATAGGTTGTTAGTAATAGCCACTTTGGATCTTCTTCCTGTTTGGCTATTATGAAACACCCTTTAATTTCTAATTTATAAAAAAATAGGTGCTAGTGATAACCACTTTGGATCTTCTTCCTGTTTGGTTATCATGAGCGTCCTTTTAATTCTAAAACAAAATTAAGTTGCTAACGATGACCACTTTAGATCTTCTTCCTATTTGGTTATCGCAATTAATTTTTAAAAAAATAATTAAAACAGGTTTTTAGGATGACCATTTTGGATCTTCTTCCTGTCTGGTTATTATGATAACCTAAATTTCTAAAAACTTCAAAAAAATAATAATTAAAACCAAACCAACAAATATTTTTTTAAAAGAACTATGTAGCTTTGAATTCCCTATTGCATCCGGGGATACGTAGGAGCGGGATTTAATCCTGTCAAGCCCAAAAATAAATTTTCATAAAATCCTTTTTAAGTTCTCATCAATATTCATTTTCTTCTCTTGAAAAATAATAAAATAAAATATTTTATGGTTTATTTATCATTTGTGATTATATTTTAATTATTCTGTTAATAAAAAGGGTGAAATAAATATTTTTGAAGTTAACGTAGTTTTGCACAATTAACTATAGGTAACCATTTTTTAAATGGATGTCGTAGGGTGCTAATACCTTCCCTACGCATAATTGACTCCCGAACCCTAAATCTGTTTTCGAAGGCTTTTCAATTTAAAAAGGGTTTTTTCCAATGTTTTCCTAAATAAAATAAACTTTGGTGGCGACTCCATTTTTTGTAAATTAATTAATTTTTTGTTCGCCGCTCCCGTCGCGATGTGGTTGCGACAGATAGCATATTTGATAATTAACATTCCTTAGTTGATAATTATGAATATGTGAATGTTGTTTGTATATGTTAGATTTGTTATATATGTGTTTTGGTTGTTGCATGGAAGCCAAAACATTGGTTAGAGCTCAATTAATAATACAAGATAAAATCTTTAAGAAAACGTTTACGAAGAAAATCACAAATAAAGATTTCTTTTTAGCAATGTTTTGATAAAAGGGGAAGTAAAATAATTCTAATGTTTGGCAAAAATTTTTATAAATAAAAACAATTTTTTTTAAAGAAATTCAATTGAAAATCCAAATGATTTTACACTAAAAGAAAATCTTTTTTTTTTTGAAATATTTGAAGAATAACAAAAATTATTTTGGAAGTTTAAAAGATTTTTTTTGAAGTTTCAATTGTTTTTAGGAAAGATAAGATTTTTAAAATAAAAATGAATTTTTTTTAGAGAATGGATTTTTCCAAAAACTTAAAGTTTTAAACAAAAGAACATTGAAAAGTGAACCTAGAATCGAGACATGGTTAATAGTGTTCTAAAAGCATGTTGATCTATGATCCGTGTTACGTTGTTGTGGATTGCATATCCTATAAACGTTGTGTGGGCTGTGTGTCCTATACACATTATGATGAAACGTGGTGAACGAAGTTAAAGGTGAAAACTGTTTTCTACGACCACAAAGTTCTAGACTAGTGCACAGGTCTAGGACCGTTATGATTGGACACTCAGACTAAATTGTCCTGTGTGGAATGTAATTGTTTTGTAATATTATAAAATTTAAGGAGAGTCATGAGCCTTGAGCCTCGATGAAGGAAAGAATGGCGCACAAAGAAAAGCTGCGAAAATAAAATGATTTTTTTGTATGTATTATTCTTGGCATACGTGCCTAAAGTTGACCATTGTACCTTAATGGACAATGAGCCATGTTTACGTTGACCATTGCGCCAGGAGTTTGGGCAATGAGCCATGATTAAGTTGACCATTGCGCCAGGAGTTTGGGCAATGAGTCATCTAAGAGCTTGATCAGCTCAACGAAAAGAAGTTTGGGATCTCCGGAGATTAGGATATATTGTTGAAATATAGAAGTTCCATACGTTTTCAAAATGACGATGATCCTTTGATGTTAAATTTTGATTTGAAAATCTTATGTTGTATATAACTGCTTATCTGTAGCTGTTGCTTTTGTGTGTGTAGTACATGTAGTTGTCATAATTAATCCATATATTGGTATCTCACCCTTATAATATATCAGGTTTTTCCTGCTTCTTTGCTATTGTATCTTGGTATACTAGGGCAGGCGGTGTCAAGAAGCTCCTGACCTAACTGGGGGATATTAATCCCGATCTTTGAAGCGGTGGGTGATTATCATAATGGTGAGAACTACGGAGTTCTTTCCAATAGATGTCTATTAGAATGACCAGCTTAGGATGTTTCTTTGGGTTGTATGTGTTTTTAAGGAAGTCGATATAGGTAGTTCTGAAAAACTTTGTAATAATTTTATAAATTTCAGTACGAAAGATTATTTCATGAAAATTTACATGTTGAGGTGTTTTTGATCTATATATAAACCTAGTTTTTGTGTGTTATTAAGTACGGTGCGATTTTACCTTTGTGATGTGTGTATTTTTCTTTTCCGAAGTGTACCTCAAAAAAGAAGAAAAAAAAATGTTCTGCTTATGAAAAATATTAGAAGTTACTTTCGAAAACAACCAGCAAACTTTCCTTTAAATTTAGTCTCGCATGTGTTTATGGAATAATGCCCAAGGGGCCGGGGGTGTTACAGAGTCGAAGGTATTCATATTCATTCAATTAATTATGTCTTTCTCTATTTACAATTATTTATGACAATATTTACTAATGCTTTATCTTTATTAATTGTTTAGGATAATGACAAAGTCGGTGGTCCATCGAATCTGTCGCATCAGGGGGGAAGTCTCCCCAGGTATTCATAATCATTCAATTATTACTTGTGTTTTTTATACTTACAATTGAAATAACTTAACCCTGTTTAATGCTTTATATTTGTTATTTAGGATGACGCGGCTCCGTCAAAACCAAGAAAGAGTCTCTCGACGATAGCTCATCTGGCTACGTTTACGGCAGCATACCAATACGACAAGTTTGAGTTGCCTTTGGAACACAGCGCTGCAACTGCCTGGTTGCCTATTTTTTCTATCTCAGGGCAGGATGTGGGTGACCTAATGCATGATCGAGTATGGATTTCTAATACGGTTGTCAGTATCTGGTGCACGTAAGTACAATTATTCATATTGTATCTTAGGTATTTCAATATTATAATTTATTTCAATATATTGTGTAATTAACATTAACTAATTACTTCATAGCTTAGGTATCTGCATCGCCTTGTTATGACAAGGGGAATCTAGTCTAATTATGGATTCTTAGACCTCACCTTCATTCAGGGTGAATTCTGCCGTGATTGCATCACCGGATACTTGCAATCCGTAGTTGTATGGCACCACTTCTCAGGAATGGCCATTGGCAGTTGCTCCTACTTTGTCCAGTGCAACATACAGTCATATTTCTTTGCTCGTTGTACTATTAGCCGGATATTAAAGTGACACAGAATATTGATAGGTACGTAAACTTTTATTAAAGTGACATTCATTTTTTTTTTTATCATAGTGCAATGATTGCATGTAGCATTGCTTGTGCAAATAGTAAAAGTTGAAGTGTAAAGGCAAAACTCAAGCCTACATGGATTATGTAACACCCCGATTTTTCTGTTTCTTAATGATCTGTGCTTATGTATGTGTAGGTGTAATTATTAATTTAATTTAGAGACAATTATTTTGAAAATAAAAATTTATTCTTGTAGCTTATTTTTATTCTTATTCTTATTTTAGAAAACTGTAGTTAAATTTCCGGTTGAAATTTCAGACGAAAACAGTTTACGTTTTCGCTGTCAGCAAAACTTTACTAATACAGAAAACGAATTTCGACACGAAAAATAAAATTTTGGATTCCTAAAATATTTACAACAATTCCCATGATTTTAAATATTTTTATTTATAAATATTACCAACAATTAATTTTTTCGGGTGAATTTTCGTTTAGAAAATACGATCGGTTTTCGCCGTCGGGAAATTAATGGAACCGGAATGAAACAAATTAATTTAAAATATATTAAATGCAGATTTGAAGAGACTTGATTTGATTTGAATAGTGTTTTCATTTATTACACAACATCATGATTTTTCATCAAATCATTTCATCAATTTTTGCAAGAAATCTATAAAATATTAAAAATTTAGAAAGCTTTATTTAAACAATTTTTGGTGCCGAATTTTAGAGACATGATGAAGAAAAGACTTGATGGGTTGATGTGCATAGTACTCTCATTTATGGCATATCATCATTTTCTCCATTTTTACAAGAAAAACATTATTTAATTATTATTATTTTTGTTTTAAATTTAAATAAAGAAAAAAATTGAAAAAAATATCTTCCCCCACTAAGTGCACCTAGCAGCGCCCCCCCTTCTATAAATACCCCTCACCACCACTTTCATTCACTTTTTTCCATTTTCTCTAAATTCTCTCAAATTCTCTCAAAAATTCTAAGTTACTATTCATCATCTTCAACCTCTAGATTTTATTTAAAAACTTGAAGGCTAAGGAGCTATCTCATCTTCATCATCATCTAGAGGGTATTAACTCTCTACTCTTACTCTTTTCTTTCTTAAGAACATTGAAATTCCTACATGCATGATTTTTCTTTAAGCTTTATGTTCATGTTCTTAACTTAAAGAAATTTTTTATTTTTTTTAACAAGAGATGAATTTTATAGCTCATCATCATCATTATTTTCATCTTTATGGATTGCATGTGATGAAGAAAATCTTTTAAGACTAGTGTTATCAACATGCATGTCATTTAAATTTTGTTGCATGTTTATCTTCTAGTTGATTTTTGCAAGAAAGGTTCTCAGAAAAAAAAAAATTTCAACAGTATAGCATTATCTTCTCTACTCTTCATTCCTTCAAAAAAATGAATTTTTACTTACATGCATGTTGATTATTTCATGTTGTATGTTTAAAGATTCAACTTAAAAATTTGTAGAAAATATTTTGAGCATGAGATGAATTTATATGAACTCATATTCATTCCTACTGCCATCTTGTACAATTGCATGTCTCAAAAAGAATTTTCCAAACCTATTTTTCTAGGGTGGCCGAAACCTTATAGAGAAGAAAAGCTAGTGTTTTTGTTATATTTTCAACTTGCATGTTTTGAAAATCCTTAGGAACAAGTATTTTAATTTCATGAGTTGTATAAAAATTTGAATTGTCTACCCATTTTAACTTAATAGGGTCGAAACCCTAACTATGAGGGTAAGGGAAGCTTGGTTTTGATTTTAAAGAAAAGACATTGTTTTGATCATTTTCTTTTAAACATTCATGTGAATCAAAAGTTGAAATGGCTTTGTTTTAAAAATTCTGAAAAGAATTTATCATTATTTTGGTTGCATGCATGTGTTTGTAAAGTTGAAAAATCAAATTTTCTTGGCCATTTTATGTAGAGGTCGAAACTCTAATATTGGAGTTGAGGAAGCCTTGTTTCATTTCTTAGGAAAGATAATTGCTTGAATCATTGTTTTAATAACATGCATAAAAATAGAAAGTTGAAAATCAGTTTTCTCGTTTATTTTTATGAGAAGGCCGAAACTCACTCTTTGTAGAGTAGATGGTTAAAAATTTTATTTTTAGGTATTGGACCTTGTTTTTGTCTCCATGATGCTTAAGGATCATTGATCCAAGAGCTTGTGAAAATACAAAATTTTTATCACCATTTTCTTATTAAGCCGAAATGCATACATGAGGAAATAGGATGATTTTGTGAATTTTTAACTTATATTTTATACATAATTTTGTTTAGATTTGCAAGCGTAGAGGAATACCAAAGTTGGTTCTTTAAAACGCGGGAAAAAGGACCATATTTGTACTCGTCAACTTAAGGTAAGGGGAGAAAGCCTGAGGGATAATTATGTTATGATGACTATATGCCTTGTGTGTTTATTTTGATGTGTTTGATTGATGTTATTATTGTTGTGACTGTTTTGGTTGGATTTTGAGTTCATGATATATTGATGGTTTATGAAAATATGCATGTTGCTTATATGTGTTGAAGTTGTTGTATATGTGTTGATGATTTATGAAAATGTGCAAGTTACTTATATATGTTGAAGTTGTTGTATATGTGTTGAAGTTGTTGCATTGAAGCCTAACCATTGGTTAGAACTCAAATAATGAAGATAAAACCTTTAATCCCAAGTAAGGATTTCCTTTAACAAGGTTTTGACAAAAAGGGGAATTTAAATAATTTTAATGTTTAATGAAAGTTTTAGAAAATAAAAACAATTTTTATGAAGGAAATTCAATTGAAAATTTAGATGATTTTATACTAAGAAAAATTAAACTTTGAAAAGGATTTCATGGTAAGAAACCATGAAGAAAAACAAAATTATTTTGAAGTTTTGAAAAGATTTCTTTTTACTAACGTTTTAATGAAAGAGAAAATTTTTAGAATTCAAAACAATTATATAAAGGAAAATTATTTAAGCTGAAAGATCTTATTTTGAAGAAAAACATAATTTTGAGAACACTTGTAGTAAAGTACCATAGAAAACGGGATATTAGTTTCCAATGTTCTTAGAAAGAGTTTTCTTTTAAAAAGGTTTACTATATTTTTTGAAAGGAAATAGACTTTTCCAAAATAAAGGAGATTTTTAGAAAAAGAAATGGAGTTCCTAAAGTTTAAAGTTTTAAAAATGAATTTCAAAAGAAAATGTTGTTGAAAAGAATTTATTCAAGTAAAAATATCCGGTAACTTGGATAAGTTACGGAAGTTTTGGTTTTGTATTTGTTTTTCACTGAACGAAAAATAACGTTGAAAAGTGAACTTAGTAATCGAGACATCGGGATACTAGAGTTAAAGCACGTGGATCCATGATCCGTTTCAAATGTTGTGGACTGTGTGTCCTATATATGAAGTTGTGGACTGTGTGTCCTATTTACGTTGTCGTGGATTGTGTGTCCTATATACGTTATTTTGGACTGTGTGTCCTATACACGTTGTTGTGGATTGTGTATCCTACATACGTTGTGATAAAACGTGGTGGAAGTAGTAAAAAGGTGAAAGTTGTTTTCTACGACCACAAAGTCTAAGACTAGTGCACAGGTCTAGGACTGTTGTGATGGGACACTCGGACTAAAACGTCCTGTGTTAAAAATGAAAGTTTTAAAACGTTGAAAATTTATGGATGGTCGTGAGCCTTGAGCCTCGACGAAGGAAAGAATGAAACACAAAGAAAAGCTGCGAAAACAAAAATGTTTTTACATGCATTTGGCAGACGTGCCCAAAAGTTTTGTGTGAATGCCCTGAGGGGAAAGGTATCTCATGCGACGGTGTATCATTGGTGCCTTGATGGACCATGATTTCCATGAGCCTTGTTCACTGTGCCTTATGTAGGACGGTGTGCTCTGGAACCCACATGCGTTGATTACTGTGCCTTGAGTTGGACAGTTGCTGTGGGAATTAAGTTGAGCCATGTACATGTGTTGGCTATTTGTGCCCGAGTGGCAATTGAGCCTGATCAGCTCACTGTTTTTCAAAAACTACATGGAGTTGGGGTCTCCGGAGACTAGGACGGAATGTTGAAATATAGAAGTGCCATGTTTTCAAATACGATGACGATTGTTGATTTATATGATTATTTGTGAGCATTTATATGCTGATTATGAATATTTATCTGTATCTGTTGCTCTATGTTTGGACATATAGTCATCATAATTCATCCATATATTGGTATCTCACCCTTACAATATATCAGGTTTTTTCCTGGTCTTTTGCTGCAATACGAGGGCAAGCGGTGCCGAGAAATTCCAAACCTCACTTAAGGATATTACTCCCGATCCTTGAAGAGGTTGGTAAAAATTCTATGGTGAGAACTATGGAATTCTTCCCGGTAGTTGTCTTTTAGTACGACCAGCTTAGGATGTTTCCTTTGGGACGGATGTTTTAAAGAAGTTATTATAGGTGGTCTTGAAAAGCCGTGTAATGATTTTATAAATTTTAGTACGAAAGATTATTCCATGAAAGTTCATATGTTGAAGTGTTTTGGATTTATAAATAAATCTAGTTGTTGTGGATTATTAAACTTGGTATGATTATACTGTTTGTGTTGTGTGCACTATTTTAAGTACTCTACAAAACTTTTACCCTCATATTTTCAGAATTATGAAAATTATAAAAGTTTTTCCGAAAGCAACCAGTAAGGCTTCTTTTTAATTTATTTCTGCATGTGATTAGGACATAATGCCCAAGGGGGTGTTACAGATTATCCCAAAGGTAGGTAGTTTAATAAATATTAATTATTATTATTATTACACTCATAAATTATTTGTACTTGATATTGATCAATTTCAAATTGATTTGTATTCTCGCAAACAAGACAGCACTTGGGAGTGTGCCTACTATTTCGTGAGACATATGTTAGACATTGTCTCCAATGGTATAAAAAAAAATGGTTGCAGGTAATAAATAGCTATATATAAGCAGTTAATTAATTATATTCTTTTTTTGTTGATGACTTAATTTAATTAATGTTGCATTAATTTGAACTTGTGCGGGTTTTGGAATGCAATCAATCTATTCATAGACTTGAAAGAGCAATTTACAAAGTTCTTTTTTGAGTATGCTGAAGAGAAACAAATAGACTTAGATCCTAGGCGTAGATTTGTGTTTTAGGTACTTAGAACATTATTATATAGATTGTGTATGTAATAGATCATGACTTAATTAGTTAGCTTCATCAATATTGGTAGTGTATATATGATTATGTTGTAATATATATTTATATATAGCAACTATATAGCTTGATTCTGCCATTTGGTATGAACTCTGGATTCTGTGTATATATCTGAAAGCAGGTGCATGTGTGTGTGAAGTAACTGAAAGCAAATAATAAAAAAAAAAACTTGTAACAACAATTAAGGATATAACCCGCGTTACAAATGACATGTAACAGCGGTTCCTGGGACAACCGATGTTACAAGTCAATTTGTAATAGCGGTTCTAACCTGAACAGCTGTTACAAGTTAACTTATAACATAGCTTTGATCATTCAATCCGCTACTTGTAAGGCCGGTTTTCCCCAGAACCGCTGTTACAGGTTTACCTGTAACAGCAGCTGGATAACCATTGTTAAAAGTTAAATTTGTAACATCGATTCGAATAACGTCGCCTTCGAAACTGACGTTACAAGTCAATTTTAATCGACGTTACAAGTGCTTCCTGCACTAGTGTGTATTGCCTCTTTTTTTCTTCTTGCTGTTATGGTACTAATAAACAATATGTTAAAAAGTCACTGCAGGAATTATTTTCTTGTCTTCATCCACAAAATTCTCTCTTTAGCGTTAATATGCATAGACTATCTTGAAAAATGAAAACTTACTAAACAGTAAAATTCCTCTGTTTTAACCAGCTATTGCCTTTGCTATCAGAGAGCTAGCAACTTTGTGAGGTCAATCGTTCAATAGGTTGATTGATATATCATGTTCATGATGTTTGGTTCAGTTACCATATTTGTTTGGGGCCTTGACCCTGTGAGTATCCAAAGGCCTGAACATCCTAAATTTACTCAAAGCAGTATACTTTTAAATCATTGTCACCATGATATATGAATCTTAATCAGATACACTTTATGCATGGATGAAAGAGGAGTAAGCGATGCGATTTAAATTGTGTTTGTTTTTTATGGAAGCATAATTGTCATTGTTCATAAGGTGAATTTGGTTTATTTTTATTTTTTTTGATATATTATTGAGATTATTTATAAAACTTGATTTTAATTTTAATGCGAATGGAGACCGTTGACTTTCATTTGAATTGTTTCTTAAATACATTTTCATATTATATGAACTATTTCTAGGTTATTTCTTATGTTTTTGGAGCAGACGATTGCACACTAGGTTTAAAAATGATACTCTTGACTGTAGGTGGCAGCTGGAAATGTTACAAGAAAGAAGGGAGGAAGCAGGTGTGAGTCAGCTCATAGCCGTGAGGGGCCACGTGGATCGTTTGATTGTCCAGGAAGAGAGTTTTTGAGGCAATGGGCGAAAGTGTTTTGGCTCTAAGGGGGTGATCTTAATACCCGGTTCTTTCATGCTTCAGCGATGTCTAGGTCCAAGATTAGCAAGATCCAAAAGTTGTTGGATGAGGGTGCTTTTGTTACGGAGGACCTAGTCCAAATTAAGTGCATTTCTTGAAACCATTAGAGAATCTCTTCATGCATCGTGAGGGTGTTTATGCTCCTGTTTTGGATGCTTTAGAATCGCGAGTGTCTGCTGAAGATAATGAGCTATTGGTTTGTCCTGTTACTCACATGGAGTTTTCCTCAGCACTTAATCAAATGCATGCTGATAAAACTTCGGGTCCTGATGGTTTTAATCTGGCTTTTTATAAGAGATCTTGGGTTCTTTGTGCTGATGAGAGTTTTTATGCTTGTTGTTTCTGGTTGGACAGAGGTTTCTTCCCTAGCTCTATTAATGTACTACTATTCCTCTCATTCCGAAGACGATAATCCGGAATCTATGAAATACTAGCGTCCTATTTGTCTTTGTAATGTAATTTATAGGATTCTTTTAAAGGTTCTAGCTAATAGATTGAAATTGGCTCTTCCTAAACGTGTCTCAAATGTTCAGTCGGCTTTTGTGCCTAGTCGGTTTATCCTTGATAATGCTATTGGCTATTGAGATAGTTCATTATATAAAAAGCAACTAAAGGGAAACTGGGGGATGTGGTTCTTAAAATAGATATGAGCAAGGCTTATGATTGGGTAGATTAAGGTTATCTGCGTGCAATGATGAGGTGTATGGGCTTTTTTGATAAATGGGTCGAGTGGATTATACTCTGTGTGGAGATTGTTAGCCAAATGGTTTTAGTGAACCTAAAGCCTGTTGGTCCTATCCAGCCTGGTAGAGGTCTCAAGCAAGGAGATCCTCTTTTTCCTTACAGGTTTATTCTTTGCTCTGAAGGCTTAACCATTCTCATTAACCGGGCCAAAGGTAGATGTGATCTTCATGGGGTGAAGGTTTACAGAGGGGCTCCTATTATATCCCACCTCTTGTTCGCAGATGATTGTTTTTTATTCTTCAAAGCTAAGGATAATGAAGCCACAACTATGAAGGATATCATCTCAACTTATGAAACAACTTTAGGAAATTAATTTTCAGAAGTCTGAGATCTTCTATAGCAAAAATGTTCTGGTGGAGACTCTTGATTTCATTGCTACTCTTCTTGGGGTCCAAATCTGCTTGGGCACGGGTAAGTACTTGGGTCTCCCTTCTATGATTGACAGAAGCAAAAAGGCTATGTTCAAATTTATTAAAAACTGGGTTTTGCGCAAAATTAATTCTTGGGGTGATCAGCCTTTATCTAAGGCTGGGAAGGAAGTGATGATTAAATCGATTCTCCAATCTATCCCAACTTCTTTCATGAGTATTTTCCTCATTCCTCCCTTTTTAGGGGATGAGATTCATAAGCTTATGATTTATTTTTGGTGTGGAAGTGGTAGGGATCGTAGTAAAGGCATCAAATGACTATCGTGGGATAAGCTTGTCATGCACAAGTTTGATGGTGGTATGTGTTACCTTAAAAACAGATGTCTTAAGTTTGTGTAAGTATACACAGTCTCATCAAGTAATACATAGTAAGAAAGATCGTTCCCACAACGATTATAATGTTTGAGCAATTACCAAAATCCAGAGTATATGTTCTTAATAGTTAGGACTCAGGTGACAAAATAGTGTGTAGTGACAATTATATTAAACTACTGTAAATTAAAGAACTTAAAGGCCAAGAGGTTTAAAATGGTTGTTGTTAACAATTATGAGAAAATAGCTATAGGTATGCTTCCCTAGTAATTTCTACTTCGCTTAACATTATGCTTTGCGTATGCTGTAGCATTTAATTCCAGGAAGTTAAAGTTGTGTTTTCCAACACTTGAAAGATAAGATTCATTAAACGCTTCCTATTCCTGGATTCGTATTAATTACACTCTCTTCTTAATGAGCTTGTTCCAGATAGTTTAAGCACTTGAATAATTATTCCTAATATATTCAACATCAAATAATTTTCCAATTAATGATTTGATCCTTATATTCTAACTAATTCCACTTAACTTAATTTTTCCAAACCAAGCAAGCTCCACATTCATTTAAGTTGATCAATCTTAAACAAACAACATAAAATGCAAGTTAGAAGAAAATGCATAAACATAGCATAACATAACTTTCAGCTAAGCATTCATTACACGGTTTACATACCCATAGCTAAAATAAATTAGCTTGTGATGATTTGAAGAAAACTAAAAGTAAAAAAGGAAAATAAGTTCATTCCAATGAATGACTTGAAAATGAATAACAATGGTGGAAGATGAAGAAGGGGTTGCGGCTGCTTATCCCTAGGTCAGACAAAAGAGTATATCCTTTAGTGTCTAAGAGTTCATTTCCTAGGGTTGCTAAGGCTTTTATATGGGAACCTCTCTCCTCCTATTTGGGCCAGCATTTTCTAATATTAAATTCAAGACCTTGGCCCATTTCCAGAATTGTAGGTGTCCTGATCCCTAGGCACGCCCAACCAGTACAAGCGTGTCCATCAAGAGAGAGAAAAAGTGTCCTGATCTTTTGTCCTCTTCTGACAGGCATCAGGGGACTTCTTTGCTGCAACATTCAAGAACTCATTGACAGTGCTTCAGATATGCTCCAGCAAACCACTGCATTAACATACAAAAGCTTCATAAGCAAGTTTTCACAATAAACAGCAAAATAACTAACAAGGCATGAACTAAGGACACCTATTAACAAATTTGTACAATTATTCACAAAAACTTCAAATATTACTCCAAGGTAACAACAATTCTAAGTAAAAAGGTAATGAATAACTCTTATTTCTATCACACCCCCAAACTTGAACCACTGCTTGTCCTCAAGTAATGAAAAATAAACAGACACACAAACAATCCTACCAACTTCTGGATGTGCATGGTCCACACAAAATTTCATTTCTGACAAACATAATGATTCCACTTGCATCACAACAATCCACTCTTTCCATCATGCAACACAACTAATATTTAACTATGACCCAGCCTTGAATTAGACTCAACACATGCTACAACATCTTCTTTCAGAACAGTTGGTTCTATTTCTGATCACCCTCTCATCAATTTAGCTCACTCCTATCACAATCACACAACTCTGATCTAAGTTTGAGAAGGTTCTAACACGATTAAGACATAATCAAAATTACACACAGCAAGAGGGCTTAACACGTTGTAATGGGGCTTAGGACATGAGGGATTAAATTTGAGTAGCTAACATTAAGTATAGTGTAAGGATGCTTATCACCATAGTTCATCACCCTAAGTGTTCTTTACAACCCAATTTTCTATCATCACCAACATTCCTTCCCTAATTTCCCTTTTTAGGTTCCCACTTTTATTGTTTCATATTTTTGTTGAGAACAAAGAAGTTAACACATTTTTAGGTATTTCACTGTTCTTTGCTCTCATTTTCTCATTTTTTTTAATTTTTTTTTTTAGAAGAAAAGGGCAGCATTCATATTTTGTGTCCTATTCATTCTTGTTGCACTCCTTAATTATTTCCCTTATGTACAAGCTGTACAGCACCCCCAAACTTAGTATGGTGCTTGTCCTCAAGTCACCCCCAAACTTAGGCTAAGAGCACACCATAACAAGCATCCCTAAACTCTACTTATGTGGGTTCCTTTGTTTTTCAAGTTAATGGCTTGTAGTGAGGCTAATTAACAGAACAAGGGGTTGAGGCTCAAAGGGTTTATTCAATGGATATTCACAGAGGGTAGGCTTTTACAAGCTCTAATTGAAAATAAATAAATAAAGTGCCTCAAACAAAAATTGTATGCAACAAAGTTGTGTCTAGATCAGTCAGAATCAACTCAAACTTTACAGAGAATGCATGAGAGTAATATGTTTGCAGCCAATCACTCAAACTCACAATTTACTGGGTCATGCTGCAGCATACATTTCATCTCAAACAAAACTAGTCGTTGTCAACTACTAACTATACATAATCAAGTCAGTGTGTTATGTTATTAGGCAAGTGTTCCATCCAATGATTTTTAGCCACACAAAAAAGGCCCTTTCATTGGCCATTCATTCATTTTTAAGCATTCAAAAATTATGGCCCATGTACACAAGAAAAAGGCAGAATTTAAAACAAACTATGGCCCTATGACCCTACACATTTACTCCTAATAGATAGATAAACATAAAAAGTCCTAGTGACTGTCTAACTACAGAAAGCAGAAAACATATGGGCAATGATTGGAGGGCATAATTTAAAGCATCTTGATATAGGATGCTGCAGCAGCAAGCTGCAGCACCCTCTTCATCATCTTCTTCTTCTTCATCAAGCATCCGGTGATCAGAACATCTTCCTCTTCAACATTTTCTTCGTCTTCATCCTCAGCATCCTCATCTTCAGCTTCTTCATCAGCCTCATCAGCCTGCTCAGCCTCTTCATCTTCCTCCATTTCAGCACCCAATGCTGCAGCATCCACCATTTTTTCCTTTCCTGCAGCAGATGATAGAGTTGGCTTGCTTTCTTTAATGGAGGAGGATCTAGGGATTCCTCCTCCTCTTCTTCACTTGTAGCATACTCCGCAGCAATTTGGCTGATGGTGCCCCCCTTTCCAACTGTATTTTTAAACTTTTTAACTTGTTTAGAGGGCTGAGGAGCAGTTTTGGCAGCTTGATTAGCAGAGGGTGGTGCTTCTTCAGCTTCTTCAGTGCGAGCTCTTTTTGTGCCCCCTTGGTCATGCTGGGGGCCTTCAGATACCACCTTTTCCTTCTTGCTGTCAGTGGCCAGAACTATTGCTTGCCTTTGTGAAGGGGCAATACCCATCCAGGAGTGATCCGAAAAGGTGTTGTGGTAGCAGGAGTGGGTTCAGTTGAGGCTTTCTCTTATTCTTCAGCAGGGGGTAGCAGTTCTCTCGGGAATAGTGAAATCGGGGTCTCCAATTGCATCTTGTTAAGCTTAAAAGTCTGCTACTCCCATTGAAACTGCTGATAGTAGAACTCCCAGAATAATTTGTCCCTCTAGATGTGCTGCTGCAGCGTATTAGTCAATGGTATGGATGTGCTAACTGTGGGTTATCGGATTGGAAGATAGGTAATTTACATGTTTAGATACGTCTTATTGAACATCAGAAGAGACTTTAGGATAATTGAGGAGGCTCGGTTGGCAAAGAAATTGAACATAGGGATAAAAGAATAATCACTTGGGTAACTTTGATGATTGGGTAGGTGGATTCGTGACCTTAGATCCTTAATCTTAATTTGAATCACTTTGTTATCTGTTTGTTTAGATAATTGATACTTGACAATTGATTTGTTCTTGATAATTCTCTCTCTTCTCAACAAGCTGCTTTTTGACTTGGTCAAACTGCTTGAATTTCCCTAAATTTTAGTATAATTGGTCTTCCAATCCCTGAGTTCAACCTCAGTAATACTTTAACGTGTTTTTATTACTTGCATCGATCTAGTACACTTGCCAGAGTTGCATCATCTACCATTTTACCTTTGAAATCTTTGTTTAGATTTACATTGGGTTGCATGAGAGTTTTCATAGGCTTTAAGCTGTCCATCTTGTACTTCTTTAGAATCTCCTTGGTGTATTTTTGTTGATGGATGTAAATACCATCACTTGTCTTCTTGATTTACAGTCCAAGGAAGAACTTTAGTTCTCTCATTATGCTCATCTCAAATTCTGTTTTGATCAACTTAGAAAATTCTTTGCAAAGCTTTTCATTAGTAGCTCCAAAAATAATATCATCAACATATATTTGAACTACTATGAAGTTATCTTTTGAGCATTTCTTAAACATGGTTGTATCTACTTTTCCTCTTATAAACCCATTATGCATGAGAAAAGAACCAAGTCTATCATATCATGCTCTTGGTGCTTGTTTCAAACCGTATAAAGTCTTTTTTAGTTTGAAAACATGATCTGGTATATCGAGATCTTCAAAACCAAGGGGTTGTTTAACATACATTTCTTCTTTCAATTATTCCATTTAGAACGGTACTTTTTACATCCATTTGAAATAAAGTGATTTGATGTTGTGCAGCATATAACATAAGTATATGTATGCTTCTATTTCAAAAGTTTTAGTGTAGTTAATACCTTCTTATTGGTTATAGCCTTGCGCTACTAACCTTGCTTTATTTCCAACAACTTTGCCATCTTCATCAAGCTTGTTTCTGAAAACCCTTCTTGTTCCAATAATAGACTTGTTTGTTGGTTTGGAGACAAGTGTCCAGCCATCATTCCTTGTGCACTGATTTAGTTCCTCTTGCATGACAATAATTCAGCTTTCATCTTCAAGAGCCTCTTCAATATGCTTTGGTTCAATTTCTGACAAAAAAACCATATTGCTCGATTCTCTTAAGACTGATATGGTTCCTACACCTTCAGAGGGATTTCCAATAATGAGGTTCTTTGTAAGATTAGCTTTGAATATCCAGTCTCTTCTAAGATCATCATGTTGACTTTGACTTGTTTGTTGACTTGTCTAATGATTTGTCTGCTCCACTTGTCTGTCAGACTCTTCAACAGGTTCATTTTTAGACACGTCTGGTCGTTACTTGTCTTGTCTGTTTAAGTCAAGTCTTGCAAGATCATCTTCTAGATCTGATAGTTCTCTATCAGCCTTTAAACCATCATTAAATTTCACATGAATGGATTCCTTAACAACAGAGGTTCTAGAGTTATAAACTCTATATGCCTTAGACATTTCAGAATATCCAATGAAGATACATTTATCCACTTTGGAATCAAACTTTGCAAGTTGATCCTTAGTGTTCAAAACGAAACACTCGCATCCAAATGCATGGAAGTAAGATATGTTGAGTTTTCTTCCTTTCCACAGTTCATAAGGAGCCTTCTTTAGAAAAGGCCTTATAAGTAATCTATTATGTACATAACTTATAGTGTTTACTGCTTCAGCCCAGAAGTAATTAGGGAGATTATTTTCATTGAGCATAGACCTAGTCATCTCTTGCAGAGATCTGTTCTTTCTCTCAACCACTCCATTTTGTTGTGGAGTTCTAGGTGCAGAGAAATAGTGAGAGGTCCCATTCTCCTCAAAGAACAGTCTGAATTCCTCATTTTCAAATTCTCCCCCATGATCACTTCTAAAGGTAGAAATATAGAAACTTTGCTAATTTTTGTACTTTCTTACAAAATTCAGAGGAATTCTTAAAAGACTCATCATTGTGGGTTAAGAAAAGTACCCATGAAAATATTGAATAGTCATCAACTATGACAAATCCATATTTTCTTCTAGCCAAGCTAGCAACACTAACTGGTCCAAATAGATCCATGTGTAACAACTGAAGAGGTCTAGAGGTTGATACTTGGTTTTTAGATTTGAAACTTGATTATACTTTTTTACCTCTCTGACATGCATCGCACAAAAAATCTTTCTTAAAACTGATATCAGGCAATCCTCTCACTAGGTTATCCTTTTTCAATTTTGAAATCAGTTTCATACTAGCATGTCCTGGTTTCTTATGCCATAACCATCTTTCATCCTCTTTTGACATCAGATAGGTTACACTTTGATATGAAAGTTCGGCCAACTCAATCTTGTAAAGATTTTGTTGCCTACTAGCTGAAAAGAGGGTCTTGCCACTCTTGTCTCTGACTATGCATGCATTCTTAGTAAAGGAGACATCAAATCCATTGTCACATAATTGAGTTATGCTAAGCAAATTGTGTCTTAATTCTTTAACCATAAGAACATTAGAGATTGAGGGAAGAGGGGGTTTACCACCGATGGTACCAATACCAATCACTTTCCCTTTTTGATTGCCTCAAAAGGCAACATATCCTCCTTTCTTATGTTGGAGGTCTTGGAACATAGACCTTTCTCCTGTCATGTGCTTCGAGCAACCACTATTTAGATACTAGCAGAGGTGTTTTCTTTGTCCTATTAAGGACATCTCAGTTCCAGATTCTGGATCTGTATTGGCCATCAGGCAGAGATTTGCTTCTTTCTCTGTCTCTTCATCTTCAGAAGGTGTTTACTCCAGATATTCCCATGTAGCCATCATCTATTTCTTCTTCTTTCTCAAGAACTTCTTTTGAGGGGCCTTCTTCGGTTGAGGGCATTCAGCTTTGATGTGACCAGACTTCTTGCACTCATAGCAGGCAATTGGACTCTTATCTGCTGTTGTGGACTCTTTGTAGTTATTTCTTTGTTGAACTTTTTGAAGGGCCTCTCATTTCTGAACTTTTTCTTTTTCTAGTGCTTTCGCATCTTTCTGGGCATGAGAGAGCTCTTCATAACTTTCTGAATCCTCATATTCAGACTCGTTTGTGCTACTGGTAGACTCGTCTGCCTTCAAAGCTTTTGGGGCTGTAATTGCTTTCTGATCTGCCTTAAGAGCAATAGACTTGCCTTTTTTGGTTGACACATCATCACTGAGTTCTTGTTCATGAACAGTGAGGGTGCCAAGAAGTTCATCCATAATCAAGGTAGTGAGATCATTGACTTGAGATATAGTAGTGACCAGGGGTCTCAACTACTTTGGAAGACTTTTAAGGATCTTTGCAACCATATCAGCATTTGTATAGGTTTTGCCAAGAAACTTCAAACCATTTATGATAGTTTGGAATCTCCCTATCATCTGAACAATAGATTCACCTTTCTTCATGGTGAACAGTTCATACTTTCTGACAAGTATGACAATCTTTGACTCTTTTACCTTTGTTGTTCCTTCATGTGTGACAGATAGAGTGTCCCACATCTCTTTTGCAGAGTCACAAGCACACGCCTTTTCAAACGCTTCTGGACTGAGATTACAGATTATAGCATATCTGGCTTTGTGGTTCGGGTCCCATTTTGTCTTTTCTACAGTTGTCCATTGAACTTTCGGTTTGTCAGTATCGTCATCATTCTTTGGAGTATAGGGACCATCAATGATGACATCCCAGAGATCTGAGTTTGTTGAGAGAATAAACCTTTGAAACATTTCTTTCCAATAGTTGTAGTTTTCTCCATTGAAGAATGAAGGTCTAGCCGTGGAAGCTCCTTTAGATTGGTGGCTTCCACTTGAGCTTGCTCCAGCAACAATGTCTATTATTCATGATCTTTCCTCTACACTTATTAGGTGCTCAACCCAGAGACTGGGCTTTGATACCAACTGAAATAGACAGATATAAACACGAAAAGGGGGGGTTGAATTGTGTTTATCTGACTTTTAGATAAAGTTAAAAACTTTTCACAAGCATAAGCTCAAAGCCGACGAGTGAAAAACAAAACACTCAGACAAGTAACTTGTTTGAAGGTTTTCAGCAGAAAAAATACAAGCATGCAAGACAAAAAAAAAAAAAAAACTTTATTGATATTCACAAATTTAACCCCTTTAGTTAGTTAACAGTTAAGATAAACAAATAAACTAAAGAGATAAGGATAAAGATAGACACAACTATTTTATCCTGGTTGACCCCTTAACAATTTGGGCTACGTCCAGCCCTTGGCAGCACCAATTTTTCTTCCACTATAATTGATTAGGTTACAGGGCATACAAGTATTACTTGCACACCTAGCCTGTCCAAGCTCCAAGACAAGTATTCTTTACACATATATCCTCTTCAGGCTCACTTAAATTTTGTTTGAAAGAAAGTGCAATAAATACAACTTTGCAAGTCTTTCACTAACACTCACCAGAGTGAATTTAATGTGAAGCTTTGAAAGACTGCGTAATAACTTCAAATGATTGAAGAATAAAGAATGAAATAAAGAAGACTTAAATGCACAGAGTAATGGCTCTTGAGTTAGTGTTGTGTTGTTGTCTTCATCTTCAATGTCTTTTCTATTTATAGCCTTCAATCAATTTGAATCTGTTAGAGACATTCCTTTAGAATTTTGGCTTTAAGCTGAGCTTCATTAAATGCAATAGAGTTGTTCTGGGCAGCCACTGATGTTTACGAATGTTGCTTGTAATCTAACAGAGGGGTTTAGTGTTTTATGCTTTCTGCAGCAGCCAATTCAGAGTTCGTCAAGTTGCTTTTTGTACTTTGTTGTGCATATTTCCCTTTTCATGTAACTTCCGATGTACTAGGAAATAAAGTATTTTGGTAGCACTCTTATTCTGTTACAAAGTTACTTTTGAATATTTGACCTTCTATAACATTGATTCTTATGAGAGAGATCTTTAGTATATTTTGACTTGAGTAAACAGCTCACGAAATTCTTTAGTCTTAAGTGTTCTTCATTGAGTTTCAGCAGACGGGTGTAGATGCTTCATTAGATAGGTTGACTTTTTTTTCAGAAAGTCAACAACTCCAAGATAGGTGAGACTTCGTCATTAGACGAGTTAGCTTTCTTCATAAAAGGAGTGATCTCCATCTTTAACCAAGCTTAGGGCAGACGAGTGATCAATAACACTTAAAAATATTAATCTGCATATTAAGTAGACAGGTCAACAACCAATATTTAGTTCAATTAAATCATTGAACAAAGGTGAGTAAATTTTAATTTTAGCCCTTTTGCTTTTTTCTCGTTGGTTTTAGTCCCTGTGAATTAAAAATTTTGATTTTAGTCCCTACTGTCAGTGACTTATAAGTGCTGACTTGGTTAACAGAGCACCACGTCAGCATTGCCACATTAGTTTAATTATTATTATTTTAAGCCATGAAGGCTGCCACATCATAATATTAGTTTTTTTAAAAATGTTAACATTAATTATTATTATATTTTACCATTATATTATTTTAATTCTTATTTTTATAGTATCATAATTACTTTTTTTATGAAACCAGACTGCCCATTTTTCTTCCTCTTTCTCCATCATTCCTCCTTCATTCTGAAGCAATTTTGCTTCCTCCTTATGAAACGTTTCTTCATACCTTCTACAACATTTTTTCTACTTCCATTCAAACCTGCGTTTTTCTTCTTCTTTCTCTCATATTTTCCCATTTCGTTCTCCTGCAATGAATTTCTACGGTCAGGACCATGATGCCCTCCTCAACGTAAAATAGCATAAAAATTGTTGTAGAATGAAGAAAGAATGATGGAGGAAGATGAAGAAGAAATGGCAGTCAGGTTTTATAAGGGGAAAAAAAATATAATATTATAATAATAAAAATTAAAATAACATACTGGTTAAATATAATAATAAGTCATGTTAATATTTTTATTAAAAAATTATTTTTTTATGTGGCAACCTACGTGGCTTAAACTAATAATAATTAAACTGACCTGACAATGCTAATGTGACGCTCTGTTAGCCACCTTAGCACTTAATAGAATGTTATGACGGCGTGGACTCAATTCAAAAGTTTTAAATTTACAAGGACCAAAACCAAAAAATAAAAATTTAATTGGGACTAAAATCAAAATTTACTCACTTTTCGGGGACTAAAACCAAAGTTTATTTTCATATGTGGCAGCCAACGTGACATATTTGCTGACATGGCTTAGTCACATCAGCACTTAATAGGGTCAGGGGATAACTGACGGTAGGGACTAAAACCAAAAGTGTTTCAATTTTACAGAGACCAAAACCAATAAAAAAAAAATATAAGGACTAAAAGTCTAAAACCAAAACTCACCTACTTTTTTGAGACTAAAAAGTTCATTAAATGTAAATAGTTTCCAAAATTAGAGTTGTTTGTTCAACAAGGCAACCTAATGCATTATTATACATAAATGCTGGCAAGAGGGCGCCACCACCGGCCGGCCAATGACAGTTGATCACTCGTTCCTCTTCAATTTAGTCACTCGCATCATCATTACATAAGCACAGTAGAAGCAATTTTGGTGGCTAAAATTTGTTCAGGACATGGGTATGGAAGAGCACTTCAATGATTTATTGTCCCACCTGTGGCTGTTACATTACATATTCCAACCATTCGAGAAAAGTATTATGCGTAGCCTTTAGTGATTGCTTTTGCTTATTTGGTTGTTTGTTGGAATCGTGCTAAAAATCTTCATCTCGAACTATTTTTTATCACATCAACTTTTTATTTTTAAATTTTAACTATTGATCTTCTATTCATTATTGTTTTCAAGATAAAAGTGATCAATAGTGATAACGAAAGTGGGAAAAAATTATTAAAAAAATGATGTGAGAATATTATTATTATTATTATTATTATTATTATTATTAACTAAATAAGAAATTTATTAATAGAATTGCTACGGTCAAAATTGGAGAATTCATGTACACAAAGCAACATGCACTCTAGAGCAATGCAAAAGTGAAATGAACCAGGGAGCAAATCTGACTCACTCAGGCTAAAATTTCTTCAGCTCAACAAAATTTGGGTTGGTTTTAACTTTATTTACTTAACTCTTCGGTTGGATGGGCTTAAATCGGATTTGTCCAGCTCAATCCGGAGAACACCATGGAATCAATCATTAAATATATTTGACGAAACTTAAGATATGGTTAACACTTAAGCTCTGTTTGACAAGTTCAATAAGTTAGTTTATAGCTTATTTGACTAGCTTATAAGTTTGTTTTGACTGAAATAGAGGTGTTTGGTAAACAAGCTTATCTCATTAGCTTAAAGTTTTTCTTCATAAGTAATTTATTTAGCTTATGGCTAGTAGCTCATAGCTTATATAGTTTATTGATTTTTCTCTCGTTTTTACCTCCATTCTTTTATTGAAATTATCACTTGATCATGTCTATCATAAATATATCATTTTATATTTATAAGCTAGTTCAACTGCTAATTTTATCAAATATTTCAAATTCAATCAGTCAACTATCATCTATCAGCTATAAGCTATCAGCTAAAAATTAGCTTATCAGCTATCAGCTAACTTATCAGTTATAAGTTAGTTTATCAGCTATTTTTATCAAACAGAGCCTTAATAAATGTGTGAATGTAATTTATTTTTATTTTACTATAGGGGATAAAGGTCCTTCATTTTGACAGCTCCAGCAATTTTTGAAGACCTATCTATTGTGCTTCTCTCTTAGTTAGTACGAAAAAGAAAATGTAGCTTAAATTTAATTATGTGACCATGCTTTTCAATTCGATTGTATCAGCCGGGTTAAAGTATAAACACCTCAGCATCATGTTTTCCTGTTTGGTTTCGAATCTTTGTCACAACACCGTGTTGGACTTTCACAGGCATAGTCCCCAGAATCCATAGTCAAGATAGAGAAGTAACCGATAGGTCGTGGATTTTCATGTTACTTATTGAACTCTAACGTACCAATGTTGAAATCCTAGTTGTCTATGCTTTTTTTTTATTGCCTGTTAATTCAATAATATATATATATATATATAGATTTTTATTTTATTTTTTTTGTGGGTATTGCCTCAATAATTTTGCTTGTCCCAAATTTGGAGAGAAAGTCCGATCATGTCATAGTCATAGGTCCTTTAGTTGAAATAATTGGAGCCTATTGCTATTTTCCAAAAGTAGTTAGCTCAAGTTGCGTATATGAATTTTCGTTTCTTAATAATTTATACTACCTCCCAAATTAATTATAAAAAAATTTAACTAATTTCATATTTATTAAGAAAATTAATTAATTTAATTTAATTATCTTGATTTATATAAAAAAAAAAATGAGTTATAATTACAAGGGCCCATTTGGTTTGCATTTTCATTTTCTATTTTTAGGAAATGAAAACAGGAAATGAAAATACAAACCAAACAGACCCTAAACTACCCTTTAATTGTCTCGGGAATGTGCAATGCTCTTGGAAAAGTAAAAGGAGAATTGTTGGATTGGTTAATTTTCTTATTTTTGGAATACTAACATTAAATAGAGTTGAGTTAGTTGGATTTTGCTTATATTTGAGTCCAAAAAATATAGGCATTTTTTTCTTATAATTGAGTCCAAAGGGAGTGCTATAAAGCCGTCCTATTTTTCTTTTTTCTTTTTGGGTATTATTAATGAGTGTCATTAGAGTACTGGTTAAGAAACCAAAAAATAATAAGATTTTATTAAAAAATTAAGTATCTATGTTTTCAAAATATGAAATATACCACTTTTCAATAAAAAAAATTTGTCTTTTTTTAATCAGTGCCCCCTAGCATATTTTTTTTTTATTTCAACTATAATGCCGTCCTTTATCCGTAAACGTCAATGCCCTGTTAATAAATACAAGAGTAATGATATTCTAATATCAAAAGTTGACACCAATTTTTGACATCTTGATTAATTGGTGTGAATATTTGGTTAATTCAGTTCATTATATGGTTAATCACATGTAAATATCTGGTTAATTCAGTTCTTTATATGATTAATGTGTCATCATGAATTAAGCAAATATTTATATGTGATTAACCAAATATTTACATGGTTATGAAAAATAAGCTTCAGATGACCTATCAACCATATAATAAACTGAATTAATAAAAAATTTGTACGTGATTAATCAAGATATCACTGGAGATATCCAAATCAGGTGTTAGAATATCATTACTCTAAACCCAAATAGTCAAAGACTTATCCAACAATTTGTATGGAAGTTCGTGACCACATAACGAAAGCACAATTTTTAGAAGACAAATGTTATGCAGTGGTCTTAAAATATTATTGTTAGTTAAGAAACTAAAAGAAATAAATTTTTACATCTTGTTAAGGGGTGTCCTAGAGACATTTGTTAAATAATTCACAAAAAAATGTTTATATTAAAAAATTAAGTGTAATATTTTTTAAAATATTACATATAACATTTTTCCTATACAAACTTTCCTTTCTTGATTCCTTAAACAATGTCCTAAGGATACTTGTTAACATTTTCCTATTTTTTTTTTTGAAAAAGTGATGAAAAATGATATCTATCTATATTAACATACAATTTTTTCCCCATTCTATGGAAAGTTTGGACACGTGTCACGACCACCTTTAATCCTGTACCAATTCTACAATAAGCATCTTCTAAATCTTTCCATAAATAGTATTTGTGTTAGTGATATTTTTAATTTTACATTATTTTTTATGCTTTATTATTTATTATTTTATTCAAATTTCGAATTTTAAATTAACATTTATGCTTTCAATACATTGAAAATAGTAACTAATAAATTCATTCTCCATTCAACCAGAAAATTAAATTGAAACTCAAATTTCAAAATTCACACTTATACTTTCAATACATTGAAAATGGTAACTAATAAATTCATTCTGCATTTAACCAGACAATAAGTAGTAAATATTCATTTTCTTCACATCAGCCTTCTCTCTCTATCTCTATCCCAAACCCAAACATTTCATTTTCATCTGTCTTTCTTCTTTCCCTTTCTCTGTCTTCTGAACCCTCCAGACCACCACCACAACCATGCGACCACCACCACTTGCAAGGAGACAATCGCCGCTCAGCCACCGCCATCCATGGCAACCTCCTTTTTGCCTTTTTCTCTCGATGAGGTAACGCTGCCTTTTCCTTTTTCCTTTTTCCTTTTTTTCTTTATCTCCCTCTCTCTCCATCTATTTCCCTTTCTCTCTCAGTCAAGACTACCATTGATGTGATGGGACCGCCACTGCTACGAGCTCTCTACCCATTGTGACCACAGCCATGAGAGCAAAAGACGACCACATGGTGGTGCAAGGAAATCATGGTTCTCAGGTACAATATCTCTATGTGAATTTACTTATTTCCAAAAACTTTTACAAAATAATTTATATTTTTTCATCTTTTTCTCACTTGCTCAGTGATGATGAAAGAACACAGAATAATGAAGAAAAGATTCTTCTGGAACGGTTCGGCCTCTTTCTTTTTCCATTTGTTTTTTGGTTATTAGTTGTTATATGTTTTTATAGTTATGCATCAAAATCAGTTTTTTCCCTCACGCATCAGTTTGATGAGTGCCTTTCTATTTTCATTTTGTACTCTTGCAAGAAAGGTGAAGTTACATTTGGCAGCATGTAAGATTGATATATAAGCATGTAAGAAAGGTGACACCACTTTACATTTCTTCTAGGAAGTGGTGTTTTGTTTATTTTTGTTTTTGTTCGGATAAAACTCTTCGGGTTCTACAAAAAGAATTATTAAAAGTCTTGGGTCAATAATTATGACAATATAGGTGTAAACCCATGAGGTTCTTAAGTGTTGTTTATTTTCTTGGAATCACAGCAGGGTGTAATTAATTAGTTCAATGTTAGTGATTTTTTTTTTTTTTGTCATTTACGAAGCATGTATTGATAAGCATAAACCAGTTGGTTTATTTTTTTCAAATAAAGTCTGAGGTATTTTTAATTTTTTCGTTAGTGTATCTTTCATTGGAATAATTAGTGGTTAGTCAATCAATAAAGATTTAATATTAAAATATTAAAATTTGTAAATTTTTTACTATGACAATAAATATTATATGCCAAATATTGGAAATAGATAATGATGATATTATTTTACATTAGAATCTGGTACTCAACCACATTTAATATTGAAATATTAAAGTTGTAAAATTAATTTTCAATAAATATATAATAAATCATGGATTAATAGAGAAATGCTCATAAGGGAGTTCTAAAGTTTTAAATTTTTCGGTGAGTGTATCTTTCATCTTTCATTAGAGTAATTAGTGGTTAGTGAATCAAAAAAGATTTCATATTAAAATATTAAAAGTGGTAATTTTTTATTATGACAATAAATATTACATGCTAAATATTAGAAATAGATAGTGATGATATTATTTTACATTAATATCTGGCACTCAACCACATTTAATCTTGAAATCTTAAAGTTGTAAAATTAATTTCCAATAAATATATAATAAATCATGGATTCATAGAGAAATGCTCATAAGGGAGTTGTAAAGTTTTAAATTTTTTGGTGAGTCTATCTTTCATCTTTCATTGGAATAATTAGTGGTTAGTCAATCAATAAAGATTTCATATCAAAATATTAAAATTTGTAAATTTTTTATTGTGACAATAAATATTACCTGCTAAATATTGGAAATAGATTGTGATGATATTATTTTACATTGGAATCTGGCACCCAACCACATTTAATCTTGGAATCTTGAAATCTTAAAGTTGTAAAATTAATTTCCAATAAATATATAATAAATCAACTCCATTATAGAGAAATGCTCATAAGGGAGTTCTACACGGGTTGGAAAATTTTAATTGAATGTGCTTAAATTTTTAACCATTGTCTACACGAAGTTCAATCATTTCACACGGGGTGGAAAATCCTACATCAATAGGATATAATAATACATTTTATTGTTATCTGCTGAAAATAAATGATGTTTGTTGCTTTCCAATACTTATTCATCATTTTCAAAGCTTAACAATTAAAAAGACATTAAAAGCACCTTGAGAATTGTTTAAAAGTGGATAACAACTCTTTGTTTTTGAATTTTTTTTATTATATTTTTTACTTATTTAATTTGAATCATCATTATCATTTATTACAAATATATCAGATTTTAAATGGTTATTGCCTTTGTTAAGACATTTTTTTTAAATTTTTTCAAGACATTTTATTAAGAGTTTGATTGTTCATATTAATTGCTCATCTAATTCCAATACAAACTTTGTAGATTCTCATATATATATTTCTCCTTTCAAAACATGATCAATTATCTTTCACCCCACCCCATGACTCTTCCTTTTCATTCTTTTATTTAAAATTTTCAATTATAATTCAATACTCATATAAAATTCCAAAAGCACCCTTCTAATTTTAATTAATATTCTAATGGCCTATAATTAATGACAATAATTAATAAGAGCAATATTGGAAATTAGTGTTTAATATGTATGAAAATTAATGCATGTTTCTTATATTTTGGACCAATAAAAAGGACTCATTTGTTTCTTATATTATGGACCAGAGGGAGTATATTACTATCATTATGTGATTCGGAGGAGACTACATATCAAATTTAACTTTTACTTTGGGAATGATTATGCCTTTTTTTTTAGAGAAATACTTGATGAATGATAAATTCATAATTAATATTGATAAGCATTGATAAGTATTTATATTCAATCAATGAATTTCCTGTTTCTATTTGGAAATATTCAATGAATCAATTTTAAATAATAATGATAAATGATAAACAAATTAAATTAGATAATAGTAGTAATTTGCTTTATTTTCCAATATTTTCGATTTTCAAAAAAATTACTGACACCACCGCCCAATTCAACTTATTCAATGTGATTCTCTACTTCTTGCCTTTTCTTCTTAGTTGTTTCCAAGGCATATTTATTATAATTAAAATGTGTATTTATTAATTTATGTCTTGGAATGTGTAAGTGTGTCATTTCTCTTTCTTTCCAGGTTACTTCCCAAGAGTATAATTAATAGCAAGCAGAATTTCAATATTTCTTATTCCAATAATTTTTTTATTTTAATTTTGAATTCTTTCAAAACATGGTTAATTATTTTTCAACCCACCCCATGACTCTTCCTTTTCATTCTTTTATTTTTAATTTTTAATTTTAATTCAAAATTTATTTCAAATTTCAAATTTTAGTTGTTTCCAAGACATATTTATTATAATTAAAATATGTATTTATTAATTTATGTATTTGAATGTGTAAGTGTGTCATTTCTCTTTATTTCCATGTTACTTCTCAAGAGTGTAATTAATGACAACTCATTGCTATCCTCTAGGATCCAAGATTCATAGTTTTATTTGTTATTTCCTTTATTATTTCCTTGTTGTGGACCCTCTATTTGAATTACTACTACAATATATGTAAGAAATTTATTAGTTATTTTACAAGAATATTTATCATATCAATCAACAAAATTACAATTTGGAATAAATATACCAGGAAAAAAAAAAACACAACATGGAATCAACTATTGTTATTTTTATTTTTTATTTAAAAAAAACTTATATATATTACCTACTTCAACCTATATCAGGATTATCTATTATTTTATTTCGTTGGATAAAAAATGTGAAAGATGATATGATAGTGCTGGGTCCTATATCATGTAATGTTGTTTTCTGAATGGAAGTGCTTGAAATTTTTTTGAGATCTATATGAATTGCCTCAATCATCATGGATAAATTTCCTTCTCTGTGGAGTGTGGCATTCACCTTTCATGGTAGGCATTGGCGATGTGCTGCAACGAGTGTGTCTGAATATAGGTAAAAGAATAAACATGCTCAGTTTGGTTCAGTTACTTCTCAGTACCGCTCAAGAGCAAGAAGAAAAATAAGAGAGAGAGAGAGACCGCCCCAGGAGAAAGAAAGTCTGGAGAGAAGGAATTATGAAATAAAAAAAGTCTGATAGGTTTGTGTGGGATTTTGGGATGGGTTTGTTATTATATATTTCACTTAATAGTCTCACAAAATCCATTATATAATATACAATCCACTGAAATCAGCAAACTTTTGGATACCATGAGACTTTTAGTAACTTCTAAAAAGTCTTGATTGAATACCATTGAATTTGGAATCTTTTAAAAAAAAATACTAATAATCATGATTGAATACCACAAGACTTATTTATAATCTATAAAAGTCTTGATTGAATACCACAAGACTTTTTTGTCATTAAAAAGTCCATTAAATTCCTTTGAAATCTCAATCCAATACATCCCCCTTATTTTAATTTTTATTTCGAATTTTGAATCTTTAACTATATATATCTACAACTCATTCTGGAGGAATGTTTTGACAACTAATAACAACTAATTCTTTTATTTTAAAATTTAAAATTTAATTAATATAGAAATTATTTGATTGGATGTCATGGTAGGTTGGAATTAAATTAGATTTATGGTTTTTTTGGAAGTTGGAATAAATCAATCAAAACATTTTAAAAGAAATAAATTAAGGAAATCTATGTTTTGAAATAGTCATAATTTGAATTTGAAGAATAAAACAATTTGAATTTGAACATTTAAATCAAAAAAAGATATTTTAGACATTTAAATACAGGGGTTTCTGTTCTATGCAGCTTTAAAAGTTAGATATTTTAGATAAACAAAAAAAGATTGGTAGTAAGTAAAGAAATAAAATAAATTATTTTTGTACTATCTGTTTATTGTAGTTTGTGTTATTTTTGTGCAAAGTTATGTTATTTTATAGTATATGTATTTTGGGGAATTTCTAATTAAGGACAATATTTATTTGTTTTGCAAAATTATTCACTTTGGCTATGAAACGACGTAAGAGTTTTTTATACTCCAATTTATTTTATAGACATATTTTATATTCCATATTTTTTATTTATTTTTTAAAAATTATAAATTGTATTTATCTTATATAATAATGCAACCCCCGTGCAGTGCACGGGCAAAAACTCTAGTATTTAATATATTAACACCTGCATCTCCTATGATAGAGATAAGCCTATAAGAAATAAACTCCTAAGCGATATTAATGACTAGAAACAAAAAGATTGGAATATTTCCTTTACTCATTCTATGAGGGAAGGAAACTGTTGCACAGATTGATTGATTGGCTGACTGGAGCCTTACTCATGTGCTTGGATACCATGTTTTGGATGTACCTCCTTTAGAGTTAACTAGGATCATGTTTTCTAATATTCCTGGGGTTGCTATACCCCGAGCTATTACTATCTTGTAATTTTCTTTTTGGGCTCTAGCCACTTTGCTTTACCAAAAAAAAAAAAAAAAGAGGTGACATTTTATTTTTTAATAAAAAATTTATTTTTTATTTTATAACCGATACTCTTAAAATAAATGGTTGGGAAAACCCTTTCTATGATATAGTTCAAAACTGCCTCAAAAAAATCTAGCTGCACAATATACGGTAGTTGTGGGTAACCATTGATGTGGGGTTAATTTCTTAATTCTTCCTATGTTTGGTCATGCTTCAAAGAAAATTTCCTTGAATTTTCTTCGTTCTATTCCTACTCAATTGTTTACTATTAAACAAGGCTGTATTTGAAGGTAAGAACGTGAGCATATCATGTTCCTAGACTGCGCAGTACAAAATTCTGAGATATAAAACCCGCTATAATACTTCCTGAGATTCCACTTTGGATAAAAAATTATTGCTTCGATCTTGTAGTTACCACCTACATAAATTTCATTGCTCTGGTTGTAATTTGGGCTTCAGGTTTTTTTCTGCATTATTATACGTTTGCACTTTTCCGAAGTTTGACTGGCTAACAGTCTAAGGCCTTGACAAGATACGTATGTTCCTACAGTAGTGATATTTTGATACCAGATTGGGGAAACCTCCGGTGACATCTGCACTGTAGCGATGATATTTTCACAATTTTGATTTTTTTTAAAAAAATATTTAGCTTTTTTAAGTACTAACATGTTTAGCTATTAATCATATAATGAACTGAATTAACCAAATATTTACACATGATTAACCAAATATTTACATGGTTGTTGAAAATGATTGTATGCTTCAGGATGACCCATTAGCCATATATTGAACCGAATTAACTGAATATTTGCACATGATTAACCAAATATTTATATGGTTGTAGAAAATGATTGTATGCTTCACGATAACCCATTAACCATATAATGAACTGAATTAACTAAATATTTACACGAGATTAACCAAATATTTACATGGTTGTGGAAAATGATTGCAAGTTTTAGGATGACCCATTAACCATATAATGAATTAAATTAACCAAATATTTGCACGTGATTAACCAAATATTTACATGTAATTAACCAAAAATGTTAATACTAAAAAAGGCTAAATATTTTTTAAAAAAATAAAAAAATGGTCAAAATTAAGAAAATGTCACTGCTACAGTGTCGCTCGACTACGTTACAGTGCTGTTATAGTGCTTGTGTCAAAAGTGGGTGTCGCTATTAGGTGTCAAAAAATCATTTCCGATGATTTTATATGCTTCAAAATCCTTTTCAATGAACATCTAACCTTTTTGCTTTCCGTTATCAAATATCTCAACTTAATCATTATTAATTATAGATAGATGTGGCTACTCCTCTCTTAAATATTAAGGTTTGAAATTGAGATCTATCATAGTTGTACATCTTTGAACTTTAGCACGCTAGTTTGAAAATGGTGACCTCTTGGTTTAGAACTTGAATACACATAGGCCACAGACCTATAAATAATATTGATGGCTCGCGTGACAAAGAAGTGATGGCTAATTTTCAAACTTTAAGGTAATATTTATAAGTATATTAATTATCTATGAATGTTATAATGTAGTATATTCAAATTCTAACCTTTTTATTTTTGTTTATCTTTATTGTATGTGGATGAAGTTCAATCACGTGTTTATGTTCATTGGTTGTTTTGTTTTAGCTTGATGCAACTTGTTATTTTGATTGTGTTTATCTTATTTGGAGTTTAGACTAATATGAATTGTTATATATTATTGCTTAATTTTGAGTTTGATTTTAATGAATTACTTATCGAGTTTTTATTTTAATTTTTATATGCTTTTCTATTCACTTTTGGCTTTGAAATGATTTTTTAAGTTGTTTACAAATCAGTCAAGAACAGGTGATAAGCCTAACTAGCTAGACCAACCCTTTTATATTTGGATTAGTTTGATTTGGGGAAGCATCTTTAAAGTATCCACTTTGAATCAAACCATTTTAATTAGTTTGAACATTTTTCTTCCCCTTAATTAGCTTGCTCAACAAGAACTGATTGTACCCATATATAGGTGGCGTTTGGAAGAGCTTATTTAAGCTTCTTCTGACTTATCAGATGATATAAGCTCTTATGCAGTGTGTTTGGCAGAGCTTATAAAAGTAACTTATGTCATCCCATAAGAAGTTTTTGACTTATTTTCATAAGTCACTGGAACACGCTGATGGAATTTTAATAAGTGCTTATGACCCTTCTGTGTTTTCTCCCTTCGAATCCTCTCCTGCCCCTTTTTTCATAAGCTCTTATGACATAAGCTCTCATGTGATAAGGTCTTATGTGATAAACTCTTAATTAAGTTGTTTACCCAAACGCGGCCATAGTCAAATATGCAAAGAAGTTTTCTTGCGGCATGCACTTCCAAGACACAGATCAATAATAAACTCTTATATATATATATAAACCAATTTAACAAGTATAGATATTTATAGATTCAAAACTACATCAAAACCCCTAACAAGAAATTTATTTCATGATAAAATTAACTATTATCATGAAAAAAATATAATAGTTAGCATCATAAGAAAAGATGAGAAAGAAAGCAAAAACCCCAATTATGTGTGTCATCGCATCACATCTTTGCACCAATTTTGCCTTTTCTTTCATATTGGTTTATTCTCCTATTCACCTTCTTTCAATTGTGCGCAATATCTTTTATATGGGCAGTGTTCAAGTGTTCAACACACGTCCCCTCCTACAAATTACCTAAAGCTAATTTTGAGGGGTTCGAGTTTTAAAAATTATAACTAGCCAACATGTTTTGAAAACGAAATTGGGTTTTACTTCGAGTCGTCCTACCTCGACATGTTATCCAACATTCTTTTAACATTTATATTTTATTTCTCATGTAGGTATAAGTAATAAGAGTTTTTGACTAAAATAATAACATTTTTGCATAAATGATACAATATTCATATTAATGCTGTTCCTGCCGAGATCCGAGTTGCCGGAATCTCGCCGTAAACGTCAGATCAAGGATGAATGTTGGGGTTGTTTTAGACCGTGGCTTGACAGAATACTTATGTTCCGGTCCTACGTATCCCAAAGGGAATCAAAGCCAAACGTAGTTCTGTGTTCAACCCTTGATCACGTGGTGCATCAATCTCTTAATTTTGTATCTGATGTACTCCGGTGGGCAAGGACTTATTGATAGTCTCTTGATCACAACCGGGACCTCTAATACGCTTAAGAGAGAACACCAAGCTCTAGTGAAAGTTAAAGTGTCTATTCTCTTAGACTCTTCCTCCTTTTATAGAGGGGGAGAGGAGTAAACTGATCCTATTTTGTAGGATCTAGTTTATCTCTTATCACTTATCACCTATCTCTTTTAACTCAACTTTCATCTCTTCCACTGATAAGAGTTATCTCTTATCTATGGTGAGGTTGTTAGCTGAGTTTTAGATAAGTGTATTGTTAAAGTGGTTAAGCTTTCCGAGCTCGGCGGCCGAGCTTATCACCTCGGCCAGTACACAAGCCCCCCAAGCTTCTAGCTCACAAGAGCGAAGAAGTTTTCATGACAAGAGCCGAGCTTGCCTTTTGAAAATACCTGAGTTCATGGCCTAGGTTTTTGTTTCCCTTTTTACCATGTTGTTGGTGACCTACCGCATTTCGGCCAACTCGTGAGCTCGGTGGCCTTAGTTTGGCCAAGCTTGATACTTTGCTATTTGTACCATATACATCTCGGTTCGTGACTATCTCAGGTCGGTGGGTTTGTTGGCCGAGTTCTATACCTCGGCCATGCACCACCTCGGCTCATACACAAGTCCCCCCAAGCTTTTAGGCTTTATAGAGCTTGAAAGCTTTATCGAAGGAGCCGAGCAGAACTGAGACAGGAACGGTCTTGTCAATCTTGTCTTGTGACGTCAGCTTCTCAGTACCCGAGATGTAAAGAGACGTTGCATTACTTTTAAGACCCGTTTTGCTTGTGACACGTGGTCATTGAAGGTCCTATTTCCGAGGCCTACTCTTCGATTGCGCATTTAAGACCCCTCTTGGTGTCTTGGTGTATTCCGATGTCCTTGCCACGTGGTAACCCTGGATAGGTGAGCCGAACTTGCACAGGTTTTGAAGAGACATTTCCCTTCTCTCACGCGTCAACCACCATCATTACAAACGTTTTGGTTTTTTTTTTTCTTCAAGATCACGCTTGTGCTATAAATTGAGGCATTTTCGAGGATAAACCCTTACCTGCCTTTGCTATTCACAAACCTCTAAAGCTTCTTCTTCCTCAAGTCTTTCTTCTTCAAGCATCTTCATTCTTTCGTTACTTTTTCCAGGTACGCCTTTAACCCTCCATTTTTATTGAGTCTCTGCTTCCCTTCTTGACTATGGAACCTTCGTTCGAGGTATCTCAAAATGCCTCCTCAGAGGTCCAGATTATAGACTAGGAAATAAACCCTATTGGGGGTTCTCCTCCCTCTTCACCGCCTCTCTCAAGGGGTGATGAAACGCACCCTAGGGGCTCTTCTTCTTCTTCCTCTAACGAGAGTAGCTCCGCTACTCCTGAAGCTGTTACTGCCCCCCAACGACGGCAGCGTGCCTCTAGGATGCCCCGGGTTCCTTACCCCGAAATCACCATTCCTGGGTATTTCTGGGTGAAGCCAGATGTTGGTGCTTTTCATTCTAACTTTAGGACTCATGAGTCTCTTAGAACTGTTAGGGCCAAGGTTTCTTCTTCTCGTGGGATTATTCGCAGCGTACCTTGCTCAGAAACTGAGCATGTATTCCTGCAGGCTCTTCCCATAGAAACACATTTTACATATGTGTATAAAACACTGTTTGAGCAAATTGGAGTCTCCTTCCCCTTTACCCAGTTTGAGTGTGATATTTTAAAAATTATGAACGTTGCTCCAACCCAACTGCATCCGAACAGCTGGGCCTTTATGAAGGCTTTCCAGATTCTCTGCGGGAAAATAGGGATGGAAGCTACTGCGCCCAAATTTCTTTACTTCTATAGAGTTAGGTTAGGGGACCGAGTTGGGTGGGTCTCTCTGAGTGGGGTTGAGAAGAGAGGTATCATCGGCCTTTACAAGAGTTCTTACAAATTCTTCAAGTCGGACTTTTTCAGAGTCCGTCCTACTGAGGGGAACGAATCCATTTTCTTCGATTCCGAGGGGAAAGCAAAGTTTCCTTTATACTGGCAACCCCATCCTTCCAAATTTTCTAGCTTCGACCTCGGCTGCATGACTGCTCAAGAGCTGGCCGACGTTGAGGTTCTGAAACTGTACCCTCGGCCATTGCCTTGTGGAAAGCTTTTGAAACTTGTAACTTCTTCCACTCGGCAAGCCGACTTCGAACGTAAGTAGCTTTTGCCGAGAGGCATTTTTATTACCTTGTTGCTATTATCGTCTGACCGATCACTCTTTTGCAGTGATAATGGGAAAATTCAACTACAAAGCGTGTTGAAGAAGTCGGCCCATCAAGATGCTGGTACTTCAGCTCCTGCCGCCGATGCAAAGGGGAAGAAGAAGAAGACTGCTCAGGCTGCGGCTCCTGAATCTCGTCCTCCCAAAAGATCTCGGGCCACTGTTCAACCCGAAATACCGAGAAGGAGCACCTCGCCCTTTCCGATAGCTGATGAGGATCGTAGTGCGGAGAGGAGAGTTGAAAGGACGCCGCCAGTTACTGATTTAACGGCAGAGAAAAAGTGGTATAATGGCCACTGTAATCCGGGGTTCAGCTCACTCTGGAGCAACGACTTCAATCCCGGCTCACTTATTGATGGCCAAGTGCTCAAGCCTTCTGATGCCCGGCTATTGCTGGAGCAAGGCCCAGAGGCTAGCATGGAGGCTGCTGCCGCTTACGCCCTTCGGATCTCATCTATCACCCGCTTCTGGAGCAATGAACTCTCCACTAATAACAGGAAAATGGAGGCGATGAGGGCTGACGCAGCTCGGGCTTTGTTGGTGAGGGATGAGCTAGCCCAAGCCATGACCAAATGCGAAGAACAGGCTCGGTTAATTGGGCAATTAAAGGCCCAAAAAGCCGAGCTTGAGAAGGCTAATGCCTCCCTGCAATCCGAGCTGTGTGGCGAGAAAGCCGAAAGGGCTAAGTTCGAGAAGATTGCCGAGGACTCTCAGGCTGAGAAGGAGGTCAACCTTATGCTTCAAAGATCTTTAAATTCCGAGAAGGAGGCTAACCTTAAGCTACGGTCTGACCTTGCTGAAGCCGAAGATTCCATCATGAAGGAGCATATCAATGGGTTTTTCCGAGCTGTGAAACAGCTTCAACAATTTAACCCCGACGCGGGTTTCTCCCAGGCTGATGTGGATAAGGACTTCAACAAGGAAGGGGTTTTTGTTCCTCTGTCCGAGCTTGAGGATGAAGAAGAGGAAGATGCTCAAGGTCAAGCTGAAGGACGAGCTGCCGAGGAGGAAGGAGCGAATGACAGTGGATTGCCTGATCCAACTTTCGATGCTGCTTCTCCAAATGGCGATGGCCTTACCTTAGCTGCTGATGAAGCTTTTGTTCATGGGGATGCCCATGAGTAACTTAAAAAAAATTTCTTCCTTTTTAATGTACCGGGCGATGCCCTTTTTTGTACTGGGCTTTTGCCACTAAGTAATGGAATTTTGCAACTTTTTGCTTTTATATTGCAGCTTATCTTTTTTGCTTACTTAGAAATTATTCCAAGTTTTTTCTCAGCTCGGATATTTACCCTTAACTTCTTAGTGCGTGTTTCAAGGGTGAACCCCGGTTTTGTAACTTTGTAAGTTTTGCTCGTGGCTTCTTGAGCTGATAAGCTCGGCCTTTTTTTTTTTTTTTTGTTGCTTTTTTAAGTTCGGCATTTCGACTGTAATTCGGTCGATTTTAGCTCGGTCAACCTTTTTAAGCTCATGCTTGTACCTTTTTGGGTTCGGCATTTCGACCTTAACTCGGTCGATTTTAGCTCGGTCACCCTTTTAGGTTTTTACCTTTGGGTCCGGCATTTCGACCTCAACTCGGTCGATTTTAGCTCGGTCAACCCTTTTAGGTTTTTTATTTTACCTTTGGGTCCGGCATTTCGACCTCCACTCGGTCGATTTTAGCTCGGTCAACCCTTTTAGGTTTTTGATTTTAAAATGTAAAACAAGTGAATTTTTAGCCCTGTAATTGAAACGGACCTTATTCATTTATTTTCTCAGGCATGCCTCATTAAAACCTTCCTGGCCAAAACCACATGAGAAAAAGACCAGGGTAGGAAAAAGAGTACCTTACCTAACTTTACATTTAACTAAAATAAAACTTGAGATGAGAAGTGTTCCAAGTTCTTGGAACAGTCTTCCCTGATAACTCTTCTAGCCTATAAGCATCATTTCCAAGATTTTCAACTACTCTGAACGGGCCAGACCAGTTTGCTGCGAGCTTGCCCTCTCTGGAGTCCTTCCTTGCATCATTCTGCAATCTTAGTACTAGGTCTCCTTGAACAAACTCTCTCGGTCGCAATTTTGAGTTGTACTTCCGAGTTGCTTTCTGCTTGCATAGTTCTTCCCTGATCTTTGCTTTATCTCGGACTTCTTCAACCATATCAAGCTCAACTCGGATTTCTTCTTCATTCTTGCTTTGGTCGTGATGCTGCCTTCTGAAAGAAAGTTCGCCGAGCTCAACTGGAATCATTGCGTCAGTTCCATAGGTTAGCCTGAACGGCGTTTCTCCTGTTGATGACTGTGGTGAGCAATGATAAGACCAGAGGATGCTTGGTAATTCTTCAGCCCCTGCTCCTTTTGATTGGCCCAACCTTTTCTTGAGCTCGTTCAGAATGACTTTGTTAGCTGCCTCTGCCTGACCATTTGTTTGTGGGTGCTCAACCGAGGTCACCTTATGTTTGATTCCGAGATTGGAGTAGAATTCTTTAAGATTTTTGTCCGTGAATTGCTTTCCATTATCAGTGACAATCGCATAAGGTAGACCATGTCGGCATATGATGTTTCTCCACACAAAACTCTGGACCTTTTTAGCTGTTATAACAGCTAATGGCTCGGCTTCAATCCATTTAGTGAAATAATCCACTCCCACCAACAAGAACTTTACTTGGCCTTTGGCAACAGGGAAAGGGCCCACAATGTCCATCCCCCACATAGTGAAGGGCCAGGGTGACATCATTGAATGGAGCTCTTCTCCTGGAGCTCGTGCCACAGTAGCAAACTTCTGACAAGAATCACATTTGTTAGTCCAGGAAGCACAATCTGATCTCATAGTCGGCCAATAGAAGCCTGCTCGCAGAACCCGAGCTGCTAGGGATCGGCCACCAGAATGCATTCCACAGATTCCTCTATGCATCTCGTCCATTACGTACTCGGATTGTTCCTTGTTTATGCATTTTAATAAAGGCATTGAAAATCCTCTTCTGTACAGTTCTTCATCTCGGATAGTGTAATGACAAGACTTCAAACGAATTTTCTTTGCTTCTTTGGGATCAGCAGGTAACTTGTCCGAGGTCAGGAATTCCCAGAATGGCATCATCCATCCTCGATCATAGTGCTCGGTTATCATTACCTCGGCACTTTTTATACTCGGTTCAGGGAGATTTTCTTGAATGAAAGTTTTTAACTGGCCAGTTTTCTTGGTGCTAGCTAACTTAGACAACAGGTCGGCTCTAGTATTTTCCTCCCGAGGTATATGCTCAATAGTGAAATTGTCAAACTCTGAAATTAAACTATTGACCTTGCACAAATACCTGGTTAACTGAGGATCTTTTGTTTGATAATCCCGTGAGACTTGCCCTGTTACAAGCTGTGAGTCACTTCGGCACTTCAATCGTTTGACTCCAACCTCTTTAGCTAATACCAGCCCGGCAATAAGAGCTTCATATTCTGCCTGGTTGTTTGATGCATTGAACCCAAACTTCAAGGACTGCTCTAGGATAAGGTTATCTGGGCCCTCCAGAATTACTCCAGCCCCGCTTCCTTTTAAATTTGATGAGCCATCTACATATAGAAGCCAATTAATAGGTTCGGGGTTCGGTTTAGAAGAGAGCTCGGCAATGAAGTCGGAGAGGCATTGGGCTTTCATTGGCCCCCTTGGTTCGTACTGTAAACCGAACTCTGATAGTTCAACTGACCAGCTATCATTCGTCCTGCCAGATCGGGCTTGCGAAGCACTTGCTTAATTGGATGATCTGTTTTGACTATCACTTGGTGCGACTGGAAATAAGGTCTAAGCCTCCGAGCTGCCATTACCAAAGCGAGGGCAAGCTTTTCAATGACTTGGTATCGTGTCTCCGCATCTTTCAAGATTCTACTGATGTAATACACTGGCATCTGTTGCTTCTCTTCCTCTTGGATGATTACTGCACTGATTGCGTAATCATTAACAGATAAGTATAAATATAGCTCCTTACCGAGCTCTGGCCGAGTTAGAATCGGAGGCGAGGTTAGAAACAATTTCAATTCTTCAAAAGCCTTTTCGCACTCCTCGGTCCAAACAAACTCCTTGGGTTTCTTCAAGAGTTGAAAAAAGGGCCTAGCTTTCTCGGCCGATTTGGGGAGGAACCGAGATAGGGAAGCTAAACGGCCTGACAGCCTTTGTATTTCTTTCACTGTTTGCGGACTCCGCATTTCAATGACAGCCTTGCATTTATCTGGATTGGCCTCAATCCCTCTGTGTGTTAGCATGTACCCTAAGAATTTTCCTCCTTGTACACCGAAAGAACATTTTTCAGGGTTCAACCTCATGTTGTACTTTCGGAGTTGGGCAAAGATTTCCTCCAAGTCGGCAGGGTGTCGTTCTGGGTCATCAGACTTTACCACCATATCATCAACATAAACCTCGAGATTTTTTCCGATCTGATTGAGAAACACTTTGTCCATGAGCCTCTGATATGTTGCACCAGCATTTTTTAAACCGAAGGGCATTACCCGGTAGCAGTAGTTTGCCCCCTCGGTCATAAACGCCGTTTTCCTCCTCATCTGGTGGATGCATTCTTATCTGGTTGTACCCCGAGTATGCATCCAAGAAAGTTAAGACTCTATAACCCGAAGCTCCATCTACCAATCTGTCAATGTTTGGAAGAGGATAAGAATCCTTTGGGCACGCCTTGTTGAGATCGGTGTAATCAGTACACATTCTCCACTTGCCATTGGCTTTTTTAACCAACACGACATTGGCTAGCCAGGTAGTATATTTTACTTCTCTGATAAAGTTGGCCTTTTTCAGTTTTGCAGTCTCTTCGGCTACAGCTTTCCTTCTCTCTTCACCGAGTTTCCTTTTCCTCTGAGCTATGGGCTTGGCCTCTGGACATATAGATAGCCTGTGGCACAGGAAATTGGGATCTATGCCAGGCATATCGGATGTCTTCCAAGCAAACAGGTCGGCATTCTTTCTCAGGACTGCTTGTATCTGTTGTTTCAGCGAGGGATCGAGCTGACTGCCGATGCTTGTGCACTGACCGACTTGGGCTCCCAGTTGAAATTTTTCCAATGACTCCGTAGGTTCTGCTCTGGACTCATACATTTCTATTCTTGGATCCAATTCAAACATGTCATCAGACCTTGCCGAGCTTACAGAACTGACCGAGCTCACCACTTCTGCCTGATGATCTTCAGTATTTTCGGTGATATCTGGCTCCCGAGTTACCTTCAAACTATCTGCATAGCATTGTCTGGCCATTCTCTGATCAGCTCGGACTGCAACTATCTCACCTGAATCTGCTGGAAATTTCATGGTGAGGTGAGGTGTGGAGACAATTGCCCCGAGCTCATTCAAAGTCGGTCTTCCGATGAGGATATTATATGAAGTGTTGGCATCCACAATGACATATCTGACGGAAATGGTTCGAGCAAGCTTGCCTTCCCCAAATGTTGTCAAGAGGTCTATATATCCTCGAGTTTTTACCTTCTCTCCGGCGAACCCCACTAGCTTGTCTTCCTGCTCTTTTATCAACTTTTCTGGAATTCCAAGCTTTTTAAAGGTTGCCAAGTACAGAATGTCGGCCGAGCTTCCCTGATCAACTAGTGTGCGTTTGACCGAGTAATTGGCCACTTCAACTGTTATTACCATTGGGTCATCTTGATTGGGATCTATTCCTTGGAAGTCATTTTCTGAGAAAGTAATTGGTGGTCTCGACCTTGCGGTTTTTCTGGAAACCGAGTTGACAGCTCAGATAGCCTTTATGTGGCGTCGCCGAGCTGAACTCGTTGTGCCTCCTCCTGCGAAACCTCCCGAGATGGTATTAATGACTCCTCTCACACCAACCTCTGCCTCAACATTTGGGGGTCGCTGACTGTTATCTCGATCCCCGTTCTGATTATTACCTCAATGATCTTCATCTCGGTTACGATTGTCATAACCCCGTCTTCTTCGCCGTCGGCCAGCTCGACCACCACCATCACCATCTCGACGGACAAACCGATCAAGTCGGCCCGCCTGTACCAATTCTTCAATTTTATCCTGGACTGTTTTACAGTCCTCAGTAGAGTGGCCATAGTTCTGATGCCACTTGCACTCTTTACTTTTATCGGCCTGAGCTGGGGTTTTGGATGGCCTTGGCAAAGTGATCAACTCGGTATTGCACACCTCCTGAAGAATAGCGGCTCGGGATCAGTTCAGTGGAGTGTAAGACTGGTGTCGGGGTTGGGACTGCCTTTCTGAAAACCCTCTGTCACTACTCCTGAAAGCTTTCTGTGAATTGGCCCCTTTATCTCTTTCTTTGTTTGAGATTATGCTTTTTTCCTCAAAACTTCTTTTCTTTGATTCCACCATTTCTTCCGAGTTCATGAACCCTGTGGCTTTTTCTTGGAGTTCTTCAAAATCCCTCGGTGGCTTCCGAGATAGATATTCAAAGAACAGTCCTGGCCTCAAACCATTCATAACGGTATGAAGACAAAGTTCTGAGCTCATATTGGGGATTAAAACCTGTTGAGCACTGAAGCGAGCCATGTAATCCCTGAGTGATTCATTTTTCTCCTGCCTGAAATTCACAAGCGAGACCGAGTGCTTTCTATGCCTTCGGCTTGCTGCGAATTGTGCAGTGAACTTTGTAACCAACATGTCAAAAGAATCCACTGACCGTGATGGAAGATTCGTGAGCCAAGTCAAGGCAGGTCCCTGCAAAGTGGTTGGAAAGATCTTGCACATGATGGCTTCCGAGTCGGTCACCAGGTAAACAGATGAAATGAAAGATTCCACATGTTCTGTTGGATCAGTAGTGCCATTGTACTTATCCATGTTAAGAGACTTGAAATGCCGAGGTATGATCACCTCGTCAATGGCATCAGTGAAAGGTAATCTCGGTCGTCTGTCCCGTGCTTTCTCTCTCTGAGTGGTCTCCTCATTACAAGATCGGACCCTCGAGGCTTCGGGCCCAGTTCTGGAAGGTCGGCTTCTGTCATCACGAGAAGGTACATAAGTTGGATCTCTCTGGATGTCCTCGGGTGAGGAATGCTCTTCCTCGGCATGAGTTGCCGATCTTCCCCTTTTCCGAGTTCCCAATAGTCTTTGGTACTCCGTACGAATCTCCTCGTTCTCCTGACGCAACTGTGAATTGTGCCATGATCTCTCCCAGCTGCGGATTACCTTCATCGAAGGGAGGGGGGTTGTTGTGATTGGAGTTTGACTCCTCGACGTGATTTGCACTGTGGGCCCCTCCCTTCGGTCCATTCAGTGTAGTCACCATTAAATCTTATGGAACCGGGGAAAGTTTTTCCTCGGCCCCACGGTGGGCGCCAAATGTTCCTGCCGAGATCCGAGTTGCCGGAATCTCGCCGTAAACGTCAGACCAAGGATGAATGTTGGGGTTGTTTTAGACCGTGGCTTGACAGAATACTTATGTTCCGGTCCTACGTATCCCAAAGGGAATCAAAGCCAAACGTAGTTCTGTGTTCAACCCTTGATCACGTGGTGCATCAATCTCTTAATTTTGTATCTGATGTACTCCGGTGGGCAAGGACTTATTGATAGTCTCTTGATCACAACCGGAACCTCTAATACGCTTAAGAGAGAACACCAAGCTCTAGTGAAAGTTAAAGTGTCTATTCTCTTAGACTCTTCCTCCTTTTATAGAGGGGGAGAGGAGTAAACTGATCCTATTTTGTAGGATCTAGTTTATCTCTTATCACTTATCACCTATCTCTTTTAACTCAACTTTCATCTCTTCCACTGATAAGAGTTATCTCTTATCTATGGTGAGGTTGTTAGCTGAGTTTTAGATAAGTGTATTGTTAAAGTGGTTAAGCTTTCCGAGCTCGGCGGCCGAGCTTATCACCTCGGCCAGTATAAATGCTATATATTTTGAAATATGTATAATAAAATATACCATAATTTTAGTTTCCTACTTTAATTATGATATTGTTATGCAAAAAAATTAAAATTTATATATTATGTAAATACATACTATTCACCCAGTCTCATTTGATACATTATCGGATCATAATCGGTCATACATTATCGGGTCATAATCGGGTCGAATTTATATTATATCAAATTGGGTTAAAATCAAGTTAACTCATTCCAATTAGGTTAACTTTGTGCCATTGGTAAGCACCGTTTAGTCGCTTTCTGCACCGTCTTCCTAGTTGTGAACCTTGGGCTTTTTCTTTTACTTGTTTCAGCTAATCTACTTTTGGGCCCTGCTATCTGCACCTGTTTTTTCTGCTACTCACACCTTGCTCCTTTATTTTTCTTTTGTTTGTTCCAAATATTCCCTTAACTCTATATTCCTCCCATACCAGCAACACAACACATCAAAACGCCGCCCCTCACTTCTTCTCACTGCTCCGTGCCTTCGCATGCCGCCCCTCCCCACGCCGCGCCACACGACAGCAAGCTCCGCCTCCCCACACCGCGACACGACAGCAAGAAAAGAAGAACAGAAGCAGAACAGGGGAAGAACGAGGACTGATGCACGATTCGAACGACACTACCTTCTGCACTCTTCTTCTTCGAACGAAAACCAGAACAGGGGAAGAACGAGGAGGACTGATGCTTTCCGGATTTGATTTTTCCGGAAGCATTCCGGATTTGGCTTTCCGGATGATTTCCGGAATTGATTTTCCAGATTCTTTGATTTCTGGAAAAGGGGAAGAACGAGCCAGACTAATGCTTTCCTGATTTGATTTTCCGGAAGCATTCCGGATGATTTCCGGAATTGATTTTCCAGATTCTTTGATTTCTGGAAAAGGGGAAGAACGAGCCGGACTAATGCTTTTCGGATTTGATTTTCTGGAAGTATTCCGGATTTGGTTTTCCGGATGATTTCCGGAATTGATTTTCCGGATTCTTTGATTTTCTGAGGTGGATTGATGCACGATTCGAATTGTACGAGACGATACGATACGTCGATCCATTCAGGTGCCAAGATCACAACGTGAGTCGCCAACAGAATTGCGATCCATGGCGCTGCAACTTTCTGGGTCTTGCAATGGTGCCTTCTGACGGTTTGATTCAACAATCAACATCTCATAGGGTGCCTTCAGTGCATATGCCTTGCTGTGTTTTACTGCGTTCGGGATAGTCACAGTGAGAGTCAATGGTGGAGGTGGTGAATGGTGGAGAAGGTGACAATGATGGAGAATGGTGGAGCTTTTTCTGGTGTTGGGTGTGGGGGAGGGAAGTGTGTGATAAAGGAAGGAAGGTGAGTCAGGAGGGTATATTTGGAAAAAAATTTGTCAAAATCAAGTTGCAAGGTGCAACTAGCAAATTGCAAGGTGTTAATAGCAATCCTCTCTACGTTTTTTGCACCATGGGGAGCCCGGGTGCCTTTTATTTTCTTTCCATTCAATTCTTTATCAGCCTGACTTCTTTGTGAGCCACTTGATAAATACCATGCTCTCGATATGTGGGCCACTTCTTTATCAGCCTGACTTCTTTTTGCACCATGTGAGCCACTTCTATGTGAGCCACTTGATAAATACCATGCTCTAGGCTTTTGGTTTCTCTTCTTTCAATTCATTTGGTCACGTGTGGTTTCCATATTCCGTTGGGCTGCTTATGCTTGCGACGGCCCAATTCAGTTCTTGCATCGAAACCTCTTGGGTCTTGGCCATTTGGCTTGTTATTTCCTTAAAGCACCCACCACCATAATTTACCTTTTTTTTTTTCCTCTGATGACCGTGGATCTTCTCACTTGTAAACACTACATGCACTATAGTTTAATTGAGCTCACACTTTAATATATTGTCATTTTGTTTTTCATGGGTCACTTTTACAAATAATTACTGGACTTAGCAGTATCAAAAATATTTTCAAAATTAGTAACTTTTATTTTTTTCATCTAAATTAATCTATAAAATAAAATTATTAAGCAATAAAACTAATTAATAAAAAAAATGTACACCAATATATATATATATATGAGTCAGGATCCATTGACACCAGATGTAAGTATTCTACCTTACACCAAATCTCAGCCATTAGAATCATTTAATCCGATGGTTCAAATAATTTTGATTAAAAAAAAATGAGTAAAGTGTCACGTGCCATTAGTTCCCCCTTCTTTCCCTCACCAACCCCGTCCCCTCCCTGCTCTGCTAGGGATTTCGTGAAGCACCACCAACAAGGAGAACCACCCAAAATCCCCCATATGTATGTTAATGAAAAACTCGTATGGATTTCCTACAAATGTGTGGTTTTCAATCCCATTCAGGACGGATCTTTCTAATTGACTTGATTTCATCATCATTTTCAAGTGGACCGTATGAAAAAAGAGAACACTATTTTGTAAAATCAAAATACAAAATTTTGTTAAAAATGATGACAAAAGGCAGGCATATATGAATGTGGCATTGTGGGATTTTCTTAATAAGACTGGAAAATCCAACAGACGTTATGGTCTAGCTGCAGGTGTGTTCACTGAGAACGTGGTGAATGGTGAGAGAAAGAAAGGGGATCTTCTTTGCAGCGGCGGCGTTATAGTGCGTAGTGGAACGTGGCTGTTGTGTGGTGGTGATCTGGTACGACGGCTCCTGGAAACGTGCTGGGTGGTGGCCGTGACGAGTCCTCCCCTGCTGTTCACGAAAGAATGGTGGGTTCTTCAGAAAAGACCCAACTGAGAACGGATAGGAAGAATGAGGGAGAAAAGTTGGGCACGTGAATTTTTTTTTTTATAAAAAAAATTTGTTTGAAACGTTTTTATTCATCGGATTAACCAAGTTCAATGGTCCAGATTTGGTGTAAGTCAAAAGACTTACACCTGATATCAATGGATCAGAGGGATGACGGGGTTACAGGAAGGGAAAGGGGGAAGAGAGTAGGATGATGAGAAGTAGGATTAACAGAGGGGTTTTACATATAATAAAAGAAATTAATTAAAATATGGAAATTAAAACATGAAAACAGTAAAAACAAGTATTGTAGAAATTAAAACAGTAAATATATAAAACTTAAAGCATAAACCCAGAAAGGCGGTGAACCGACCAAGATCTGGAAAAATAAAAGAAACCGGAGCGGAGGCAGAGCCTCACCAGGACCGGTGGAGGGAGAAGAGATACTTTAAACCATAAGTTTATTGAATGAAAAGATTGAACACTACAAGATTGAAAACAAAAAAGATTGATCCGAAAGAGGAAGGTAGAATATCTGAGGAACTCTTACACTTGAGTACTCAGAGCTTCTATCTCTAAAAACTCTCTCTAAAACTTCGGATCTAACAACTGAGCCTAACATCCTTTAAATAGAAGATTGAAAAGTTACTATTACAACAGTACAGGTAACAGAAACCTAAACTATTGCAACTATTGATGAACAGTACCGGTAACTTGACTGGAACTGCGACTGTCGGCAATGAACAGTGTCGATATCATGACTGGGACTGTATCTGTCGGCAAACTGTTTTGATTGACTGGTGACTGGAACTATTCATCGTCACTCAGATTGACTGTGGTGTCGATCCCATAACAATCATCTTCATTCTGATAGAATGGGTCGGAATATTGACTAAAGTCTTCTTGGTCTTCATCTTCCTCGTCGGACTGGGGAAGCTTTTGTTTGGAAGACTTTGCTGTTTTTTATTCTGAAGGAAGCTCTTCTTTAGCCAACTTCAAAATAGCCTCCATATTGTTAGGAAACTTTCTTTTGACTTGGTGCTTGCCAGAACTGAAATAATCTGGGAGCGCTGATTGAGAAACTCACAGGTTTCTGGGTTCGCTGCCTTCATCCATTTTGGATTCTGCTGGAACCATAATTTGACATTGTCACTGGTGGCTGCTGCATAGTTGAACTGTGCCCACCATTTGACACATGTTGATCTTTGCAAAATTAGCAAAATACCAGGATAAAGCTCTTGCTTCTGATACTTATATTGCCAACTGAAAACCCAAAATAGGGAAAATTTTGAGAAAAACACCAGATTGATTGGAAATGGACTTTCCTTGATATCAAAGTATTTTTCAAAAGTTTGATATCCTTCTAGAAGATCTGGTGGAAGGATTTGTTTGATTGGACAAAAAATTCTCCACCAATGGATAAACCACTGGGGAAATTTGTAATTGACATTCTTCTTGAAATAAATCAACCAAGAATGTTTATTTTGAATATTTTGGTACCAGAAAACATTGTACCAAGTTGTTTGGTAATCCCAGTAATTAAAACCAATGGGATCAAAAGTTTGAGAAATTTTTTTGAAAACATTCAAGTTCTTTCCAAATTGCTCAGGCGTTAAAACCTTTAAAATCTGGAAAGTTGAATGAGTGTATGTTGATTGATCCTTGGGATCCTGATAATGTTTAATCGAGACTGAATCGGTGTCAATCAATATAAACTCATAAAAATTTCTGTTTTTGTTTGATTGTGTTTATTGGAAATGGCAACCATTTTGAAAGATTTTGGCGGGAACTTTGTTTGGGTTATTATCCCAAAATCCTGGTTCCATTTGCACAACAAATTGGTGTTGATTTTTGGCAGCATATTGAGTTGCAAGGGTTTGGGTTTGAGTGTTGTCTATTGATAATCTTGTATCAGGTTTGACAACATTTAAGGGAGTAGCTATTTGAGCTAACTCTTGGATTAGGGTTTTTAGTAGGGGTGGAGAGTCGGGTTCATTCTCCACTCTATCTCCCCATGTTCCCTTAGGGAGTTTGGTTAGGCCTTGATCTTGAAAGGCTAACAAAGATTGGATTGGAATGCCATAGTCTGATTTGGAGTGTTTGGCTGCTTGCTGAGTCGATGACTCTGCTTTGATTGTTGGCTTCTGGGGGGGATGACCCCAGTTTGATTGCTTTCTGGGTTAATGACCCAGACTGGGTCGAAGACCCTGATTCTTTTGGCGCAACTTGGCGCTGTTGAAGCCCTGAAAGGACTAATTTTCCTTTTCCTTTCCCCTTTACAGAGGAAGTTAATGTTTTTGGCATTTCTGCCACTCTCTCTACTTTATTTTCCCTGCAAATATTCACGAGTAAGGAAGTCAGGGAGAGAGTTTGAAGAGCCCTTGATAAATTCAATTTGAAAATCAAAAGCACTTAAGATAGCTTGCCATCTAGCAAAAATTTGTTTTGAAGCTAAATTTTTAACATCTTTTTGTAAAATGTCTTTAGCCGATTTACAATCTACTCTAACCAAAAACTTTTGATTAAGTAAATCAGATTGAAATTTTGAAATGCATAAAACTATTGCCAAAATCTCTTTCTTGACAGTAGAATAATTTTGTTGAGCAGAATTCCAATGTTTAGAAGTATATGCAATGATATGATCTTTATTTGAAATTCTTTGTTTTAAAATGCCGCCATAGCCAATGTCAGAAGCATCGGTCTCAACAATTTTGAAAGCAGTTGAATTCGGAAGATAAAGACATGGAAGATTCTTTATCTGAGATTTTATGATTTGAACAACTTTGGTGTGTTCGTCTGTCCAAGGAGGAGGTTCCTTCCTAAGATGATTGTGTAAAGGTTTGATAATATTGCTGAGTTTGGAACAAAATCAGCAACATAATTGAGACAGCCCAAGAACCTTTGGAGCTGGGTTTTGTCTATAATTTGATCAGGGAATTTATCCGCAAAATCTATTGCTCGATTGATTGGAATGATAGTTCCTTGGTGAATATTATGACCAAGAAATCTGATCTTTGTTTGAAAGAGAGAAACTTTGGTTTTAGACACTGCTAAACCATTTCTCTTGATTACGCCAATAAAGATCTTGACATGTTTGAAGCGTTGATCGATAGATTGGGAAAAGATTAACACATCGTCAATGTAGACAAGTGTAAAATCTGAATAAGGATTAAAAATCTCATTCATAATTCTCTGGAATTCTGAAGGAGCATTTTTGAGTCCAAAGGGCATTACATTCCATTCATAATGCCCGAAAGGAACAGTGAACGCTGTTTTGTAACGGTCACTTTCTTTGACTTCTATCTGGTAATAACCAGATTTCATATCAAATTTTGAAAAGATTTTAGCCGAGTTTAGACGGCTAAGCAAATCCTTTTTATTAGGAATTGGATACCTGATCCACCTAAGAGCTTGATTTAAAGGTTTGTAATTGATAACTAAGCGGGGCGTACCTCGCTCAATTTCTGCTTGTTTATTGACATAGAAAGTTGAACATGACCAGGGAGATTTGCTTTCCCTAATCAAACCCTTTTCTATAAAATCATTAATCTCCTTCTGGCAATACCTAAGAAGTTCATGATTCATTTGAATTGGTCTAGATTTAGTAGGGATTTGCCTTTCATTGAAATCTTGTTCATAAGGCAAGTCTACAACATATTTCTTTCTATTCCAAAATGCTGTTGGCAAATCCGAACAGATAGATTTTTGAATTTCATCAGATAGGATCTGGATCCTATTTTTGATGCTTGGTTGTTGTAGTTGTAACTCGATATTCTTAAAAGAGAATTCTTCTTTCAAGAAATTGATTTGATTAATTTTATAATCAAGAAAATTCAAATCTCTAATAATTGGTTTTCTAATAAAGGGAAAAATAATGTCTTTTCCCAGATGTTGTGTTGTAATTCCATCATGCGTAATGGAAAGAGGGAAAAGTGATCTTATGAACGGTGTTCCAAGAATAACTTCATTTTAAAGATTTTTGACTAACAGAAAAGGGGTCTCAACTTGAAGACCTTGATTTTCTATCAAAGCTTTTGACAGCTTATAATTGATTCTAAGTTTAGAACCATTAGCTGCGCTTAACTTCTCAGAGGTTTTCTCAAAGTATTTGGTAGGGATTAACCCTTCCTGAATACAATTTGAATCAGCACCTGTATCAAAGAGCGCTGTAGAATCAAGAGCAAATTCTCCAATAATAATTTTGATCTTGATATGGAACTTTTGAATTTTTAGCTGATTGACTAAATTCAAGAATCTTTGATCTTCTTCTAGATCTTTGTTTTCTTGAACTTTAGTAGGAGTATTCTGTTCACTATCTTTGATGACGCTTGATTCAGGTTTATCTTCCGAATCAGAATCATCAGTTTGGGCTTCTGCCAATTGTGACAGAATTAATTTATGAACAGATTGTTCCTGTTTGATCTCTTTAACCTCTTGTTTCAAATTCTTAATCTCTTGCTGGAGATCTTGAATTGTCACAGGTTTCGTTTGTTGGGTAGCCTCAAGTCTTTTAAGGATTTGTTTAAAGTCAAAATGGTCTTTGACAATAACTTTTCCTTTGTTTTTGAAATCCTTTCCGTTGAGGACTCCATTGAAGACTTAAGCTTATCCAGATATCTGCTTCTTTCATTTGGATCAGCAATAGAATTAATTACCTCAAAAAGGAGATCTTGTTCCTTAGTTAAGACATTAATTTCAGGAGATGAATCGGAACTAAGGCTTCCAATATCATCATGTTGAATATGATTGAGATCTTCAGAAAAATCACCATCTGACTCATCTGAAGAATCTGATTGGATTAAAAGATTATTCAGTTGTTCCTCAACTGATGGTTCAAGATTTAATTCTTTGATCTTTTTCTTTAGCCTACAGTATTTACTAATATGGCCTTGTTTACCGCAGTTATAACATGTAACCGCTTTTTTGGGAAACCTAGTACTAGTTTCAGGTTTAGGTTTGAATTCTGGTTGGAATTCAGGTTTTGGATTGTTGAACCGTTTGTTTTTCTTCCACTTAGTATACTTAGTATACTTAGGTTTATGAGGTTTTTCTTTATACCTCTTGGAAGATTTTGATTTATCTTTTGGGCAAGGGGGTATCCCAAATTGCTCGCAGAAAGATCCTAAATCTTTCTTTGCGGCTTTTTCTTTTTTGAATTGATCTCTAACTTTGTCTTCCTTACAAAGTCTTGCCCCTATTTTCTGGGTTGCTGCAATGAGTTGTCCATAACTCAATTGCTCATATGGAATATTTCCATCTGGAGATTGAGCCATAAGCTCATCTTTTACAAGATCACCTAAGAATGTTGGGAGACCTGCGATGAACTTTTCTTTCCAGAAACTTATTCTGACAATCTCTCTAGTGTAAACCCTAGTTAGGAAGTGTATCCTTATACCACCTAAAACTGGATAAAGATCTACACTTAAGATTGGATAATAACTCTGCAGACCTATCTTTCCAGGTAGAAGGACTACCCATAAAGTGTCCGCAAATTGAAAAGATTAAGGTGTTGACAGCATCTGGAATAGTTTGGCCGTCATTATCAAAGATTGGATTTCCTTCTGGGTCAGCTTTGATTGCCGTGAACATTTGTTCTTTCTGTATCTCAGTGAAAGAATGATCCCACCAGCCTTTTAGTTGGCCTGTGAAACCAGCAACCAAAATATTGCAAATGGCTTCTTCAGAGCATTCATTCGCAGTTTGATATGCAGTGGCCATCATGGTCATGTGCTGCATTGTTTGGAGGATTTGATACTCCATTTGGCCATCTATGTTCCATTCATAGATGTTGTTAGCATTGAAGCTTTTGAGAGCAGAAGTTTTTTCTTCAAGGAGCAAATCCGGAGGAGTTGCTCTGGGATAATACAGTTTTGTTGGCTTTTTCCAGGGTTGGGTATAGACTGGATTCATATTGATCAAAGGTCTATTGATCAAAGGTTTTTCTTCTGAGTTGGATTTAGAAGTACTGGCCACAGATTCCGTTTCTGAGCCGTCTTCGTTTAGGACATTTATGGTTGGATCTTTGTCTATTGGATCTTTGATAATTCCCTTACCTCTTAATAAGGGTGGACCTTCTTGAGTGCTAGATGGGGACTCTGGAACACTCAATTGTTTTATTTTTTGTATTAACTCTTGTTTTTCCCTTTTTATGTCTGGGTAAAGAAGGAGTTGTAAATTCTCTTTGACCTTCTTATTGACCTTGAAAGGTTTAAACAAGGGTTTTTCTAAGGGAATCTCTTTCTTAATTCCCGAAGTAGATGCATCAGTGGATACATCTTTTTTGATAATGTGTTCCCCTAACACTTGTAGGTATTTATTGGTATAGTTTGATTGCTCCTTTAACTTGTTAATGTCGTGAGCCGAAATATTTTCATCAGTATTTTTATTTTTGAATGGAGCAGCCATAATTGGTTTGTTGGTGTTAGGATCTTTAACACCTGGGAGTTGGAAAGAGTTATTTGGTGGTAACTCTGTTTTAACTAACTCACCATTTTTCAAATGCCATACTGTAATGACATTAGTGGTTTTATCAACATCTATCTTTGTTTTCCAAGGATAGTTAATTTGATTTTTGACTGCATAAGCATGAAACCAGTCAAAAAAATAAAACATTTGTCTTAACATTGTTAAGAAATTGATAATATTCCTCTTGGATATTATTCTTAATTGTTCCCTTATATTCTTGTAAGAACCACTCTCTTTGAGGTTTCCATTCCTCAGAGTAAAAGTCCTTTCTAAGGGATTCCTTATCAATAATGAACTTACAAATCATTATAAGATTCATTAAGGGAGGAAAAGGTTGGAGACTGAATTGATCGTTGATCATCTTCTGTCTGATAAATTGGTCTAGGGATAGTAGATGATGTATCTAATCCCTGAAGATTAATATTCAGAATTTGAGATGTGGTTGAGAAAGATTGTCTTGAAGGGACAGTCCTAAAGTCTTCTGATCTGAGGCTAGAGGATCTGATAGAACTGAAAGAATTTCTTCTTTCGAAGATTAATTCAACTTGTCCTGATTGGTTTTGGACAATATTGCTGAAATTGGCAGTTTCCCTTGGTAAAGCGGGTACTGCTTTATCCAAAATCCATCTTTCTGGTAGATTTACATCTTTCCAGTGGATTGTCTTAGGGACAATAACATTTGCTTTAGTAACATCAGCAAGAAACAAAGTTGTCTCTCCCGATGTTCTAGTTTTAAGAATTTTAGAATTACAAGAATTCATAACCTTGTATTGAATTCTGTAAAGCAAAGCTGCAGGGATAGATCCAGGCTTCATGTCTAAGCCACAGATCTTAATATTTAAAAACAAAGAGTCTAGTATATTATTATCCTGTAGACTCAATGTCCTATTTGGGTAACAATTGAAATAAATCAGACCCTGACTTAGCCAGTTTCTATTGTGCCTAATAACGAATCCTGAAATTTGTTGTGCCTAATGTCTCTTAAACACATTAAGATTGATGCATTTAATCCTTCGCGGATTAAAGGTTTAACAGCTACCTGTACACATCCTATGTGCAAGTATCTGTATTTTTGTTTATGATTTTTGATTGTATCCATTGAGAGAAGATGAAATTCCTCACTCTCTGGATTGATAGGAATATTTTTCTCTACCGTTTTGATAACATAATCAGAGGTAGCAAAAAACCTACCTTCTGGTTTGTATAATTCTTTTGTGGGTATCTTTGGGATTACCCAATTATCAATATCTTGATTGACATTTTCAAAACAGATTTCCTCTTGGAAAATACTGCTTGGATTGGTAGGAATATCAGATTCCTGAAGAGATGAAGAAGAAGGTTGGGAGGAGCGGAAAGAAAGCCTTGAAAGGGAGCGAGATAACATAATTTCAATTATCTGATATCATTGCCTTCCTTTGGTTCCATAAAAACAGTAGATATAGATCTAAGCCTTACTTTGCTGAATATATTTTTTATAAAAATATTAGAATTAACAACTTTACAAAGATTTACAAAATCATTAGATCTTATTATACTTAAACATAGCTGTACCTTACCTTTTGAAAAATGATTTACTTAAATAACCAAAAGCTACCTCAAAGTAGACTTACTGCTACTCGTTATCTATACTTTGATTTATCTTGCTTCAAGCATCGGCAAATTAGACTTACTGCCTCTTCATCCACACGAGGTCTTACTGCTACAGCTTTAACAAGACATACCAATGTATAAACACGGAGGTCCTTACTAGTTAAAAGGTACTAAGTAGGAACTGTAGTATGGGTCTAAGATCCGTACCTTGCTTAGTAAAAAAAAAAAAAAAAAGAGTTTTTTCGAAAGAAATTATTATGCTTAAATGGTTTGAGTACCTTTTAACTAGTAAGGACCTCCGTGTTTATACATTGGTATGTCTTGTTAAAGCTGTAGCAGTAAGACCTCGTGTGGATGAAGAGGCAGTAAGTCTAATTTGCCGATGCTTGAAGCAAGATAAATCAAAGTATAGATAACGAGTAGCAGTAAGTCTACTTTGAGGTAGCTTTTGGTTATTTAAGTAAATCATTTTTCAAAAGGTAAGGTACAGCTATGTTTAAGTATAATAAGATCTAATGATTTTGTAAATCTTTGTAAAGTTGTTAATTCTAATATTTTTATAAAAAATATATTCAGCAAAGTAAGGCTTAGATCTATATCTACTGTTTTTATGGAACCAAAGGAAGGCAATGATATCAGATAATTGAAATTATGTTATCTCGCTCCCTTTCAAGGCTTTCTTTCCGCTCCTCCCAACCTTCTTCTTCATCTCTTCAGGAATCTGATATTCCTACCAATCCAAGCAGTATTTTCCAAGAGGAAATCTGTTTTGAAAATATCAATCAAGATATTGATAATTGGGTAATCCCAAAGATACCCACAAAAGAATTATACAAACCAGAAGGTAGGTTTTTTGCTACCTCTGATTATGTTATCAAAACGGTAGAGAAAAATATTCCTATCAATCCAGAGAGTGAGGAATTTCATCTTCTCTCAATGGATACAATCAAAAATCATAAACAAAAATACAGATACTTGCACATAGGATGTGTACAGGTAGCTGTTAAACCTTTAATCCGCGAAGGATTAAATGCATCAATCTTAATGTGTTTAAGAGACATTAGGCACAACAAATTTCAGGATTCGTTATTAGGCACAATAGAAACTGGCCTAAGTCAGGGTCCGATTTATTTCAATTGTTACCCAAATAGGACATTGAGTCTACAGGATAATAATATACTAGACTCTTTGTTTTTAAATATTAAGATCTGTGGCTTAGACATGAAGCCTGGATCTATCCCTGCAGCTTTGCTTTACAGAATTCAATACAAGGTTGTGAATTCTTGTAATTCTAAAATTCTTAAAACTAGAACATCGGGAGAGACAACTTTGTTTCTTGCTGATGTTACTAAAGCAAATGTTATTGTCCCTAAGACAATCCACTGGAAAGATGTAAATCTACCAGAAAGATGGATTTTGGATAAAGCAGTACCCGCTTTACCAAGGGAAACTGCCAATTTCAGCAATATTGTCCAAAACCAATCAGGACAAGTTGAATTAATCTTCGAAAGAAGAAATTCTTTCAGTTCTATCAGATCCTCTAGCCTCATATCAGAAGACTTTAGGACTGTCCCTTCAAGACAATCTTTCTCAACCACATCTCAAATTCCGAATATTAATCTTCAGGGATTAGATACATCATCTACTATCCCTAGACCAATTTATCAGACAGAAGATGATCAACTATCAATTCAGTCTCCAACCTTTTCCTCCCTTAATGAATCTTATAATGATTTGTAAGTTCATTATTGATAAGGAATCCCTTAGAAAGGACTTTTACTCTGAGGAATGGAAACCTCAAAGAGAGTGGTTCTTACAAGAATATAAGGGAACAATTAAGAATAATATCCAAGAGGAATATTATCAATTTCTTAACAATGTTAAGACAAATGTTTTATTTTTTGACTGGTTTCATGCTTATGCAGTCAAAAATCAAATTAACTATCCTTGGAAAACAAAGATAGATGTTGATAAAACCACTAATGTCATTACAGTATGGCATTTGAAAAATGGTGAGTTAGTTAAAACAGAGTTACCACCAAATAACTCTTTCCAACTCCCAGGTGTTAAAGATCCTAACACCAACAAACCAATTATGGCTGCTCCATTCAAAAATAAAAATACTGATGAAAATATTTCGGCTCACGACATTAACAAGTTAATGGAGCAATCAAACTATACCAATAAATACCTACAAGTGTTAGGGGAACACATTATCAAAAAAGATGTATCCACTGATGCATCTACTTCGGGAATTAAGAAAGAGATTCCCTTAGAAAAACCCTTGTTTAAACCTTTCAAGGTCAATAAGAAGGTCAAAGAGAATTTACAACTCCTTCTTTACCCAGACATAAAAAGGGAAAAACAAGAGTTAATACAAAAAATAAAATAATTGAGTGTTCCAGAGTCCCCAGCTAGCACTCAAGAAGGTCCACCCTTATTAAGAGGTAAGGGAATTATCAAAGATCCAATAGACAAAGATCCAACCATAAATGTCCTAAACGAAGACGGCTCAGAAACGGAATCTGTGGCCAGTACTTCTAAATCCAACTCAGAAGAAAAACCTTTGATCAATAGACCTTTGATCAATATGAATCCAGTCTATACCCAACCCTGGAAAAAGCCAACAAAACTGTATTATCCCAGAGCAACTCCTCCGAATTTGCTCCTTGAAGAAAAAACTTCTGCTCTCAAAAGCTTCAATGCTAACAACATCTATGAATGGAACATAGATGGCCAAATGGAGTATCAAATCCTCCAAACAATGCAGCACATAACCATGATGGCCACTGCATATCAAACTGCGAATGAATGCTCTGAAGAAGCCATTTGCAATATTTTGGTTGCTGGTTTCACAGGCCAACTAAAAGGCTGGTGGGATCATTCTTTCACTGAGATACAGAAAGAACAATGTTCACGGCAATCAAAACTGACCCAGAAGGAAATCCAATCTTTGATAATGACGGCCAAACTATTCCAGATGCTGTCAACACCTTAATCTTTTCAATTTGCGGACACTTTATGGGTAGTCCTTCTACCTGGAAAGATAGGTCTGCAGAGTTATTATCCAATCTTAAGTGTAGATCTTTATCCAGTTTTAGGTGGTATAAGGATACCTTCCTAACTAGGGTTTACACTAGAGAAGATTGTCAGAATAAGTTCTGGAAAGAAAAGTTCATCGCAGGTCTCCCAACATCCTTAGGTGATCTTGTAAAAGATGAGCTTATGGCTCAATCTCCAGATGGAAATATTCCATATGAGCAATTGAGTTATGGACAACTCATTGCAGCAACCCAGAAAATAGGGGCAAGACTTTGTAAGGAAGACAAAGTTAGAGATCAATTCAAAAAAGAAAAAGCCGCAAAGAAAGATTTAGGATCTTTCTGCGAGCAATTTGGGATACCCCCTTGCCCAAAAGATAAATCAAAATCTTCCAAGAGGTATAATGAAAAACCTCATAAACCTAAGTATATTAAGTATACTAAGTGGAATAAAAACAAACGGTTCAACAAACCAAAACCTGAATTCCAACCAGAATTCAAACCTAAACCTGAAACTAGTACTAGGTTTCCCAAAAAAGCGGTTACATGTTATAACTGCGGTAAACAAGGCCATATCAGTAAATACTGTAGGCTAAAGAAAAAGATCAAAGAATTAAATCTTGAACCATCAGTTGAGGAACAACTGAATAATCTTTTAATCCAATCAGATTCTTCATATGAGTCAGATGGTGATTTTTCTGAAGATCTCAATCATATTCAACATGATGATATTGGAAGCCTTAGTTCCGATTCATCTCCTGAAATTAATGTCTTAACTAAGGAACAAGATCTTCTTTTTGAGGTAATTAATTCTATTTCTGATCCAAATGAAAGAAGCAGATATCTGGATAAGCTTAAGTCTTCAATGGAGTCCTCAACGGAAAAGGATTTCAAAAACAAAGGAAAAGTTATTGTCAAAGACCATTTTGACTTTAAACAAATCCTTAAAAGACTTGAGGCTACCCAACAAACGAAACCTGTGACAATTCAAGATCTCCAGCAAGAGATTAAGAATTTGAAACAAGAGGTTAAAGAGATCAAACAGGAACAATCTGTTCATAAATTAATTCTGTCACAATTGGCAAAAGCCCAAACTGATGATTCTGATTCGGAAGATAAACCTGAATCAAGCGTCATCAAAGATAGTGAACAGAATACTCCTACTAAAGTTCAAGAAAACAAATATCTAGAAGAAGATCAAAGATTCTTGAATTTAGTCAATCAGCTAAAAATTCAAAAGTTCCATATCAAGATCAAAATTATTATTGGAGAATTTGCTCTTGATTCTACAGCGCTCTTTGATACAGGTGCTGATTCAAATTGTATTCAGGAAGGGTTAATCCCTACCAAATACTTTGAGAAAACCTCTGAGAAGTTAAGTGCAGCTAATGGTTCTAAACTTAGAATCAATTATAAGCTGTCAAAAGCTTTGATAGAAAATCAAGGTCTTCAAGTTGAGACCCCTTTTCTGTTAGTCAAAAATCTTAAAAATGAAGTGATTCTTGGAACACCGTTCATAAGATCACTTTTCCCTCTTTCCATTACGCATGATGGAATTACAACACAACATCTGGGAAAAGACATTATTTTTCCCTTTATTAGAAAACCAATTATTAGAGATTTGAATTTTCTCGATTATAAAATTAATCAAATCAATTTCTTGAAAGAAGAAATCTTTTTTAAGAATATCGAGTTACAACTGCAACAACCAAGCATCAAAAATAGGATCCAGATCCTATCTGATGAAATTCAAAAATCTATTTGTTCGGATTTGCCAACAGCATTTTGGAATAGAAAGAAATATGTTGTAGACTTGCCTTATGAACAAGATTTCAATGAAAGGCAAATCCCTACTAAGTCTAGACCAATTCAAATGAATCATGAACTTCTTAGGTATTGCCAGAAGGAGATTAATGATTTTATAGAAAAGGGTTTGATTAGGGAAAGGAAATCTCCCTGGTCATGTTCAGCTTTCTATGTCAATAAACAAGCAGAAATTGAGCGTGGTACGCCCCGCTTAGTTATCAATTACAAACCTTTAAATCAAGCTCTTAGGTGGATCAGGTATCCAATTCCTAATAAAAAGGATTTGCTTAGCCGTCTAAAGTCGGCTAAAATCTTTTTAAAATTTGATATGAAATCTGGTTATTACCAGATAGAAGTCAAAGAAAGTGACCGTTACAAAACAGCGTTCACTGTTCCTTTCGGGCATTATGAATGGAATGTAATGCCCTTTGGACTCAAAAATACTCCTTCAGAATTCCAGAGAATTATGAATGAGATTTTTAATCCTTATTCAGATTTTACACTTGTCTACATTGACGATGTGTTAATCTTTTCCCAATCTATCGATCAACACTTCAAACATGTCAAGATCTTTATTGGCGTAATCAAGAGAAATGGTTTAGCAGTGTCTAAACCAAAGTTTCTCTCTTTCAAACAAAGATCAGATTTCTTGGTCATAATATTCACCAAGGAACTATCATTCCAATCAATCGAGCAATAGATTTTGCGGATAAATTCCCTGATCAAATTATAGACAAAACCCAGCTCCAAAGGTTCTTGGGCTGTCTCAATTATGTTGCTGATTTTGTTCCTAATCTCAGCAATATTATCAAACCTTTACACAATCGTCTTAGGAAGGAACCTCCTCCTTGGACAGACGAACACACCAAAGTTGTTCAAATCATAAAATCTCAGATAAAGAATCTTCCATGTCTTTATCTTCCAAATCCAACTGCTTTCAAAATTGTCGAGACCGATGCTTCTGACATTGGCTATGGCGGCATTTTAAAACAAAGAATTTCAAATAAAGATCATATCATTGCATATACTTCTAAACATTGGAATTCTGCTCAACAAAATTATTCTACTGTCAAGAAAGAGATTTTGGCAATAGTTTTATGCATTTCAAAATTTCAATCTGATTTACTTAATCAAAAGTTTTTGGTTAGAGTAGATTGTAAATCGGCTAAAGACATTTTACAAAAAGATGTTAAAAATTTAGCTTCAAAACAAATTTTTGCTAGATGGCAAGCTATCTTAAGTGCTTTTGATTTTCAAATTGAATTTATCAAGGGCTCTTCAAACTCTCTCCCTGACTTCCTTACTCGTGAATATTTGCAGGGTAAATAAAGTAGAGAGAGTGGCAGAAATGCCAAAAATATCAACTTCCTCTGTAAAGGGGAAAGGAAAAGGAAAATTAGTCCTTTCAGGGCTTCAACAGCACCAAGTTGCGCCAAAAGAATCAGGGTCTTCGACCCAGTCTGGGTCATTAACCCAGAAAGCAATCAAACTGGGGTCATCCCCCCCAGAAGCCAACAATCAAAGCAGAGTCATCGACTCAGCAAGCCGCCAAACAGTCCAAATCAGACTATGGCATTCCAATCCAATCTTTGTTAGCCTTTCAAGATCAAGGCCTAACCAAACTCCCTAAGGGAACATGGGGAGATAGAGTGGAGAATGAACCCGACTCTCCACCCCTACTAAAAACCCTAATCCAAGAGTTAGCTCAAACAACTACTCTCTTAAATGTTGTCAAACCTGATACAAGATTATCAATAGACAACACTCAAACCCAAACCCTTGCAACTCAATATGTTGCCAAAAATCAACACCAATTTGTTGTGCAAATGGAACCAGGATTTTGGGATAATAACCCAAACAAAGTTCCCGCCAAAATCTTTCAAAATGGTTGCCATTTCCAGCAAACACAATCAAACAAAAACAGAAATTTTTATGAGTTTATATTGATTGACACCGATTCAGTCTCGATTAAACATTATCAGGATCCCAAGGATCAATCAACATACACTCATTCAACTTTCCAGATTTTAAAGGTTTTAACGCCTGAGCAATTTGGAAAGAACTTGAATGTTTTCAAAAAAATTTCTCAAACTTTTGATCCCATTGGTTTTAATTACTGGGATTACCAAACAGCTTGGTACAATGTTTTCTGGTACCAAAATATTCAAAATAAACATTCTTGGTTGATTTATTTCAAGAAGAATGTCAATTACAAATTTCTCCAGTGGTTTATCCATTGGTGGAGAATTTTTTGTCCAATCAAACAAATCCTTCCACCAGATCTTCTAGAAGGATATCAAACTTTTGAAAAATACTTTGATATCAAGGAAAGTCCATTTCCAGTCAATCTGGTGTTTTTCTCAAAATTTTCCCTATCTTGGGTTTTCAGTTGGCAATATAAGTATCAGAAGCAAGAGCTTTATCCTGGTATTTTGCCAATTTTGCAAAGATCAACATGTGTCAAATGGTGGGCACAGTTCAACTATGCAGCAGCCACCAGTGACAATGTCAAATTATGGTTCTAGCAGAATCCAAAATGGATGAAGGCAGCGAACCCAGAAACCTGTGAGTTTCTCAATCAGCGCTCCCAGATTATTTCAGTTCTGGCAAGCACCAAGTCAAAAGAAAGTTTCCTTAACAATATGGAGGCTATTTTGAGTTGGCTAAAGAAGAGCTTCCTTCAGAATCAAAAACAGCAAAGTCTTCCAAACAAAAGCTTCCCCAGTCCGACGAGGAAGATGAAGACCAAGAAGACTTAAGTAAATATTCCGACCCATTCTATCAGAATGAAGATGATTGTTATGGGATCGACACCACAGTCAATCTGAGTGACGATGAATAGTTCCAGTCACCAGTCAATCAAAACAGTTTGCCGACAGATACAGTCCCAGTCATGATATCGACACTGTTCATTGCCGACAGTCGCAGTTCCAGTCAAGTTACCGGTACTGTTCATCAATAGTTGCAATAGTTTAGGTTTCTGTTACCTGTACTGTTGTAATAGTAACTTTTCAATCTTCTATTTAAAGGATGTTAGGCTCAGTTGTTAGATCCGAAGTTTTAGAGAGAGTTTTTAGAGATAGAAGCTCTGAGTACTCAAGTGTAAGAGTTCCTCAGATATTCTACCTTCCTCTTTCGGATCAATCTTTTTTGTTTTCAATCTTGTAGTGTTCAATCTTTTCATTCAATAAACTTATGGTTTAAAGTATCTCTTCTCCCTCCACCGGTCCTGGTGAGGCTCTGCCTCCGCTCCGGTTTCTTTTATTTTTCCAGATCTTGGTCGGTTCACCGCCTTTCTGGGTTTATGCTTTAAGTTTTATATATTTACTGTTTTAATTTCTACAGTACTTGTTTTTACTGTTTTCATGTTTTAATTTCCATATTTTAATTAATTTCTTTTATTATATGTAAAACCCCTCTGTTAATCCTACTTCTCATCATCCTGCTCTCTTCCCCCTTTCCCTTCCTGTAACCCCGTCATCCCTCTGGTTAATACACACACATCCATATCAATGTGTCTGGATACACATACAATACACATCAAATACCACAAACTTGAATAAATATTCGTGCTTAAGCAAGAAAAATATGAATGCAAACATGACGTGACATCATAAGTGTAAATAAATTAGTTTTTTATCCTAATAATTAGAAAAAGTAATCACTACAAGAAATCTTCTTATTACCTGCAGATTTTGCTCAAAAATTTGTAGAAAATGAGTTTCATGTGGATTGAGTGTATTGAGTTTTTGATTTAGGATTTAGGGTTTAGTATTAAAATAATATATTTTTTCCTATAAAAATATGATTAAATTGTATTATATTAGTCTAAAAATTAATTGATAATTTTTATACACTAATATCTTAATTAAAAATTATAATTTATAATAATATAACAATATTAATACTGAAATTTCAAATTTGTGATTGCAATATAAATATAAATATTACTTCAAACTTAATCTCCTAAATGGTGACCAATCTCACATCCTGGATAACACCTATCACGTGCAGGAAGTTGACGTTAATGTTTATCTTATAATTGTTGTTCTTGATCATTGATGATGACTCATCTTTCTGTACAGTGTCATTTAATATTTTTAATTAAGATATTAATATATAATAAAATATCAATGAAAATTGTGAGTGAGAAGTTGGCTTTTTCAGGTTGACCTTCTTTTCTTGAAAAATAAAATAAAAAATTGAGTATAAAATGATATGTAATGTTCTTTGATGAGCATTTCAGTAGATAATTTTTTTCTCTTAATTATTACAATAAAAAATCCAAATAAACTTTTCAAAAAAGAAATTTGCAATGCCAACAACTCATCAAAGCTCATGCTTTGTTTGGTGTAAGAAAGAAAATGGAAAGTGAGAAGATAAAGAGAGAGAATATATGTGACATCCTCTACCTCGCATGTATTTATAACAAAATAAAAATAAAATAAAAAAAGAAAAGAAAAACACATGCATATTATTTATTAAAATAAGACCATGGATAAAAGGTTCGCATGAACAAAGCATCGCAGAAAATAAAACAAGTTATAATGAAGGAAAATAACTAAAAACATAAACCTAATCCCGATGTTACATAACAGAGTTGGTATAACCAAAATCCACCAAAAATACATCGGATAACAAAACTACCAAAAGAACTTCCAAAATTATGAGTGAGCGGGCTCCTCAGAGCACTCATCAACTGGCTACTCACCATCCTCTGAATAACAAGAAAAGGTACATGCAAGGAAACAACAAAGATGGGGAGTAAGAAACCATTGTATAAACATAATGGCAAAGGAGCAGTAAGCAAGATGAGCATACATCACATATACAACATATCACAGCAAAATAACATGATAACAATTAACATAGTAAAAATCAATCACATCATCACAAATGATGTATGCTATGCAGTGCAGCACGACTCCACTACTCTGTTATGCATGTGGATCCAAATTACCTCAGCAAGACAACATCGGAGTTACATATCCACATTGGCCAATAAGCACCAACGCCGGCAGTTCACCAAGCCATGGGTGAACCCCTTCGATAGCCGATGCACCTTACTCTAGGATGCATCACCACAGGGGCGCACGATTCACCTAACTCTCGGATGAATCACCGCGGAAGGCCAGATCGCCTTACTCTTGGACAATCTCCCCTATGTTGAACTTCTCCCACTAACATCTCCAATGCGTGAATGCATGAACAACAACAAACAAACAAACAATCACCACCTCCGCTTTGGCCAATATGCACCAAAATTTTATCGCTATCAACACCTTGACCAATAAGCATCAAGACCCCTTGACTAATAAGCACCAAGGTTCAACATCGTCAATACCTTGACCATTAAGCATCAATGTTACTTTGACCAATAAGCACAAAAACATAACAATGTGTAGTAACCTATCATTACTATCTTAACCACCATAACGTTTGTATTTACTAGTCTCTTCCACCCATCACACACACACACACACACACACACACACACACACACACACACACACACACACACACACAGAGACAAATATCCCTCTACCACACATGTTATCCCCCTCTCCCATTCTTCGTCTCTTCCACCCATCATACACACACACACACACACAGAGACATATATCCCTCCACCACACACGTTATCCCCCTCTCTCCCCTTCCTAGTCTCTTCCACCCATCTTATGCAGACTCTTTTTTTCAGACTGTTACCACAGGTTAGGAAGGAGAAGTAGTCTGGTATAAGAGGGGCAATAATGTAAAAGTCAACTTTTCCCCTATGCCCTGTTGGCTGTTGGTTTTCTTCGCAAATCAGAAGAGAAAAACTTTTGGTGGGTCTCATGCCAATTTATTTCTCTCTCACCATCTTCTCTTTAACACCAAACAAGATAAAATTGTCTTTTCTCTCTAGTTTCTCTCTTCTCATATTCTCTCTCTTCAATTTCTCTGCAATCAAACAGAGGCTTAAAGTGGTCAATCTTCTATCATGCATTCATATCCATATAATCAAGAACGGAGGCACGTTAGCCTCAGGGAGGGCAACTGACTTTTTTTTCCCCTTCAATATTACATATATATATATATTATCATTTAATGGTCTATTGTGTCACTAATATATATTGAAAAGTTTCGTGTAGATTCAATTAAAATGTTTTTTTTACAAGTACAAAATGTAGATTATTTTTGTGACATGTAGGAGAGGCATTACATGTTTTGATAGATTATTAATGTAATTAACATTTTGTTGAAACATTTAATTATGAATATTTTACATGAAATTTAATGTATAAATATTTATTGGATGATCTTTAGTTTTATTAGTTGCCCTCCCTATGATTCAAGTCTGGCCTGTCTCTGCATGTAATATATAAATCATCAACCCAGGTTTGCTTTCAAAAATAGATCCCACGAATTCACGCACTCTCTTGAAGAACACATGCACATATAGTAATTACCTAAGCAGCTCGCGAAAGTTAATCAGGCAACACCGTTACTCAACACTCTACTAATTCAACTTCACACCTTACCAAGGATCATTAGATTTCTTTCAAGCAATTTTCGTCAATCGTTCACTTTTTATTTTATTTTTTACGGATCCCTACCCAGATATATTTTTTTAGATAACCCTTTTTTTAAAATTATTTTCCACAATACCCCATTTTTCTAATTATGTACCAAAATACCCTACTTTTTTATACCAAATGAGAAGTCGTTTTTTCAATCAACGACTTCTCCATACAGTTTTTTATTTATTTATTTCTTAATTAAAAACTTAAAAAATGAAAAAAAAAAAAAAAAAAAAAAAGGTAATGTGAGAAGTCGTTTTTTCAAAAGACGACTTCTCACCTATATAAAAAAAAAAAATTGGTGAGAAGTTGTCTTTTGAAAAAGCAACTTCTCATAATGTTTAAAAAAAACAAACAAACAAGTGACAAGTCGTAGAATGAAAAACAACTTTTCACTGTATCAAAAAGTGGGGTATTTTGGTACATAATTGGGAAAAGGGGATATTGTGGAAAATAATTTAAAAAAAAGGTTATTTAAAAAAAAAAAAATCCCCTACCCACCACATGGCATCAATCCGCTGCAAAACCATGCGAGTTTCCATGCACCGGTATTTCTACAAAGGATAAAACTTCTCTAAAGTGAAACTGATCAATAGAGGATACATAATCACTTTCTCACTTTACATTTTTACTTATTTTATATGAGGCAAATTCCTTTCCTGAAACTCTCAACTAAAGCACCAATTTGGTAGGACACAGTACTATTTTAGGTAAAGGAGAGTGATATATTGATTTAGAAGGAAAACAGTACAAAAAATTAAGACCAAGAACTCCCAGCTGGGGAGAAGACTCCTAGCCCCAAACTATAAAATGCCCAGAAAAGTGAGACCCTATGCACTTTTTGTAACTGCCCCTAACTTCCTTTCTCACTTCCAAATTCTCTTTTTGTAACTGCCTCCCCAGCACACCTGACGGACCTTAGGCCTAGTTTTAGTCTCATTTCCATCACAAGCATTTAATCCCATAAATTATTTGAAACCCTTCATCTACTACTTCAAAGTTTGATTAGAATTGCATGCAACAGCATACCCAATAAGTATTTTGTACAATGTACAATAAGCTAACAGAAAAATTACAAGGAAAACTAAACCCATAACCTGTGCTTGATGTGTTTCCACAGCAACACTCTTGAATGCAATTCAAATGGATGATGAGAATCCACTGCTCCATCTAACAGCAACTGGGCTCCTCACAACATGACTTCCATCAGTCCACTCAATTGACCCAAAACTTGCAGAATTAGCATTCCCAATTCCTTTAGTGATTGCTACCTCAAAGGCTTGTGTCTTGTTTTCAGCATTGAACACAAGCTTGCTGGGGGAGACAATAACTTCAACACCAGGGGGAGCATTCACTTTGACACTGTAAACAGCATCAGCTGAGCTTCCCACATTAGTAACAATCCTTTTATACTTAACCAAGTCATTGTTGTTGGCACCAAATTCCACAGAAAAAGATGGGTAATTCAAATCACCAGGACTAGTTAATCTCCCATTCCTAGCTAGTTTTGTTTCACAAATGTCCAAACTAGTAGGCTCTCTAATGAAAACAGCAATTTGGCTAGAATCATACCCAATTGAGCATAGGAATGCCACATAGTCATCACTATTTAAATCATAAACCAACCCAGGATTGAGAGCCTTATTGGGATCAACATGTCCAGCCCCATGAATGAATGGGTTTGATTCTTTCCCAGTTCCAAGATCCTTAATATTATTCCCAGAATTATCCACATTATAAGCAGTTGTTATCAAAGCAGATTTTATTGCAGCAGGTGACCATGTTGGATATGCCTTCCTAAGCAATGCTGCAATCCCGCTAACATGGGGGCAAGACATTGAGGTACCTGATATTATGTTAAACTCAACTCTTCTAGGATCAATGTCCAAATCTGTAGGCCCTACGTTTCCGGTCCACCCCGCCAAGATATTAACACCTGGAGCTATAACATCTGGCTTAAGAATCTCTGGCGTGAGATGGTTTGGACCGCGGCTAGAAAACGATGCAACTTTAGGAGCAGCAGGTGAAGTCCCAATCACAGTCCCTTTAAACTCTATGGTTGCTGTTGGATATTGACTTAACCTTATATACTCCTTGATCTTGTCACCAGCAATTTGACCAACCATAGTTGCTGCAAGAAGATGTGCATCAGCTAGAAGCTCTTCACCATTCTCTTTAGTATTAGCCAAAATCATTCCCAACCCACCTGCAAGCTTCACTGCACTCCCTTTCTCAACCCTGGCATTCCCTCCCCTATCACAGACAACAATCTTCCCTTGAACTTTAGATGGTTCCAGAGACCCCATGTAACAATATCTGCTTCCACAATCAGAAGCATAAACCAAAGGAAGCTTAAAATCAGGCAAATCTTCACCATAATACAAAGACACCCCACCAAAAACTCTACCATCTCCTAGAATCACATTAGCAGGAAACTCTCTATCAATAGTTGAAGCACCAACAGTCAAAATCCAAGGAGCAATGTTCACAGCAGTATAGGGACCAGGTCCTGAATTTCCAACAGAACAAGACACAAGAACACCTTGCTGAGCTGCACCAAAAGCTCCAATAGCTATGGAATCATGAGAATACTGTGGTGAATAACCAGAAGCTCCAACAGACAGAGAAATGACATGGACCCCATCAGCTACAGCTTGATCCATAGCAGCAAGAATATCAGAATCAAAGCAACCCAGTTCCCAGCAGATTTTGTAGGCAGCAATCCTAGCCTTTGTTGCCATTCCTCTGGCTTCACCTTGAGCATAGTGGAACAAGCTAGCATTTGCAACAACAGAACCTGAAACCAGGGACCCATCCAAAAATCATGAGGGATTAAGGACCCAAAGTAAAAAAAAAGGAGGAAAAAAACTATTAAATTAATAAACAACTAAAATATCTTGTTTTACCAGAAACACTAGAAAATTCCTAAAACCAAACTCCTGCCCAGCCAGAAGTAGCAAAGCAAAGCTCAAAAAACTTAGGGAAAAACTAAATTTACAAAAAATTTATTGGTTTGTTTTTCTCTAATTCTCGACATTTGAGTTTTTTTTTCCTGACATTGTTTTTAAAGGGTTTCCCATTTGTTGGATGATTAGTTTAATCAGATAGAATTATTTACGGTTTCAGTTTATTTCTGTTATTTTCAGTTGTAACTACCAACTGCTTTTTCTTTCTCAGCTTGCTTTAGGTAAACTGTATTATAAGAAAGATTCTGATTCAATGGAAAAGTCAAGTTCATTTTGCTTCAATTCTCTCATCTAACATGGTATCAATAGAATTAAATTCCCATTTTTTTTTTTTTCAGATTTTGAATATTCGTGTTTTTTTGGTTGTGTACTTGAGTAAATAGAACTGCCCAAAAACTTAAGTATATATAGCCATTGTTTTCACTCGTTACTAATACTTTTGCCAGTATTATTAATTGGGACTGGAAGGCCAAAATCATTTGTAATTAAAGATTGGAAGTCATTGCTTATTAAGAGAGAAAATCTAAGAAATAAAAATATACACACTCATATTGTATGTATTTAACATGTTTTCCATAATTCATTCCACATTAAACATGGGAAAACATATCACCAAACTACAAAACTACTCTCATCTAAAATCAACAATGTTACAAGATAGAATGAATGGATTATCCATCTCATTTGTTAAGAACTAAATGTTAGAATTATTTCATTGTAAAGCTTCGATGAATAATTTCGCAACTCAAAAAGGAGAAAAATAATTATATATATATGGCCAGCAACCGTACCTGCAGCAGTGGAAGCAGTGTGTGTTCCATGGCCTTCAGTGTCTCTAGGGGACTTAGATTCCACAGACTCATCAATGGGTCTCTCCAAATAAGCTTCATACCCTTTATAGAACGCTCTCGCACCAATTATCTTCTTGTTGCACGAAGGGAAGTCACGTGACGTTTCACACGTGCCTTTCCATGAAGAAGGAACAGGGGAGAGGCCGGAGTCCGAGAAGCTCCGTCGCTCCGGCCAGATCCCGGTGTCGAGAAGCCCGACGATGACGTCGTCGGCGTAGTCGGAGTTGGGCCACAGACCAAAGGTTTCTGCGAGGCCAAGGAAGTCCGGGGTGTGGGTGGTGTGGAGGTGGCGGATTTGGTCCGAGACGACGGAGATGATGCCTGGGATGCGGCGGAGGACGGCAACTTGGGTGGCGGTGAGGCGGACGGAGAAGCCGTGGACGACGGAGGAGTAGGTGTAGAGAAGGGCTGCGGGGTGAGCGGAGGGAGGGAGGGAACGGAGGATGGAGGAGTACCAGTGGTGGTGGGTGGAGAAAAGGGAAGGTTTTTGTGATTTTGACACGTGGATGATGTAGGTTTGTGGAGCGTCTGATGAAGGGTCTGAGTAAGATGAGAAAGAAAGAGAAAGGAATAGAAGAACCAAGAAGAGAAAAAGAGAGAGAGGAGGAGGAGAAGAAGAAGGAAAGGCCATGACTTTGGCAAGATTGGTTTATCTGTGTTGAATTTCCTGAGAAATTGGAGGAACTAAGCAATGGTCGGAAATGGTTTTTATGTTTGAGCCATTGGTTTATGATTTATGAAGATTAATTTTTTAAGAGAATTGTACATTTTGTATTTGATCTATAATGCGGGAAGGTGAGGGTAAGATCCTTGATAAATATATATTTGCATATAAGACATGTTAAGAAAGGGACCTGGGACAGTTGGGATGGGGTTACCTTCTCCTTCTTCCTTGGACCCAGCAGAGCATCCACCCAATAATTAAAGGACGTTTGGGTGTCATTGATTCATGATCTTGACTACCATCCAAATCCAGCTTTGTATTTTAACTCCAAAATTGCAAGATAAGGCCCCACCCACGTATGACATGAAAAAGATAAAAGATATTTTATATATGAAATTGTTCATTTGTTTATTTTTTGTCATTGGCAATTTAGGAGTCTAATAACTGAACTGAATTATTTGTGAACTATTTATTTTTTTTGTGAATGAGGAAACAAAACAAATGACCTACTTAACAAAAATTAAACCTAAGGAATCCTTTAATAGTAAGGATCCCATAGCTGCTAGTGGTTTCTTCCAGATCATCCATTGCTCCGCCTGCGTACAACCATTCTTGGTAAGGAAATCCGCACAAGTGTTTGATTCTCTGAAAACATGATCAATCTTCACACATCATTGTCTCCTTAAAAGGCTAAGAATGTCTTCAATAATAAGAGCATACTTGTGATGTTTCCTTCTGTCGGTGTCATGAATAGAGTTTATAACTTCAAGAGAATCAGATTCACACCAAACTCTTCTATATCCTTCATCCTAGGCTAAACTCAAACCCTTCTTGATAGCAATGAATTCATCGAGACATGCATCACCAGGACCCTCAAACACTGAGAATCCCACTAACCAATCTCCAGCATTAGAACGAATAGGTCCTCCGACACCCATGCACGTCGAACTAGGGATGCAACTGCCATCCACGTTGAGTTTTACTGTGTCTTTTGGAGGAGGAGTCCAATGGAGAATCAAACTACGGGTATCATCATGATGGCTTGGTTTAAGGAAAGAACGGAAATCCTCATGAGAATTGTAAAAAAGAGATGTGTAATTTTGGGTCCTCCTTGGGGAAACTTGGATAGGGTGCCAAAGACCATAACTCACCTTCTGCTGAATGCAAAGAGCCAACCGTTCCATACATAAGACAAATAGTTAGGGAGATAACGGGTCTCCTTGGCGTAACCCTCTAGAAAGCTTGAAACTCTCAAGCCTTTCCCCATTCCACAGAATTGATAAGTTGGCAGCCTTAACACAGCAAATAATCAGATTGATGGTTACTTTCGGAAAGTTAAAAAGCCTCCTAGTTTCTTCTAGGAAGTTCCAACTAAGCCGATCATAAGCCTTCTCCAAATCTAATTTGTAAGCAATGATACCTGATTTGGACCTTGAGTGGTGCATGAAGTGAATAACTTCTTGGGCCAAAATCACATTATCAGTAGTGCTACGTCCAGGGATGAAGTTACTTTGCAAAGGACCAATTAACTCATCTAAGAAAGGAAGGATACGCTGGACAAGGACCTTAGTGATTACTTTGTAGGCTACGTTATATAGACTTATGGGCCGGAATTCTTTCAAAGACCTTGGGTGATCAACTTTCGGAATCAGGACCACAAGAATTTCTGCAATACTCTCATCTGAATACCCTTTTGAAATAGCATCTCTGATCATATACCAAAGATCATCTCCAACAACTTCCCAAAAGTTCTTGAAGAAAAGTGGTTGGAAGCCATCGGGCCCTGGAGCCTTGTAAGATTTCATACTGAAAACTGCTTTCCTCACTTCATTCTTGCAAACTGTGGCCGTGAGAGTATTAATTCCTTGCTAACTAAGATTCGGAACCAGAGTGCAAGAAAGAGTCTCAGAGCTGGTAAGGATAGGTGATGAGAAGAGGTTCTTATAGTAATAGCCTCGTTTTTCATGCAAATAGAATCTGTGCACCAAGAGCCATCATCAAGGGTGATACCATGAATTTTATTTCTGCATCTTCTAACAATTGTCTGAGTGTTAAAGAACTTGGTATTACGATCTCCATACTTCACTCACTTCACACGAGATTTCTGGTACCAGTAAATTTCTTCCTACTTTAGAATGTCCTGGTACTCTTTTTGGAGATCTTTTTCTAGTACCAAAAGGCTAAGAAGATCATACTTTTCTAGTGTGATATTCGTCAAGCACATAATTCTATATGTAGAGTATCATATAATATTGAAATCGTTATTAAATACTAAATTGATAAACTTAAAAAATAATTTAAGCAAAATCTTCATACACGTAATAAAAATTTAAGTTATAAATGAGTTATACAAACCAAGCTCAAGCTTTACTCATTTTTAACAAGTCAAATTAAAGCTTTTAGTTAGACTCATTTAAATAAATGAGCCTTTGAGCAACCCATTTTTTCACAAGTCAAGATCAAGCTTCAAGCGCTCGACTCTTGCTTACCCCCCTAATTGGCATTAAATTCGAGTCCTTATTTTTTAATTCTTAGTCATTTTTCACAATCTTTTCCCTCATGTTTCGTTTGTTATATCAAGCAATTTTTTTTTTTGAAATAACTTATTTATTTTTAAATGAATTTCTAATTTTTCTAACTAATTTATATAATTATCAAATTCTTACAATCATTTTCCATTTAGTTCTTCTACTTTCCATGATAAATAATTATAATTAAGGAGAGAAAAGACTAGAGGCCCGTTTGGATGAACTAAATTTTCAGGAAAAAAAAAATAACACTTATTTTAAAATAAAAGTGTTTTTACAACAAAAAAATAATATGAGTGTTTGGATGGATTTCTCAAAAAAGAAAAAACAGTGTAAAAAAACATATTTTAGTGCTTTTTAAGAAGCTACAAATACAATGTATAGCTTATAAAAAAAAATATCCAGTAGTTGAGAGAGTGATGATCAATCTTTCTTTAAAGTTTATCAAAACACAAAATAGTTGCTTCCTGATTCTACCTCTTGAACGCACATGAGGAGGACTATCGGACTAGACACTAGCATAATATTATATTATTCTTTTGTTATTATACGCAGCATACTCGCACCTATTTCTTTAACATGATTGTTTTTAACGTGTCTACATTACATTATAAAATCAGATCTCATGGATTTGGTGAATTGAATTTTTAAAAATATCACGTTTGAGGGTTATCCAAAAAAAAAAAAAAAAAGGATAAAATATATGCGTTTGAGACATATGATTTCATAGAGGAAAAAAGTGTAATGAACCATTTTCACATTAGCGGCACTATTTACTAGTTAGTGCGAAAAGAATTGTACCATGAATGTTTTTTTAGGCATGTACCATAAGCATTAACACTGCGTTTGGTATAGCAGAAAACGAAGGGAAAGAAAATGAGAGGAAGGAAAAGTGAAAGAAAACTGTGTTTTCCACTGTTTGGTTCATGGAAGAAAAGTGATGGAAAGAAAACATTTTGATGGGTCCCACCCCAAAATGTATTCCGTCCGGATTAGGGAGAAAAGAGTGGGAAAGCTGCTTTTTTGTGCAAATTTACAGTAATGACCCTGAGTCTGGTTGTCTCTGCAACCTCATCTCCTCTCCCTCCTTCATGCCTCCGTCACCCCTTCACAGTCCGCCGTCAGCCACGCTCAGCAGAAGTGCATGGTGGATGGCGGCTATAGACTACAGCACGGTGGGTCTGGATCGGTGGCCGGACGGTGGTGTGGTGGTCGCGGCTTGGTTCTGCTCATGGGGGCTCTATGCATGGTGGCAGATGCTGGATGGTGGGCTCTGCTGCTTGGAGGTGACCAGATCTGGGCTCTGGACGTATGGTGGCTCGCGGCGGTTCGAGGCGGAAGGGGTGCTGTTCGGTGGGAGGCGAGACCTGTGAGATGTCCACCATTGGGATTGTGCTTCTTATGCTGGTTCCATACTTGATACCTTTTTCTTCTTCATAAAAGAAGATATATTTTACAAAAAAATATCTCCCAGGTAAAAAAGGTATCAAGTATAGAAAAAAGAAATCATCCCTGCTATTATGCAAAAAAATACGTTAAAGATTAGAAGAAATAAATCATCATTCAAAGAGAAAGTCTTACTTGATACCTTTTTTATCTGGAGATTTTTTTTTTCTTTGAAATAAATCTTACTTGCTATTATGCATTAAAAAAAATTTGCTACTTTTTTCGGCTACCGTTTTGTTCTGTTGGTTGGGGTTTTTAGTCATGCTCTTGATAAAAAGTGAATTTCAGTTGGAGATTTTGTGTGTGTCTGAAATAAATCTTTTGTTTATGGGTATTTTGGTCATTTTATAAATATGTTCACTTTCTTTCCTCTCACTTTCTATTCAACCAAACAAAGGAAAGAAAAGTTTTGTTTTTCTTTCCTTTCATTTTCATTAATACCAAACACCTGAATAATCCTCTCATTTTCTATTTTTTTTTCTTTCCTTTCCCTTTCTTTCCTTTCACTTTCTTTCCTCTCACTTTCCCTCATAAACCAAACATAGTGTAACATTTTGTTTGGTTGTAGGAGAGAAAAGGAGAGGAAAGATAATGAGAGGAAAGAAAGGGGAAGGAAAGCAAAAGAATGGAAAGTGAGAGGATTAGTTGGTTGTTTGGTTGGAGAGAAAATGAGAGGAAAGAAAACATAAACTTTTCTTTTCTCTTGTTTGGTTGTATAAAGAGTGAGAGGAAAAAAAGATCATAGTTGTAAAATGACGTAAGCACCATTAAGTAAAATAAAAAATTTAAGATAAAAATATAAAATATACTTTTCCAAATATAAATTAAAAAAGATAAAATAAACATATGAGTTGAGAACCAAGAATAAAGTTTAAAAATGTTAATAAATGTAATAATATTAACTTTACCAATTAAAATAAATTAAAAATCCTCTACCCAATAAAAATAAAAATAAATAAATAAAGGTTTAATTATTGAGTTGGTTCCTAAACTATTTGGGAATTTTTAATTAGATCCCTGAACTAAAAAAATTTCTAATTAGGCCCCAGAACTTATATAAAATTTTCAATTGGATCCCTAAACTAAAAAGTTTTTAATTAGGTCCCTGAACTTATATAAAATTTTCAATTAGGATCCTAAAGTAAAAAGGTGACTATATAAAATAAAAAGTAATAAAATGATACATGACGAAATTTAGAAAAAAAAAAATTGTTTGACATAATTATAAATGAGATTAAGTGATGTGCACTGACAGTGTAAAACACCTTTACACTATCATCCAATCAAATTTTGCCACATTATGATTTCATTTATTTTTTTTTTATTTAATTAAAAATTAACACAAAATCAAATTGCTTGTTATTATCTTTTTCTTCACCCACCCTCCATCTTCTTCCCGATCAGTCCATTTCTGCAAAACCACCAAAACCCTTTCTCCACCCACTTCTTTCTTCACCCACCTTCCATATAGTTCTCCATCTCTCCCAACTCCTTCTGCAAAATCAGAATAACGCTTCTTCTCCAAAAGCCTCCGCCGCGGAAACAGCAAACTCGTCGTCGCCTCGACCTCGTCGCCGCCATTGCCTCTGTGCTGCCGCGCCATTCGCCCCAACTACCAGAAACGCACTCCCCACGCTATACGCCGCCGGTCACCACCACCCAAAGCCTTCGCCCCACCTCTGTGCTGCCTCGACCTCACCACAGAGATGGACGCTGCCTTGGCCTCCGCTGCGACCACACAACCATTGTAACCATGCCGCTATCGACCTCGTCGTCGCCTCGACCTTTCCACCGCCTGAATGGGGAAGGAGGACATCAATGATTGACTTTACAGAAACATTCCTTGGGTCGTGGCGGCAAGGAGGTGTGGAGGAACTTGTGTAAAGGAATAAGGGAAGAGATTTTTGGACTTGCGAATGTTACTGACCCCTTTTTTTTGTTTATCTTTTGATCTAAAAATGATTGGAGAAGAACATGGGGGTGGTGGAGAAAGAAATGGGTGGAGAAAGGGTTCTGGTGGTTTTGTAGAAATGGAATGATGGAGAAGAAGATGGAGGGTGGGTGGAGAAAGAGATAATAACAAGTAATTTGATTTTGTGTTAATTTTAATTAAATAAAATAGAAATAACTAAAATGATGATGTGGCAAAATTTGATTGGGTGACAGTGTAAAAGTGTTTTACACTGTCAGTACACAACACTTAATCTTATAATAAAATGACAAAAGATGAATATGAGAGAAAAAACTCACTATTTAAAATAATAATAATAATAATAATAATAATAATAATAATAATAATAATAATAAATGAAAAATAAAACTTAGTGAGAAAAATTGTTGTTTAGCATAATAATTAAATAACAATAGATAAATTTGAGACACAAAATTTAGTTCTTGAAATGATAATAACAAAATAATGAAATATGAAATTGTGGAAGAAAATAATTGTTTTATAACAAAATATTAAAGAGATTAAACTGATAAACCTCAATTAAAAAATATAAATAAAATAAATAAACCTCAATTAACGACAAAGTTATTGTTTGAAATAATAAATAAAATAAATAATCTAGTTAAGTAAATATCACATTTTAGTTTGATTGTCAATTTTATTTTGAGTTATTTATTTTGTTTTATTATTTATAATGCAATTTTATATTTTATTTGAGGTTTTTCTAAAATTATTTTAATATTTATTAAATAATATTTTTGCTTGTTATTTCTACTGTTATTATTTTAAATTTTATTTTAAATATTAAATATTTGACTCGGTTTAATAACTTAATATTTTTTTTTATAAAACATGTATTTTCTAGCGCAATTTCATATTTCATTATTTTGTTATTATCATTTCAAGAACTAAGTTTTATTTTTCATCTTATTATTATTATTATTATTATTATTATTATTATTATTATTATTATTATTATTATTATTATTATTAATTTTTTTTTTGGTGAACCTGGGTATCCTCGGGCCAGGGGCCAGAGACTAAGCCCTCGAGATACTGAGATCCATTTAAGGGGTTGACCTCTCTCAACAGATTTTTTCCATACGCATGAGCCAGGAATCGAACCCCTGACCACATGCTTAAGGAGCCTAGTTATCTACCAACTGTGCCACACCATATTGGTTATTATTATTATTTTAAATAGTGAGTTTTTTTCTCTCATATTCATCTTTTATCATTTTATTATTATGTCAAACATTTTTTTTTCCTTCTAAATTTCATCATGTATCATTTTATTACCTTTTATTTTATATTGTCACATTTTTACTTTAGGGACCTAATTGAAAATTTTGTATAAGTTCAGGGACCCAATTAGAAACTTTTTAGTTTATGGACCTAATTGAAAATTTTATATAAATTCAGGGACCTAATTAGAAAATTTTTTAGTTTAGGGACCTAATTGAAAATTCCCAATTAGTTCAGGGACCAACTCAATAATTAAGTCATAAATAAATGAGTAACACATTTCATAATACCAGGGGATGGTCGTTTTATTGGTGGGTGTTTCGGTGTTCTCAATTTATCTTCTTTTTTAAAAACTTTCTTTATGAAAACTAAATTCATTTGAAACTCTCATTTTCATTCATTAACATTTTAAAAAAAATGAAAAATGAGGAATGCTTTGTTCATATCCCTGAAACCCCAATATATGTTCTTATCTTTTTGCATGCTTCCTCCTTATAAAAGTTTTCCTTATATAACTTTATTAAATTTGTTTTGAAGTTTTAATCACATGCCCTTTTCTCTAATGTCTCCACGTCTCCAGATCCTCTTGATGTCGGTGAGTAAAGTTATGTCCCCACTTCCCAGCCCCAGCTGCAACTTGATGGAGCCCGACTTGACAGAGCTCGATGGCAGCGGTTCGGAGGAGGTTTGGTCAGTGTTGAGGTGAATGGTGAGCAAGGTTAGTGGTAGTTCTAGGTGAAAGAGAATAAGAAAAAGGGAAGGAAATCATCGTCTTTTTCATCATATCTCATGCTTTCTCTCTGTTTTCTTCTCCTTCAGCGCAAAAAACAATTTTGGTGTGAGTCCCACCAAGATTCTTCTTTCCTCCAATTCTCATCGCATAACCAAATGAGGGAAAACCCTCTTTTCTGCCCCCTTTCCTTCCTCTCTTTTTCTTTCCGCCATTTTTCCCTTAAACCAAATGCAGCGTAAGAGATATGAAAAAAAAAAGGAAGGAAGAGAGTGATGCTATTTTGCACGAAATTAATTTTCGTCAAATTTGACGAATCCAAGTTATCGTGCAGTACAATAAAATAAAAAATCGGAGAGCAGATTGGCTTTTAAAGTACAAAACTTACCTACAGTACATTTGGTGCTTGTAGTACTAGTACTGTTCCTCAATAGCAAAATGACATCTGGAATTTTTTCCCACATAAGCATACATGATGCCTGACACCGTTAAGTCTAAATTTTTTCTATCCCTTCTTTTTTTTTTTCCAACCTACTTCACCGTCAAACGGTTCTCCTCCCTACTCGATCTTATCTTTGTCTCTCTCTTTTTAACCACCGACTCCTCCTTTCTCATTTCCTCAGGCATCATCATCATAAAATAATAAATGCTACTCCAAATCCCTCCTGCTTTATTTCTTCTTCTCTTCAATTTCTTTTGGCCTGATTTCTGTTTCTCCCAAGCAGCAAACCTTAAAGTTGCGTCTTTCAAACATTTTACAACTTCTAAAAAACTGTGTTGGGTTGATATTATTTTTTATTGGTTTTAGGACTGTTCCGTCCAAAAAACCTCAATAATGAGATTCTGGAAGAAACTGATCACTCAACTCACTCTCTCTCACAATTTGGGTATTCTTGATCATAAGCTTGACAGAACCAAGGTTCTTCTCCTACGTATCCTATGTGGAATCAAAGCTTAGACATAGTTTTTGGGATGCTGCATATTTATAGAGTGTGTTCCTTCCCCGATGAAGGACGGCTAGGCATGTTTTACATGTGACCCTAAATCAACTCATTGACATAGAGTCATTAATCCTCATTATTATGGGCAATATTTGCTAATAATGAGGGGCGTGAGCGGGGGCGCCTTCTAGGCTATCTCTGTCGCATCACAATCCCTTGATTGTGGGGATCTGACCATTAATGCATCCTACTTTCTCGCTGATAACCTTACCTCAACCCTTTGCTCTGCATACTATCAGGTCGGCCTCCTCTGGTGGGTTGATTTCACTTTCTCCAACTAATGCTCGGCTGATGATTCCTCGGTAGATAGAAGAATCAATCCGGCCCTAACTCCAGGGTTTATTCCGGGTGGGCCTTAATATACTTGGCTCTCCTTGGGGTCTACTCGGTAATTTACACTTATATTTTTATGCGAAGGAGCTTCCATATCTCAAATGCTGGCATCTAAACCGAGGCATTCGTGACCTTTAGGATATGCAGTCTTGGATCTTGGGTTACTGCTTTCTGTCTCATAGGTTCCATCATGACCTTGTATGATGATCTATTCCTGAGATACCTTCTTCTTATGACGCGTGTCCTTTCGATAGGACAACTCTCTTATCAGCTTTTCAAATCCCTCTTTGTACGATTCTTGTCTGGGAAAACCAACAGGCATGTCCGCTGGTCTTCCTTTCGTGCATTTCGAATGCGAAGAGGTGTCATTAACATATACTACTGTTCACGTCTTTTGATGAATCCGGGTATTTCCCTTTATAAATACTGTTCCAAGAACTTTCCAGTTACACTTGCCTACTTCCTTTCCTATTCATCATCTCTTTTGGTAATTCTTCCTTCCTCTTCCATCTTAAGTGTCAGGTATGCCACTAATCTTCATAAATTTTCCTACCTTCCCCTTTTTCTTCATTATGATTTCCTCGCTTGAACCCTCTCTTAGAGTAATTCTCGGGGAGCCCCAAATTCAGGGAATTGGGGAAGATTTTTCTCTTTCCCCTTCTAACTCCTCATTCCCTTCTGCTGAATTGAAAGTTTCTTCCAATTATCTTCGTACGGGTTAAGCGGTAGGGTGGACAATGCCGTGACTTCACAGCCCTCTCCACCTAAAAGCCATTGCAAGAAGGCGGTTAGGATTGAAAAGGACCCTCCCCCTCCCAACACCATACCTGGGTATGAATGGATCAGGGGTGATGTGGGGACGTACTGATCAAAGTACCGAACCCCTGAATCCATGGTGGAACTTCAAAAATCGGTTTCTATTTTGCATGCTAAGTATAGGGATAAGTTTATCCTCGAGCCCTGCTCTGATACAGACCAGGTCTTCCTTGCTGCCTCTAATAATAAACCCCCATTTACTTTTATATATAGAACCTTCTTTGAAACTCTCGGGCTCTCTTTCCCTTTCAATTCCTTCGAGAGGTCCGTTCTTTCGGCCATTAATGTTGCTCCTACCCAAATTCTTTGCTCTCGGATGAGCATCACTCCAACTGCCCCCATTTTCCTTTACTATTATCAAATTCGGTTTGGGAGCCTGATTGGTTGGATTTCCCTGAGTAGGCTTCACGGTCGAGTTATCATTGGTGCATACAAGTCGTCCTATAAGCACTTTAAAGGAGACTTTTTTAAGGCGAGGCCTGCTGATGGGTTTTCGCATCTGTTTTTTGACCCACGGTGGAAGCCTCGCTTCCCTCTCTATTGGACCCAGCATCCCATCAAGTTTGCGGGCTGGTGCGATGGGGTTTTGACCAAGGACGAGAGGGTGAGTATACAGAAGTTGAATAAACTTCCTTGCCCTCTCCTTTGTAAAGATCTCTTAGAACCTTCCATCCTTCCCATTCTCCAGGGCGATCCCAATAGTGAGTATCTTATTATCTTTTGTGTTATGGCTTTCATACTTGCCATTTGTTACTTGAAGAAGGAGAAGAGTTCAGCTAAATCTGGGTCGGTTGAGGAGCCTAAAATCCTAGCCTTTTCTGCTGTGCCGACTTCATCAACCACTTTGTCTGCCGCCGATGAAGCTCGACCAAAGACGGGGTGAAGTGGGAGTTCTCAGAACTCTCCGGCCGAGTCTCCCTCCAAGTGCCCCGCAATTTTAGTGTATTTAGATGCTACCTCGCCCCCCTCGGGTTCTGGGAAGTCTCCATGTCTTCCTTCCACTGCTTTGAAGCCAGACTTCATGAAGGGAACAGACCTGAAGCTCTTAAAGAAGTACAACCCTTAGGAAGAGGTGGAGGGACTCCAAGTGATGCTTTTTAGGGCCATGGCCACTGCTCAATTTCTTCTGAGTGACTTTTCCGAGAACAAGAGCAAGATGGAACAGATGAAGATCGAGTTTGATTACATGGATAGGTTGAAATACGAGTTGGAGAAGGCGAAGGCTGACCTCGTTGAGGCTCAATCTACTGGGACTCCCTCTCCCAAGTATCCGAGCTCGAGAGCCAAAAGGCCGATCTTGACGAGAAGCTGAAGGATCTCAACACTGGGAAGGAGGCCTTAGAGGCCGAGTTATTATCGAAACGGGCTGCCAAGAACAAGCTGCAAGAGAAGAATGATGAGCTTACTTCGGCCTTGGAGAAGAAAAGAGGCAAGAAAAATTTCAAAAAGTAAGAGCTGGAAGCTGCCAAAGAGGAGCTCATGACCCAGCATATTGCTGGTTTTGAGAAGGGTCGGCGTCAAGCCCGTGCCATTGTCCTTGATGTTGACTTCTCCCTAATGGATTTGGACAAAGATGTCAAAGATGAGGAGTTAGTTAACGAAAGTCAGCTCAGTGAGGAAGGGGACAGGACCAAAGGTCCCAAGAATGAGGTTACTTCGGATAGGAATGCTGACTCGGCTCCCCCTGCACCCTGAGCTTTCTTCTCTTGTATCTCTGTCCTTCTTTTTAAACTTTGTGTATTCGGCCTTTTGAGGCATATTTTGTAACTATGATTGGTCGGTCGTTTGGCCTCGAAATATATATAAGTGTATGCCTTGCAATTTTATATTCTTGCATTTTTATTTTTATTGTGCTCTTCGTAATTTTCTTCAAGTCCTACTGTGTTTAGACTTATCGTGCATAGTTACTTAGCCCCCCAAGCTCTGATTCTTAGCAAGAGTTGAGAGCTTACTCACCGAGCCGAGTTGCTCCTTTGGTTGTTATCGTGAATCGTTTTGGGCTCCTTAGGTTAGATAACTTTTTGGCCCATTTGGGGACTCAGCTTTGCGGTAACGGTTACATCATTTACTCTTTTTCCCCACGTTTTGTCTCGAAACTTTACGAGTTACGAGATTTTGACTGTGGTGAAAACGTATGTCGTTATTATGGTCACGTTTTGGAACCGTGCATTTATTCAATGCGTTGGGTTTTCCCCCTTGCCATGTGTCATTATAAATAGTGGGTTTACCACTTCATTCTTCTCTACTTTTTTACTTTTCCGTTTTTCCATGTTTTGTTTTATTTGGGATGGAGGTGGAATCATATTCTCTGTTAGTTGTTTTGAAGACTATGTGTTATTGGTAATGGGTTACTGCATCCGTTAGTCAAGGGGTGTGGGTGGCTGCATCCGTTAGTATGCGAGCTGGTTTTCCATTTGGAATTACCCTCTCAGCTATCGGATAACAGTTCATCCTCCTCGCCACCAGATGGTGTGGTCAGGGTTGGAAAGATAAACATAATAGGTCGAGCCCAGGAGATGCCTCTATAGAAGGACTTGAGTCTTCTCCTGCTTGCTACTTCTACAGAGCAGATCTCACCATCATTTAAGATCAGAGCTTCCTCCCTAGGCGGGCCAGTCAGATGATGGGTTCTGGGGGGTGTTTGGGTAGGGTGTGCCTTTGTTGCCTCCATCTTCTTAGTTTAAGATATTTTCTTCCCTTTCATGTAACCTATGTAATATTACTTTTATTAATAAAATGGTTTTCTTCTTTCCTTATTTCTCTATCATACGGGCTTTTGATTTACTATTCATGTTTTTACCTTTGTACAATTTTAACACCAAGACTTAGCCTTTATTAAGTTTACTAGGCTGTCGTCCGGCCTTGAGCTCGGACTTAGCTTAGAGTTCTAAGACTTAGCTTTGACTAAGTTTTCAAGCTCGGATTCGGCCTTGAGCTCGGTCTCGGCTCAAATTTTTTGGACTTAGGTTTGGTTAAGTGTAAGGCTCAGATTTGGCCTGGAGCTCAGACCTGGCTCAAATTTATGGTACTTAGCTTTGGCTAAGAGTAAGCCTCGGATTCTGCCTGGAGCTTGGACTCGGCTCAATAATTTTTTGGACTTAGCTTTGGCTAAGTTTTCAGGCTCGGATTCGGCCTGGAGCTCGGACTCGACTCAAATTTCTGGGACTTAGCTTTGGCTAAGTGTTCAGGCTCGGATTCAGCCTGGAGCTGGGACTCGGCTCAAAAATCTTTGGGACTTAACTTTGGCTAAGTTTTCAGGCTCGGATTCGACCTTTTTTTTGTTGGGAAGACTAAAAAATATTCTGAATAACCTCTTTATTGGTGAAAGTAGAGCCTCATTAAAACCTCCTCGGTGAAAAACCCTTCTTTTTTCTTACGGGATAAAAACACCAAGGTAGGAAAAAGAGTACTCACTTTTTATACAGAGTTTCAACTATCATAGAATTTCAAATGAGAAGCGTTCCACGTTCGTGGTACCACTTTACCCGACATCTCTTCCAACCGATATGCTCCATTGTCCAGGCTTTCCACTATTCTGAAAGGACCCCCCCCCCCCCCCCCCCCCAATTAGCTGCTAGATTTCCCTCAGTTCTGTCCTTCCGAGCTTCACCATGCATCCTTAGCATCAAATCTCCTGCCCGAAAGCTCCTCAACTGTAACTTCGAGTTGTATTTCTTTGCTATTCGTTGTTTGCTAGCTTCTTCAAGGATTCGGGCTTCTTCTCTTATTTCTTCTGCCCAATCTAATTCTATCTTCATGCTTTCCTCATTTAAGTTTGGATCAAAGGCAACTCTTCGTAAAGTCGTCTCACCGAGCTCTACCGGTATCATTGCATCGATCCCATATGTCAGCCTAAAGGGTGTTTCCTTTGTAGTAGATTGGGGCATGCAATGATATGTCCACAAAATGCTTGGTAACTCCTTGGCCCAATTCCCTTTTGCTCAGCCCAGTCTTTTCTTCAATTCACCCAATATGATCTTGTTAGCCGCTTCCACCTGCCCATTGGTTTGAGGATGCTCCACCAGTGTAACCAAGTGTTTGATCCCCAAATAAGAATATAATTCTTTCAAGCCTTTGTCAACAAACTGCGTTCCATTATCTGATATTATTTCATGTGCAAACCGTGCCTGCATATTATATCCTTCCATACAAACTTTTGTACCTTCTGGGCAGTAATAGTGGATAGGGACTCGGCCTCTATCCACTTGGTGAAATAATCAATGCCTACCAGCAAAAACTTGACTTACCATTTGGCAATGGGGAACTTCCCTATGATGTCCACTCCCCACATAGTGAATGGCTAGGGAGACAGTATGATGTGGAGCTCGCTCGGTGAGGCATGCTTCAGGCGACTGTATCGTTGGCATTCATCACACCTCTTCACCCATTCTACACAGTCCGACCTTAAGGTGGGCCAATAGAACACATCCCGGACCACTCTTGCCGCCATTGACCTTCCTCCGGTGTGCATTCCACATATTCCCCTATGAATCTCAGCCATTACATACTCGGCCTGCCTTTTAGTCAAGCACTTGTGCAGAGGAGTGTAAAACCCTCTTCTGAATAACTCCCCACATTCTATTGAAAAGTGACTCGCCCTTCCCCTGACCCTTCTGGCTTCTTCTTCATCTTTGGGTTCCACTCATGCTTCAAATATTCCCAAATGGGGGTCATCCATTCTCTATCCTCCTCTTCATTAACTTGAGCCATCAATTTGGCCCGACCCACCCCATTTCGCCCTAACCCACGTGGGCCAGGGCCAAAAAAGCCCACAAGGTCAAAAAGCCACCCCTAAAAAAGCCCACAGGGCTAAAACGCCCCAAAAGCCCCATGGGTTAGGGCCAGCCCACGGGCCACAATTTTTTTATAAACTTATTATTAAAACATGTGCTCTGAAATGAAATAACACAAACATTATAATAGACATTAACATATGATAAGTACCCACACATGTTCAATCTTCAAAATACATAAATAATTTGGTCACAAAATAAAATGAAATAATGGAAATTTGTAACAAGTATATGAATATAAATGGTACTAAGCTTCTATTGCACTTGTTCAACATCAATTGGTTTAGCTTCATCTTCAACCTTCCCAGCACCTTCTCAGTACAAGTCAATGATGATCAAGCTCTATTAGTCTTCAACATCTTGAGGCATATTGGATTTTGCTGTCTCATGATCAAAATTAACACACTCATCTTCATCTAAAAGTCAACCATTTGAAACATAATTAGACAACCAACCAGATAGTTATGCAAGATAACACATAATTATAAAAGACTATAATACAAAGTCTTACCACTAGGATTTTGGGAAAATCCATGCAACCAACTCCTACTGCAAATCAACATTTGGATATGTTCAGGAAGAGTTGAACTTCTATATTTGGTAAGAACACGTCCACTAATACTGAAAGCAGATTCCGATGCAACTATGCTAATAGGAATACTAAGCACATCTCGTGCCATTATAGAGAGGGTAGGAAACTTTTTCTCATTGGTCCTCCACCATTGAAGCACATCAAAATCTTCAATGTCATCGTCAACCTCTTTTTCCTCCAAATATTCATCCATTTCAGTCTTGCCAATGATGGCATTAGTTTCATTCTTATACAATTTATAACCCTGTAGTATATAATATATTAACTATCTAAACAAAATAAGAACGAAAGAAAGTAATGACCAAGTTAGCATAGAAACTTACACTAATAATCTTTGACCTCTTAGGCTGAGTCCCCTCTTCATGTGACTTGGACAACAAGCTGGATTCATTGGATGATTGAGAAAGAGATACACTCGGGATAGGGAAATTACTTGCATATTCTTCATAAAGACTCTTAAATTTTTCCTTCATATTCTTTAACTTATCTCCAGAGGTTGAAGGATCAATATTAGTATAACAATATTTTAAAAAACCAATCTTCGGGCGTGGGTCAAGAATAGCTCCAAAAGCTAGCACGACACTATACTCCTTCCAATATTTGTCAAACTTCTTTTTCATCCTCAAAGACATTTGCTTTATAACATCATCATCATTTTTCAAGTTCTCTTCTAAGATGCACTCAATTTCCCAAACTTTCATGAATACATGTTTAAAGTCGGATAAGATGAACCGGAGATTATATTTGTCATCTCATAAAATGGTTCTAAGAAATGACGCATTTTCTCTCCTCTCCTTCATTCCTCATAAGATGGACAATATTTATAACTCCCATCCCCCGCTTCAAAAATATCGAAAGCCTTCTCATATTTGATTGCACTTTCTAGCGTCAAATATGTAGAATTCCACCTTGTTGTCACATCTAGTCTCAAACCAATGCCCATGTCTATGCCTGCATCACTGACACAATCTTTGAATTTAAGCATTCTCCCACCCGAGACTCTAACATACTTAATACTCTCTCTAATTTTATAGAGTGCTTCATTGGCCACTTTTAAACCCTCTTGAACAATTATATTAAGTATGTGAGCACAACCACGTACATGAAAAAACTCTCCATTACACAACAAGTTACTCTGCACACGAAGATGATTTCTCAAAAGATCTTGCATATTATCATTCGCAGAAGCATTGTCCAAAGTGATGGAGCATACTTTCTTATCAATTCCCCATTGCTTTAAGCAATCAAACACACCAGCTTCCAATTCAACACCGGTGTGTGGAGGCTTCATTCGACAAAAGTTAAGAATATTACTAGCCAATTTCCAATTCTCATCAACAAAATGAGCCGTTAAACACATATAACCCTCAGTAGTAGTTGTTGTCCAGACATCAGAGGTCAAACAAATTCTATTAGGAATTCTAGACATCATTTACTTAAGATTCTTCTCCTCTCTAATATATACCTTTTTCACATCTGACACAATAGTATTCCTAGAGGGCATCTCACCATCGACATTTAGATAATTTGCCCAATCTCTTATTTCCTCATATTCAACAAAGTTAAAAGGAAGATCGTGTTTAATTATGGCTTTGGCAAGTTTCTCACGATGAGTCTTTTGATTAATTTTTCTCAAGCAAGACTTTCCATCTTGATTAGGATTCACATCCACACTTGAGTTTCCAAGACTTTTACAAACAGAAGTATCGCAACTTAAATGTGAAGTCCAATAATTATTTTTGGTTTTAGGGTTCTTGCCAATTGCATATTCACGACCACAGTAATTGCACACAGCCCTTTTAATGTCATCCTTGTCCTTACCAATTTTTGTAAAATAATTCCAAACAGTTGAGATTTCTTTCCTAGTCCTCTCAGCACTTTCAGACACAAGAGGAGTTTCAGAAACAACATCCTCATCTACATTCACATTGTTACTTGTACACTCCATAATAGAATTTTATAGTTCCTCTGCATTAAAACAAACAATATTAAGAGGAATTAAAAGATTGTCAAACAGCAAAATATTAGAGTAATTATAAGATCATAAACAGGTTTGTCAGAAAATTTAAGGCATGTAATAACAAGATGAATGGTTCAAACTTAAACAAATTTTGCATCCAAGTATCTGATTAGAGTAACCTGAAACTACATAGTTGTTGGTGTTTGTATTTTTATGTTTTCAATTAGTGGTTTATAAACTAAATTTATAAATTTTGGCATGGTGACTTCAAAAGTTTGTTGTTTATCAGGCCATTCAACTTCCCCCTCCCAAGCTTAATGATTCTTCACCACATGATGATGATTTTCCTCCTTTGGTTTCACCAAGAATCAGACTCAGTGATGGAAGGTAGCTTACACAGAAAAGGGTGTCCCTAAGGACAAAGCAAAACACCCTGAACAACACCCTTAGATTATAACCATATCTGGTGTCATGAACATATGGAGTTTTAGGGAAACACTACACCTATAAACCTATCTTCCATATTGAACTTGTCTAGCAAAACCTAATTGAAGTCTCATGAGACACCAACAACAATGGTACTCAGCGCAACTATATTATGTATATAAGGTGAATAAAGAATCAAGCAACATTATAATTTATAACCCATCTCAAAAATCAGACCAAAATCAAGAGAAATAACTCCAACCTATTATAAACTCAGCGTCCAACAACACAATCTTCAACAAGAAACACATGGCATGCAAACAGAACAACAATACAACCTAAACATAAAAATAAAATTAGAATACCTCTTTCCAGAAACACCCTGAAAAACACCCTGAACAACACCCTTAGATTCTTTCCTTCAAAATCCAGAGAAGAGAAGAACAATGGTCTTAGATCCAGAGTAGAGATTGGGATCTGAGACTGTCAGAGGGAAAATAACCATTAATAATTAAAAATAGATGATTAAATCCTCAACATTTGAACAACAAACATCTAAAACATGTGAAGAACAACTTGTACCTGATTCAATGGAATTTAGGGTTCGAATTGAGGATTTAGGGTTGGAATCAAAATCGGGTTTCAACTGATTCAGTGGAAGGGGTAGAACAAAACAAAACGAAATCATGTTCAATCGAGTTGAAGGAGCTTCTGAGTTGTTGCAGAAGAGAACGTCTTTCAATCGTGTTCAATCGAGTCAAAGGAGCTTCTGAGTTCTGTTGCAGAAGAGAACGTCGAAGAGAAAGAGGAGCTGATTCAATCATGTGAGTGAAACAAACAAGAATGGGACATAGTGTGGGTTGGCCCAAAAAGCCTTAGCCCTAACCCCTTTGAAAAATAAAATTATGGGTTGGGGCTGATTATAAACCCACTTAGGAATGGGCCATAAAATTAAGGGGTTATCTTAGGGGCCAGATGGGGTGGGCTGGGGGCTTTGGGCTTAATTGACAGGTCTATTCATTATATAGCACTTCATCGGGTGATAGGCTTGGTTGCTCCAGGGTTTCTTGTATCACTGTTTTCAGATACCTGGTTGTTTGGTGCTAGCGAGCTTCGACAATAGGTCGGCTCTCGCATTCTCCTCCCTGGGAATATGCTCAATAACAAATTCATCAAATATTTGAACAAAATTAGTTACCTTATGAAAGTAACGGGCTAGCTGAACATCCTTTGTTTGATAATATCCCTTAATCTGTCATGTGACTAGTTAGGAGTCTGTTTTGCATCTTACTTTCTCCGCTCCCATTTCCTTAGCGAGTCTTAACCCCTCTAGGAGGGCCTCATATTCTACTTGATTGTTAGAGGCCGGAAAAGCAAATTTTAGAGACTGTTCCAATACTAAATCCTCTGGCCACTCCAGTATAACTCCTGCTCCACTGCCCTTTATATTGGACGACCCGTCCACATATAAGGTCCACCATCCCACATTGCCTTCTATTCCCGGGACTAACTCAGCTACAAAATCGGCTAGATACTGTGCTTTCATGGCTCCTCACGGTTTGTACCTCAGCCCAAACTCTGACAATTCCACTGACCACGCTATCATCCTTCCAATTAGTTTCGGCTTCCTTAACACTTGCCTGATGGGGTGATCAGTTTTTACCACGATTTGGTAGCTTTGGAAATACGGCCTCAGAAGCCGTGCCGCTACCACCAAGGCAAATGCTAGCTTTTCTATCTTCTGGTATCGGGTCTCTACATCGTGCACGACTCGACTTATGAAGTAGACCGGGGTTTGAATCTTGTCTTCTTCCTGAACCAAGACTGTGTTCACCGCGTCTTTGGTAACCGACAGATACAGCAATAGCTCCTTGCCGGGGTGCGGTCGGGTGAGGATCGGTGGGGATGACAGGAACGTCTTGAAATTCCTAAAGGCTTCCTCACATTCCTTGTTCCAGTGAAACAACTCTGCCTTCTTTTGCAACTTGAAAAATGGTCTTCCTTTTTCAGCCGATCCTGGGAGAAACCGAGATAATGCGGCCAATCTCCCTGCTAACCATTAGACCTCTTTGACGTTCTGTGGGCTTCTTATATCTATGATTGCCTGACATTTATCTGGATTCGCCTCGATCCCTCTATAAGTTAGCTAGAAATCGAGAAATTTTCCCCCTTGTACCCCAAAGGTGCATTTCTCGGGGTTCAGCCTCATGTTGTACCTTCGTATTTCCTCGAACACCTCTTGAAGGTCGGTTGGGTGATTCACAGGGTCATCTGACTTAACCACCATATCGTCCACATACACCTCTACATTCCTTCCGATTTGCGCGGAAAATACTTTATCCATGAGCCGTTGGTACGTTGCTCCCGCGTTTTTTAATCCAAAGGACATAACCTTATAGCAGTAGTTAGTCCTCTCAGTCATGAATGCTGTTTTTTCTTCAGCGGCTGGGTCCATCTTTATTTGGTTGTACCCGAAATATGCATCCATCAAACTAAGCAACGTACCAATGGATATGAATCCTTGGGACAAGCCTTGTTTAAATCGATCTACACTAACCGATCTATACTAGGCAAAGGATATGAATCCTTGGGACAAGCCTTGTTTAAATCGGTATAGTCAGTGCACATGCACCATTTTCCATTCGCCTTTTTTACGAGCACGACATTCGCCAACCATGTGATATATTTTATTTCTCTAATGAACCCGGCATCTAGTATCTTGGCCGTTTCTTAACCACCTTTCTTCTTTCTTCTCCTAACCTTCTCTTTTTTTCTGTGCAATAGGTTTGGCCTCCGGATAAACAGACAGCTTATGGCTAAGAAAACTCGGACTTATCCCCGGCATGTCTGATACTTTCCATGCGAAGAGGTCCACATTTTTCTGAAGTACAAGGAGTATCTCTTCCTTGAGCTTAGGATCTAGTTGTAAACTGAGCTTGACTTGCTGGCTTGGCTGGGCTCCAATCTGGAATTTTTGGGAATCTTCTACTGGCCCTGGCCTTGTATCCCGCATATCTTCCCTTGGATCTAGCTCCACCGAGCTTACCGAACTACCTTCGACATTCTTCCCCCTACTTTCCGTTATTGAGTCCCCTTTCTGGACTTCTTCCTTCACCCTGCCGACTCTCAAACTGTCCACATAACACTTCCTGGCTTCCCTTTGGTCAGCCTTAATGGCCACAATCTTGCCAGATGTTGCTGGGAATTTCATTTTCAAGTGTGGCGTGGAGACGACGGCACCTAAATCATTCAAGACCGGCCTTCCTATCAAGAGGTTATAAGAAGTCGCGGCGTTGATGATTAGGTATCGAACCGAGATGGTCCGGGATAAGCTTCCAGTTCCAAAGGTGGTCAGCAAGTCAACATAACCCCGCGTGTCCACCTGCTCTCCAGAAAGCCCAATCAATATATTGTTGTAAGGTTGCACTGAGCTTTCCAGGATGCCGAGCTTTTGGAAAGTCGGATAGTAGAGGATATCTGTCGAGCTTCCTTGATCTACCAATGCTTTCTGAACCGAGAAATTGGCGATCTCTACTGTATCACCACTAGGTCATCCTGCTATGGATTTACACCTCTAAGGTCATCATCAATAAAAGTGATGGGTCTCAAGATTTTGGCCGGTTTGAAATCCACTGTATTTATAGCTCTCACCACACGGAGATGTAGTCTCCGGGCGAAGCTTGTTGCACCACCTCCTGCAAACCCTCCAGCAATGGTATTGATCACTCTTCGCTCCTGGTCTCCATCAGTTCTTCCATCCGGTTCCTGATTTCTTTTGTCTCGTATGTTCCTTGGTCCTCTAGCATCTCCCCTTCCGTGTGCCGGCCCTTCTCTTCCACCTCGACCTTGCTGGTGATTGAAAGCATGACTGTGGGTGGTTCTTTGGACAAATCGGCCGAGATGTCCGGCCTGTATGAGCTCTTCAATCTTATCTCGCAGAGTGACATATTCCTCCGTGGTGTACCCATAATTCCCATGGTGCTGACAATGTTTACTTCTGTCAGCAGACTCTGGTGTTCGGCCTGGCAGGGGTAACTTCAGTAATTCCATGTGACATATTTCCTCTAACACCCTTGCCCTGTTAGAGTTCAAGGGAGTGTAGAAGTCAAAACCCCCGCATTGGCCTCTCCCCTCTACCTCTTCCTCTCTCAGCCACTTGCTTACCTTTGTCCCTTCCGTCATTCTTCCCAGTTAGACCAGCTCGAGCTTTGATCTGGAAATCGGTGAGTTCCTCCATTTGAATGTACCCAGTTGCCTTTTCACGAAATTCATCCATGTCCAAAGGTGGCTTTCTGCATATGTGATCTAGGAAAAGTCCTGGTTTTAAAGCCATCAGCATGGAATGTAGTGCGACTGCAGGGTTGAGGTCTCGGATATTGGCCTAGACGGCTGCAAACCGATCCATGAAGCTTCTTAATGATTCATCTTTTTCTTGTTTCAGGGTTACCAGGGCCGCCGAGGTCATGTGATGAGCTCAGCTTGTTGCAAACTGAGAGCTGAACCTGGCAACTAAAGCTTCAAAACTGTCAATAGAGGCTGGGGGGAGCCGAGTGTACCAATTCAAGGATGCCCCTTCAAAGACGTAGGAAATACCTTCCACATGATGGAATCATCATCAGTAACTGTGTTTACCTGGGTTACGTAGTCATCTAAGTGACTATCCGAATCTGTAGTTCCATCATACCTTTCGATGTTCAGAGCCTTTCATCCGAAGGGGAGAGGAGTTCTCATGATCCAACCTATTAATGGACTCCTCCTTATGGCCGCGCTGGGCAGAGAAGGGCGAGCATGCTGCGCCTCTCTGTCATGATATACTCACCCCTCGTGAGCGTATTATTCATCTTGGAATTCAATAGGAGCAGCTTGAGTAGAATAAGCTCGCTCCCTCCTTTCTCGGGACGTTCTTGCCATGCGCTCAATGCCTCCCTCTGTCGCTATCGTGTTAGTATGGGTCTCCAGATGATAACTGGGCACATACTCCTCGTCCCCCCTTGATGATGCAGTTTGCTCCCTGCTTCTGCGCTATTCTCTCTGTTGGCACTGATCGCACTCATCATGGAGGCGTTGATAATCCTACCTCATCTCCTCATTCTCCTTTCTCAGTGTTTCGAACTGGGCTCTCATCTCCTGAATGAATGGATGATTCTGCCAAGCTGGTGGATCTCCCTGCTCATGATCATTTTCCGACTCCCGATCTCGCCTCCCTCCACCAGTCGTGCTCCTAGTTAAAACCATAATGTCTGTAATGGGTAGTGTGACCGAAGGAAATTTACCTCGGCCCCACGGTGGGCGTCAAATGTTCCGTCCAAAAAACCTCAATAATGAGATTCTAGAAGAAACTGATCACTCAACTCACTCTCACTAACAATTTGGGTATTCTTGATAATAAGCTTGACAAAACCAAGGTTCTGCTCCTACGTATCCTATGTGGAATCAAAGCTTAGATGTAGTTCTTGGGATGCTGCATATTTATAGAGTGTGTTCCTTCCCCGGTGAAGGACCGCTGGGCACGTTTTACATGTGACCCTAAATCAACTCCTTGACATGGAGTCATTAATCCTCATTATTGTGGGCAATATTTGCTAATAATGAGGGGCGTGAGCAGAGGCGCCTGCTGGGCTCTCTCTGTCGCATCACAATCCCTTGATTGTGGGGATCTGGCTCTTAATGCACCCTACTTTCTCGTTGATAACCTTATCTCAGTCTTTTGCTCTGCATACTGTCAGGTCGGCCTCCTCTGGTGGGTTGATTGCTTTCTCCGACTAATGCTCGGCTGGTGATTCCTCGGCAGACAAAAGAATCAATCCCGCACTAACTCCAGGGTTTATTCCGAGCGGGCCTTAAGATACTCGGCTCTCATTGGGGTCTACACGGTAATTTAAACTTATATTTTTATGCCGGAACAAGGACATTTCCCATTTACTAAACTTTCGAAATGAAACAGTTTTTCCAGTTTAAAAGAGGAAATGAGAAAATCTTTCAATTTTCAACTTTTATCTTTTATGATTTGACGTTAAAAAATGTGAAAATAAGGAGGCAAAGTGAGGATGATGCCCAAGACAGTGAGAAGAAGAAGAAGAAGAAGAAGAAGAAGAAGAAGAAGAAGAAGAAGAAGAAGAAGAAGAAGAGTGTTGGGTTGATGAAGAGGTGAAGTGGGTGAAAAAAAAAGGATGAAAAGAAATAAATTTTAACAGTGTCTAGTATGATGTGGAAAAAATTCCAGATGTTCTTTTTCAATTGGAGAACAGTACCACAAGCACTCAATGTACTGTAGGTAAGTTTTGTCCATTACGAAAATGGGGGTCGTATCACAGTACGAATAATGCTTTCGTTCTCATTTCATGTTCTTGACTTCCATGATTTCGGTTTGACTTGCTTTTTATTGGTTGATGGTTAATTCGTTCTAATCACTTTCTCAAAAAGGAAATTGGTGGAAGAGAAAAGTGGAAAAAAGAGGAATCAGTGAATCTAATTCCATCAAATTCGTTTTAATACCATTCAACATTCTTATTTTCACATACATAGGAAAATGAGTTTGTGTTATCTCACATTTATATATTAAAATTGAAATGCTTGACTTCAATAAAATTCATCTCATGTACATCAAATTGGATATATCCAGTAATCAAATAGTGTCTTTACTTTTACGTTTCCAGGCCTTCAAACTTACGTTTCGACTGAAAGCAATAGATAGTTGTGTGGTCCAGCTTACATTTGAAAGTAAAAACAAACACAGGCAAAGTCACTGGTTTCCATCAATTAATATAAAGACCATTTAATAATTTTGCCTATTTTAGAGTTTTTTTTTTTATAAGCAAAAAATATATTGACGAGAGTATAAGTGGTACTCCAACCCATATACAAAGCCTATTTTAGAGTTTGTTTTGATGAAAAAGTAAGAATTATTTCTTTTTCTTAATTTTAAGTCACATTGCAGGTCCCTGAATTATTTGAAAATTTCTAAATAGGTCCCTAAGTTTTAAAAATTTGTAATTGAGTCTCTAAACTTGTAAATAATTTATAATTAAGTCCTTAGAGTAAAGTTCAATCAACAGACTTCACAGTCCAAAACCAATTACAAACTATTTACAAGTTTAGATACCAATTACAAATTTTTAAAATTTAGCAACCTATTTAGGAATTTCTAAATAGTTCATGTACTTAAGGGTAATTGAACTTTTTTAATATCAAATGTCATGCAGAACCATTTGTTGAGCAACAAGGATAAAGATGTTGGACGTTGCCATCATTCCCTCATGACAGTTTTTCCTACTCCATGGCAAGGCTTTGAACTTATGATTTTCTTAGTTTATGTGACAACATGTATGACAACAGTTCTCTGCACAACTAGAACAAGGGTTCACATCACATTTGCAGGCAAAGCACGTAAGGCAACAAGCATAAGGTGTATGAAAGAACTTCAGAACTTTGTAACAATTTTGGGCACTTGTAGTTGTAGTCTGCAAGCAGCTGCAGCCAGAACATTTGGATTTTGATGACGTGCAACAGGCAAAACAACCTTTTGCCATTTTCTTGCGAAGGAGGCAACTGCTGGAGCAGCAAATCCATGGAAGACTGATAAGAAAGAACAAAATTAACATCATCATTATTAATTCAAAAATGTTATTTAGACTTAAAAAATAGACAATAATCGATAATTGGTTAATGATGTTTAAAATTGTGGTTAATGACATATTGAATTTGGTTAATGGATATACTTACAGTAGATGAGGTAATCGATAACCGACAACTTAGTTAATGATGTCTTTGGTTAATGCAACTAAGTGAATGATTAATGGATCCCCCATCTTGGTATACCCATTAATCAAGTTCAACACATGATTAATCATGATTCTGAACGTCATTATCTATTATCGATTGTTGTCCCATTTTCTACGTCCAAATAACAAAACTTTTATTAATTAATAAACTGTAACTATAGATATGCACACAACATTATGATTCTTAAATTTTGGGAACAATTTATGTTACAAACTTGTTTGATGTTTGGAATGAAGGAAAACAAGCTTGTGAACAGTTTTTAGCAGATCAGAAAAGATTCCAACAAATGAACAATACTGATCTAAAGGAAGTGGGGTTTGTTTATGGTTTTTGTCTGTTTCTAAATTAGGAAAAACGTATCTTTTCCATTTTGAACTCCAAGATTCTATAGACAGTCTAGAGTAAACACATAAGTGCAGCTTACACAAATAATTACATAAACCCCCACAAATATACTTTGAATTTTGAAAAGAAGTTCAACAAGATCCTATATGTTTGTTTACTTCTGCTTTCAAAACAGAGGAGGTACTATTTGGTGTGCATCGCTTGCAAGATCAGCAAACATTAACTAGGATTTCGCCAATTGGATGTTTACTCACTTTACGTATTTGAGTAATTAAATTATGCATGAATATTTATAAATTTTAAGTATATTATTTCAAATATTATCTAGTGGCTTCTTCAATTTCTTTACTCCAGATCTGCCACTGCAACTGAAAAAATTAAATGAAAAAAAAATGTTTCAATAAAAAAAAAAAATTGTACCTGAGCTGCTTCCTGAAGTGATGGGATTCAGATATTGCCTGCTTTCTATATCAGATAGACAGATACAGTGATTATTTGCAACATAAATTAATAATCCAAAGATTAATAGAAAGGTTGGAGATTCATACGTGGGTGTGAAGGGATCTGAAATAGAGCCTACAAAGTCATCAAGCCTGTTATAGAAAATGTTAACTATCAAATTAGCATATTAAATACATAAATCATGGTGCACTGCTTGCAGCTGTTGTCCTGCGCTTTTTATGTTGTGTGTGGAGTTTGGGACTTAAGTTATTGTTCAACCTTATTGCTTTGTTTGGTTTTGGTTGAGTTTATACCTTTTGGTCTGAATTCAGTATTGTAATTATCAAACTTTGTTTTTTGGGTTAGAGTAAACCTTTTACTCTATTAATACATTCATTGCTTATTAAAAAAAAACATAAATCATGGTGATCGGACATAGCCTATAGGGCTGTGTATTCAGACTTAAAAAAATTCTCAGAAAAATGTTTTTGGCAAAAGTGATTTATTTAAAATTAGAAACTATTTTGCATTTAGCTACTAATCTTAAAAGCTATTTTACTTTAAAAATTGATCTTAAGCTTATTGAGTTTAATATTAGAAAAATGATTTATTTTCTTATGAAATTACAACAAAGGAAAAAACAATTTTGGATTAAAAAAATATACTTTTTAAAAACATGTTACAAATTAATAACATAAATGACAATTAGTCAATTACCATATATTAGTGATCTTTAATTAAAAAAATTAATTTAGCAATTCAGTTGCTTCAAATTTTATAAAAAGATTACTCTAAAATTTTTAGGGATATTTGTTAAAAAAAACTGATAATTTCTCTCTCTCCCCTCTTTTGCTACAAACATTTTTGCCATAAACTAGATATTATAACTTATCCCAAAATATATTTTTTTTTTCTTTCTAAGAATTGATTTTCTAAAAGAGTTTTTCTATCATGTGCAACTTTGCACATGTTAAGAAACCCAAAAGAAGTAATTATTTATTGGAAAACTAAGCATTTCAGTTTTGAAAGTATAAAATACACAAGTTCCTATGTAAATTTACTATTTTAAGATTCTTAACATGTGCAAAATTATATAGGTTAGAAAAACCCTTTCTAAAAAGCCTAAGTAACAAGCGACAAAAGATAAACAGTATTATATCTCAGTGCTAAGGTTTTATTTTCCACGTTTTATAACTCTAGGGTTGAGTTTGTTAGGAGAGAAATCAATGTGGTTGCTCATAAGCTAGCCAGGGTGGCCACATCTTTTGCTTCCTCCCATATTTTTCATGATATTCCCCTTTGTTAATTGCTGACATTATTTCCATTGAATTGAAGTAAAAAAAAAAAAGATAAAAAGTATTTTAGAATAAAAACACATTTTGAAAAATAATCCAGAAGAGAGCCTTACTCTTTGCAGCATCTAGAAGCAGGGTGAAGGCCTTCAAGTGATTTTAACTCCTCCTAGAAGCAATATACATGAAACAGGGAAATTTTGCTCCATTTATTCAAAGACTAGTAGCTTCTCAGAAGAAATTATTTATAAAGACAAGAGAAGCTCAAAAGATACATTCTTCAATTTTCTCAAGATGAACAGTACAAATCATTCAACTAAGTTAATTAAATCGAGGCTAAAATATCATTTTGGTCCCTTAAGTTATTTTTTAGAATCATTTTGGTCTTTAACTTTAAAAAGATTAATTTTAGTCCCTTATTAATGAAACATTATGTTATACATTTTGGTCCCTTCTGTCACATTGGTCTATAACAATGTTAACGGCGTCTTATGTGACCGTTAACAATAGTTGATGTGGTCATTTTTTATTTTAAGTAGATTCATTTTGGTTCATCAAAGTTTTAAGTAGATTCATTTTGGTTCCTCAACATTTTAATTATATTCATTTTAGTTCCCTCACCATAGGACATAGTTAACGTCGTCACGAATGAATGTGACAGAAGAGACAAAAATGTATAACTTTTCATAAATAAGGGAACAAAATAATATTTTAGCCTTATGTCAACCATAGTACCATATATTATGTTTCCATAACCATCCCAGAACTACAGCTATGACTCTGTAGTAAAATCGAACATTATTCCTTAATGGAAACAGTTATGTTATTTGAACACAAAATTTTGATACCGTATGTGATATCGTATATATTTCTTTCTATCTCTCACTTACTTTTTATCTTCTTGTATACACGCATTCCAGAAATGCACAATAAAAACAAATGGACACCATATTTGTGCCTATTTTTTGTGTTCAAAAATCATTTTCCTAATGAAAACAGCTATGTTATTTGAATACAAAATTTTGACATAGTATATGACACCGTATATATTTCTTTCTATCTCTCACTTACTTTTTATCTTCTTGTATACACGCATTCCAAAAATACACAATAAAAACAAAGGGATACCATATTTGTGTCCATTTTTTGTGTTCAAAAATCATTTTCCTAATGAAATATCTTTTTTTTTTTTTACTATAGGAATATATCTTTTCTGAATACTACGCAAAAATATTTGTAGAATGCTAACCAAAGCACGGTGATGAAATTCATAAAGCAAATTTGCATTAAAAAACGATTTATTCATTGGTTTGGAATATTGTATATTTAGTTTTCTTATAAAAAATTGTTTCTTTTAATTTTGCTTAACTAGTGCCCTAGCAAGACCCAAAACAATTTACTAAAGTAAACAAAGTTATAGAAAATAACTATTACGTGGTGATACACATTCATATCCAGATATTTAGCAACATGCACATGCCCATTAATATACCAAATAAACTGATTAGTGAAATTTATGCTCACAACACAAACAATTCTACAAAACAATTCGCCTATGATGATTCGTCAAGAATAAAATAAAAAACCACATGCCAGTTCCAAATTCCTGAGAATCAAAAAATGCTCTGTGATTATCAATAAAATCGTTGACTTATTGTAATAACTCCGCTGTTATATCCAATCCACATGTTTAGGATAAAGTTCTTATGAGGGTATAACAAAATGGATAAATAATTTCTGTAGTGTGATGTATAAAAATTGAAAGTGACCTTAAGATAGGTAGACTATGTCTAATTTTATTATGTGTGCAACAGCAATAATCCTCTGAATCCGTCAAAATAGTCAAACTGATTCCACTGAAAAACCGCTCATTTTTAGGATAAAAAACACACAATGAGTACTAGTATAAAAACAGAGCATGCATAATATTTGATGCAATAAAAAAGCATAGCTCTCATGCTTGCTCAAACGACATAACAATCTGAGTCGTTCATCTTTACATTACAAATATTCAGTTTTATTAGCAAGTGTAGATAGAAAAAAGGAAAGAACAACAAATCATTTACATAAAGCAACAGAAATTAATCTTACACATACCTGAAGCAAACCAATTTCTCTCTCCAAAACCTGAACCTTAATCATCTGCTTCCGCTTCCCATGAAAATCCAGAAGCCCCGGTGGTGGTGACTTGGGACTCATTAGTTGCTGCCTCGAAGTGCTCAACGAAGTTGTCGTTGGTGTTAAGGATGTTGAAGAAAAGTTGTACCCACCATCCATTCTTAGTTTCTATCACAATGAAGAAATGCAGAGGTTCACAGTGGCAGAGACAGGCTATGAGCATTGAAGAAGGTGAGAAACATGAAACTAGAAGGTTGGCTGGCTACAAGTTATATAAAGTTGAAACATAGGTTAGATTGTATTTATATAAGAAATGCTAATAACCCACTCTTTTTGTATTGATACTGCTTTTTTTATACTATCTTTTATATTTAAAATTGAGATTAATTACATATATTGGTAGTATAATGGATATATTTGCAACTAAATCCAACAATCTTCCGATACACTTAATCATAAATTACCAACAAGGCAATTCCACATAATTGGTAAATAGCTGGATTCCATAAATATGTTATCAGGGATTCAATTCTTGTCATATATAAGAAAAAGAATTTATTAGTAAAAGTAAAACCCACTTCAATGACATTTACGTATCGAAAGAAATTAATCTTTGACTATCGACAGAATAATATCCTTGATATATAAAAAAAAAAATTAATCCTAAATTTGTATAACATATAAATCAATATAAAAATCTATTGAAATAATGTAAAATAATAATTTTTGCTGTTTATAAGCACTTCAAGGCTGTGTTGGCTGAAATTTTCTTAAACTTTTGTTTTTGCGCTGCACGAAGTTACGAAGGCAGAGAAAGAGACAGAGAGAAACAGAGGAAAGTACGAGAGATGCAAATGGCAGGCCACACGTGACTGTCACACAGGAAAGTGCGAACTGAAAAAGAAATGGTTTCCAGATATGGTTTTACCAAAACAGCCTTGGTAAATCTAAGAATAGTGGACAAGTTACTGAATTATTAAAGGGTAAAAGTGTTATTTAAAGATAAAATGTGACAGAGATGCTCTACAATACCGAGGTTGCTGAAAGATATAATGTGACAAGACCTTTCAAGCTTATGTTTTTTTTTTTTTTTGTGTTGCTGAAATTCAAGCTTATGTTTTTTGTCTTCGTTGCCATGCGCAGGATAGCAGTTTTGGGCTGAGGCAGTGTAACATGCCCCGAAGGTTGTCATGGATGGAATTACAAAATGCTCTATATGTGCTGAGTCAGGGTGGCGTTTATGCTGCATTGGGCTGAGACAGGGAGTCCCGTGCTCCATGGGACTTAACCCAATATTAAAAATATCATACCAGTTTTTCGTTAATTATTATAAAAAAACTCAAGAGAAATGTTAACAACACATTCTTTTTTGACATTCTCTCCACCACACTTTTGATTATTAAATGAATTTCATTTGTGACCCATTATATAGAGTAAATCCTACATGAAATTTAATCCCACATAAAATTCATCAAAGAACCAAAAATACCAAAAATGTGTTAAGAGAGAGTGTTGAAACAAAATATGTTAGTAGCATTCCTCAAAGTTCAATAAGAGAATAGAGAATATATAAAAGAATGAAATATTTAAAAAAGAGGACAAAACTTAGCAGCAGAATTGCTTCAAAATATTTAAGCCTAAGATATAATGAATCAGTAAGTGGCATCCAAAGTAGTTCATTTTTCAACTAATGTAAAGGGACTACCTATTGTTAATTCTATTGATGAGTACATAATGTTTGGATATACAACAATGACATCTTCAACTGGAGCAGCAGCTTATTCTTGATCTATATGAATACCATTTTTTTCCTTCCTGATTTTTTTTTTCAATCCTATCAGCTGTATGCAGGACAGAAATTCTAGCACATGGGGTCATGCTCATGGGCCAGAGATGTAGCAACCACACTCATTTTGATTACAATGTAGATCAATTGTCAACAGTCAACTTAAACCGGCAACTGTTACAAGCCCCATGGCAGTGCACACCCTGAAAGAAAGAAATATCAAATAAAGGGCAATGAGACCTATTCCTAATACTTTGCTAGGATGCATATTGTTGCGTGGTAAAACAACAAGTGCCCATAACAGTCCTGTAATCAGAAATCCCATGGTGTAAAACAAGCTACTGTCTTTAGGCACCACGTACAAAGCAGGTTTCTTTGACCAGGCCCCAAGCAGCAATGAGATCCCCAAACCAACAACTGTGTTGAACATAGGACCTGCATAGCACCCAGATAAAGCAATCTGAACCCCATCTTCTCCATGCAATGCCAATGCAACATTTGACATCAAATCTCCCATTGAATTTCCCCATGCTAATACAGTTAATCCAAGGATGGATGGATTAATTCCGAAAATTACACCGAATGCTACTAATAGAGCCACAAGCTCATTTGCTATTATGTAGAACCACACTATGCTCATGACAAATCCTCCAAGAACCCAGGGAATCAAAAACCGACTCGGTGGATGGTCAGACACTGTGTATTTATATGCAAGAATACCAAGTGTACATCCAATAGAAACACCAATACAATAGGAAAGTATAGTACTCCGATAACTCGCATTATCTTGGCTGTTCCACAAAAAGGCCAGGAGAATGGGAGCTAATGAAGCACTGGCCACAGCATATGGCTTCGACCAAACTTCCTCGTTGACCATTGGAATTGTTAGCCGTCTAGGAATTGCCAGTGGCATCTCCATCAGTAAAAAAAGTTTTGAAACAGAGAATGACAACCTGTTGTTTTCCATGCTCTCATTATTACTCCATCCCCAAGGAGGCCTTTCATCATCTAACAAGTTGATTTTATTTGCCTGGTTCGAATATATTGCCACATTTGAAGACCACATCCACTGTGGCAAGGAAGGAGGGAGACGGGGAGGATCACTCTCGGTGTCTATGTCAAGCAAAGAGCTATATATTGAAGTATCCTCTTCGGAACCGTGAGAGAACACACTTCCCTGGACAGGAAGCAACGGGGTGACAGCATCCAATTTCAACCTGCGTGCATGTTTCCGTAATATCTCATTGGCAGCAACAATGAATGCATAAACAACATAAATTGATACAAAAGCAACTGCTGCCCCAACGCCCACCTTACCAACAACCAAAATCAGAAACAGTGAAGCAAGAGTGAATATAAAGAAACCAACATCCCTTACAAAGCATCTTCGGTCAATTTGAATCTCCTTCTCTGCAACACATAGAGAAACAGCTCCAACAACAATACAGGTAACGAATAGAGCACCACCTAACACGCTGTTAAGACCCACTTCACCTGTTTCAGTACCCACAAAGGAAGCTATACTGGCAAACACATCAGGTGCTCCATTCCCAAGCGGGAGCAGCACAACCCCAGCCACAGTTGGAGGCAATTTCAAGAGCCTTGAGAGATGCTCAAGAGAAGGGCAAAAGTAGTCTGCTGCAGTGTTCCCCAAGAGATAAAACAAAGCAGCAAGCCACACACCCAATACTAGATAACCAAGTAATCTAAAACTTTGACATTTACAATAGAAAAACCTCAAGTAATCAAGATTTCCATCAGAAGAGCACTGTGGATTGGCCTTGAAGAATTCACAATGGTTAGCATAACCATCATGGTGAATCAATCCAGCACACAATCCAGGATTAATTACAGCTAAATCTTTGTCATGAGGCTCACCAACTACACTTGAAGTATTGAGGCTGATTTCAACCATTCTACGGTGAATCACAGCAATGTGAGAAGACCCATTACTCAAAATTGCATTTTTTTGAGGCAAATGATGATTCCCCAAATATGCACTTTGCCTTAGAAGCGGGCTTCGAATAATATCTTCTCGATTGTAAAAGAAGAAAAACACAACCATGGCACAAAGGCCGTTGAAAACACCATGAAACTTTCTTCTTCTTGCACCAAATAAGCCATTTAGCGTCTTCATTTCCAATGTTTTATAACCCCAAAACTCACAAAGATCATTCACAGTGGAGTTTCAGCTCCCAATTACTCAGACCCAGAAACAGAATTTGTCTAGGGTTTCGAATTCTTGGAAGCGAAACCCCGAGACTCACAATTGACACGATTTGAAGCAGAATTCACTAGGTGAAAACTAAAAAATTACATTCAAATTAAGGAAAATTGGAACTTACGCGATGAATTGAAGAAGCAGAGAAGTGGGGTTTCAGAAAGGTTCGGGCATGGGGTTTTCGATTTTCCTCTGCGGTTTGGTAACAGTTACACCTGGCATGAATATCGAGGAATACCTTGATTTGGTTTTTTTCTTTTTTTTTTCAGTCGTTACGGGTCAAGCATACGTACGAGGATGATGATTTATCCTTGATTTCAAACTAGAAATTAGAACTTGGTTTGGATTTAACCAACACTCAAACATTCATTTGTGCTTTTGTGCAAGATCATGAGTTTAGCTTGCGTCTTGAAAAAAACCCACGTGGAATATATGACCCAAACTAACATTAAATATTAAAATAAAGACAAAATATATTTTTTTTTTTACTTTATTTAATTTTTTAGATTTCTTTCTTTTCTTTTTCTTTTTTAAAATCAAATCATCCTTTCATTTATTTATTTTTTTGAAAGTTAAGATAATTAATATTTTCTGGTGGCTTTTAAGGTGATGGAGAGTAACTAAGTCCCTCACCTATGCACCACCTTTCATAGTCGTTGGATTTTTTAATAAAGTAAATGAATGGTTGAGATTTAAACTTGTATTGGTGAAACAGGTAACCACAAAAAATCAAAGTGACAATCTTGTTCTGCCATCTCCTCTTCTTGTCCCACCATTCCATTCATTGGCGCTGTCGGCAACATCCTAGGCAGAAAGCTTAAGGCTAACCACAGCCTCTCCATTAGTTTCTCCGTCTCCGGGGTTCACCGGGACCGACAAGTGGACCTCCAGCCCCTTCTCCCACCTCGCCGCCATCTCCTCCGTCACTGTGGCCGCTAGTGCCGTGATCAGTGCAAACACCGGCATCATCGGTACCGCCACCGGGAAATGGGGGGTCGCCTGCTACTCCTTCAAGCTTTTTGGTGTATGTGGTTACCATTGTCGTTGGTGTTGCGTTGTTGGGTTAAATCACCATTTCGAGTTGAAACTGATGCATAGCAATGATGAGGAGTTCTTTGATATAGTGTTGTTTTGGGTTGTTATAATAAATGCATTTGGGTTTACCCATTATCCCTCTAGTGATTACTTTGCTCTTGTTTTGGTATGACTTTCTTTGGATAATGGATTTTACAATTTTTTAGATTTTAGATGAACAAGAACAGAAATGGAGTGCAGTGGGAGGTGGTAGATGGGGTTGCAAAAGAGCATTAGCAAATGGGGAAGATGATGACGAGGGATAAAAGTTGAATTTGGAAAATAAAAAATTTAAAAAAAAAATTTAAAAACTTTGGAATTACCTGTAAACTAGTGGTGCATAGGTGAGGGACTTGCTTGCTCCCTCACCTTAGAAGCCACCATATTTTCTTCCTTGTTACTTGTCCTAAGGTCAACTTTGAGTCTTATGTTTTTATCTTGGTCTTAGATGTACTAATCAAAGACTAAGATAAAAACTCTGGAATTACCTGTAAACTAGTGGTGCATAGGTGAGGAGCTAATCATGTTTCTTCTTTTGCTGGTCAGAGAGAAGTAACCAAAGATTGCTCCCAATGTGCCCATGTCTCCTTGTTGAGCATGTTGCCATGACAAAAGATAGAAAAATACTGGGAATTCCCTTATCTTTTGTTCTTCTATATGCTTTACATGTTCTAAAAGAGAGGATAATCGGTTGCATTCAGAACACTCTCTGGTGACTAGTATTTGACTCCAAAGGTAGTGAGATGAAGGGAGGACTAAGGGAGACACATCAATACAGACGATCCCAACTACTTTGTCAATGTACTCAATTTTCGATTGTATCCAATGTAAACTCAAACACATGTATGTGTGAACTTGAAGCATAAGAAATAAAATTGAAATAACTGAAATTTGACGAGAAGTAAGGGGTGATCATCAACCTGTGAGTCACCCGAAATCGAACAACCCATTTTGAAATTTGGTGAAATGGGCAGGTTCAGTTATGTTAAAAGGTGAAAAAGATAAGGTTAAGACGGGTATCAACGGGCGAGTTTGGTTATACTAAATTCAACCCATTGGTAACTGAATCCGATCGCCCACTTCTAAATTAAAATTCAGTATGCGTGAATGGAAACATGTCATAGAAAACTCACAAAAGTTGCAACAATAACATTCAAAACTTAGGTATTATGTTTTCACTTCTTAATTAAAAGCAGTCCTCCACCAGTGTGGCGTCACAACATTCTAAATCTAGATCCAAAATTCATCCACCCACTCTCCAAATAGCCAAAGAAAAGCAAGAATAGAAATTACAGAACATCGGATTGGAGGTATTATTAATTTTTTTTTCTTCAAATTTTTCCAAACCTCCAAACTCTCTCTGATTCTCTTAAGCCTTATCTATCTCACTCTCTAACACTCTCTTTCTTTCTTCGCCTCCCTTTCACACATACCACCACTATTAAGTCACTGTTGTCCATCGCAAGTTCCGCCTAGCCATTGCTCGTATCTTTCACATTCGTTCAACACCACCAATCCCGACGACTTTTCAGCTGTCTAGCACCACGAGCTCCACCTCGCACGACTGTTCATCTCCACTATGCAGCGCCGTAAAATCCCTCCCCATGCCTCTTCCTTTAGCGTCAACGTTACAGAAAAAAAGAAGAAGATTCATGGGCTAGTTTGATTGAACAAGCTCTTCTCTAATAGGCATTTTTGTCTTCAGTCTTCATCTTGGAATGATGCATCCATGGACGACAAGCATGCATCTGCCTAAGTAGCCCACCTGCCCACTTAACATAGAAGAGTCCAGGAAGTAGTTAGGTTTTGTTAATTATTATTTTAAATTTTTTGTTAATAGTTTAGTTACGTTTTTTTATTTTTATTTTTATATCTTTGGTCTTTAGAGTTGGTATTTTTCATAGGTGTGGCCCAATGAATGAATAAGGCACTCTTTAAAAAACTTATTAGAAAAAAAAATGCTCAAAAATTTGATCTGACCTAAAATACTAATCGGGCCCAATATTAACTCATACTCATACCAATCCATCCACCAACCTGTCCGACTAGTTGGACAAAATGGACAAAGATGGATTACATTTTTCTATCATAAATTTCACACGGATTGAGTATTTTTAGTTTGAACCCGACCGATGCTCACCCCTGACGGGAAGGGATGATCGAATAGTTAATGATAAAAAATAAAAATAAAATCGAATCTGGTATCTAAGGAAGCATGATCCAGTAAAGAGCACCAGCCACCCAGGCCTATTTGTCTTGAAGCTCCTCGTACTCTTTCCCGCTTTGTTACTGTTCATGCCGGCAGTTTCCCGCCAAATTTGTCTTTTTAGAATATCCTCAAGCATATTATCTTGGTATTGTCCAATGCTTCTCGCTCCTCCAATCGAAGAGAGAGATATAGATGAAAGAGGAATCTCATGTCTTGAACTCATTGGACCCTTAGTCTCAATCTCCAATTATCATATCATGTTATGTTTTTTTCTGCACCAACCGAATTCCTGTCAAACTTCAAGCTTGAAACTCCATATCCACATACATAAAGGCTTCATATATATAGATATTGGAAGCAAAAATGCTTATGATTCGAAATTGAAACACTCACCATGCTCATGGAGAGTAACCCCTCTAATTATGTAGTAATTGCATGTGATGCCACGAAAGATCGCAGTGAGCATGAGATCAAGCTTATTGTTGATCACATTCGACGCAGGGGTGGCATTCTCTCTGCTGGTGACAGGTTGCTTGTGCTGGGTGTCTTGCATAAGGTGCTACACCCAAGTAAGTTGGCCCCATTAGGAGCATTGCGTAATTCATGCTGTTAAATACTTTGATTGGTTTTACTTGTGTTAAAATTTCTAAACGGTTTCGTTGTTTGGGGTTTGGGCCAAGGTGCACTACCCAATTGGTGTACCATCCACTACATCACCCATGTGGCAAGTTTTGGGCCAATGAAATTGTCACATTGGCTGGTCAAAATTTCAAGTTTTGAGCCAATGAAAAGTCAAATGGCCACATATACAAATGATTGGTGGGGCTCTTGACATGTGAGTGGTGTAATGGATAGTGCACCATGTGGGTGGTGACACCATAACCTTAACCTATTGTTAGGTCCCAAATATATAAGCTAATTTCATTAGGCCACTTACTTAATGTCACTAGATTAGTTATTACTCGTTCGAGTTGTTTAGTCCTTTTTATATGAGTTTTACCATATCATATTAGTTTTTATTTTATTTTATAACATTTTAAATAAATTTTCACTCCAATAGTGAAACTTACTCTAAAAAATTAGAGTGATGTTATAAGAATCAATTGCTTATATAAATAATGTTTGCTTACCGTTGAATGTCATGTCACTAATGTTCCAATGATGCTATCTTGTAAAAATGGATTCTTGTTTTTCAAGCAACTCAATTGGAGATGCTATTTAAATTAACCAAAAGAAGTTTTCGTCTTTGTTGTGAGTCACAAGGCGTCATCATGAGTTTTCATCCAGTTTGAACAAGATATTTCAATTCAAGAGATGCCTATGCTTTAAAAGATTGTCATTTTACTTTCAATATTGGGTCTACTTGTGTGAAACTTGTCATCCTTCATTTGGATAAACAGTGGGGTACCTGACATTAGCATGCCCGGAGTCTTTTGCTGGCACGAACTTTCGAGCAATGGAGGAAGGAGTTAACAAGAAAGTTGATGCATATAAAAGTGTGCTTCTGCCGAGTTATGAAGATTGTAGAAATGAGAGGGTAATATATTAACTTCAACTTTTTAGCTTCTTCTAAATCTCATGCTATCCTCCTCGTGAACGCTGCATGCATAATTATGCAGATGACAAACATAGTTATAAAGTAACTCTGCAACTGTTTTTATATAACACACTAATTTATTGCTTATACTTTTAGGTTATCTCTGAGAGTTTTGAAAGTGGTGGAGTGACATGGTTATTAATAGAGTGATTAGTAATGAAGTGAAGTAGAGAGATAAAAGTATATCATTCCATTGTTTTGTTTGAAAGTTTAAGGAGGAAATCCCAAATCCTCCAATTTGGAGAGTTAAAAATTGAGAGTTTGGATGGGATGGGCTGATTTAGGTTATCATCCTAAATAATCTCAATTATTTAATAAACTCCCAAACAATGAATTAATGTTTTTAAATCATTCTACTTTATTACTAACTGTGAACCAAGTGGTAAAATGTGAACGGTAAAGCCATCTTGGCTTTGGTAAAAATAAGTCAAAAAATATGGTTGGATGATAGAAGTAGTTAGGAGTTAGAAGATAAAAATTAAATGCAAGGCATGCAAAACTCCTCTATAAATAGTGGCCTCACTTCTCCATTTTTTGTATCCCATTTCAGAGAGAAAAAATATTGAGAGAAAGATATAGTTTCTCCTGTGAGGTTTCTCCTTGTGTGTATTCTCCTATATTCAAGAGAGTGTGTTATTGTTCTCTCCTTGTATTTAGAGAGAGGTGTTGTAATCTCTTCCACTTAGTGAAAATCCTTTACTATTGCCTCGTGGTTTTTCCCTTATTTGTTGAGGGTTTTCCACGTAAATATTGTGTGTTCAGCTCCTCTTTTCTCATCTCTTATTTTAGCTGCGTGATATTATTTTGTCACTCTGGTACCCAACAGTGGTATCAGAGACATTGGTTCATGGTTACTATTCCGCTGCAGCAAAGTGATAAGGTGCCGGGTTCATAAGAAAATTCTTAGTATGCTCTGTGGTTGTAGTAACGTCTGATCTTCCACATCAGAAAAGAATTATTCTTGTTGCTGGAAATAAAGTGTGGTAGTGTGATAGTGCATGTCTAGGAAAGTTTTGGCTAGGAAAGACTTGGTATTTAAGTGTGTCTATTAGTGACCCACTTCTCTTTCCTGGGAACTTACCTGGTGTACTATTTACGGACTACGGTCACTATTCCAGTATTCTGTACTGTTCACGGGCAGCAAAATTTGAGATTGAGAAGTTCAATGGGAGTAATTTCTCCCTGTGGAGATTGAAGATAAGGGCAGTTCTAAGGAAGGATAATTGCCTAGACGCAATTGACGGTAGACTCTCAGATATCACTGATCAAAAGTGGAAAGAGATGGATGACAACGCTGTTGCCAATTTTCACCTAGCAATGGCAGACTCAGTATTGTCAAGTATTTCAGAAAAGAAGACTGCAATGGAGATCTGGGATACTCTCAATAAATTGTACGAGGTCAAATTATTTCACACGAGAATATTCTTAAAGAGGAGGCTCTACACTCTTCGAATGGGTGAATCCACGTCGGTGACGAATCACATCAACACTCTGAATACGCTATTTGCTCAGCTCACAGCGTCAGATTTCAAAATAGCAGAAAATGAACGTGTAGAACTTCTACTTCAGAGTTTACCAGATTCGTATGATCAACTCATCATCAACATCACAAATAATAATGTGATGGATTCTCTGCACGTTGATGATGCTGCCGGTGCTATTCTTGAAGAAGAGTCCAGGCGCAAGAATAAGGAAGAAAGGACAGAAAGTTCAAAGCAAGCAGAGGTGTTAACGGTGACGAGAGGCAGATCAACGGAACGTGGCTCCAATGGGAGTCAAAATCATGGTAGATCAAAATCTCGAAGAAGGAAGAATCTTAAATGCTACAATTGTGGCATGAGAGGGCACGTGAAGAAGGAGTGTTGGCATAACAAGAAGAATGGAGAGAAAACTTCTGAAGCAGCAACATCTCAAGGATGTGTTGCAAGTACCTCGGATGATGGAGAAATCCTATATAGCAAAGCAGCAACCGGTTCTAAAGGCGGAAAACAACTTAATGATGTCTGGATAATGGATTCAAGCGCGACATGGCACATGACTCCACATCGAGATTGGTTTTGCACTTACGAGCCCGTCTCGGAAGGATCCGTGTTCATGGGAAATGATTATGCCTTAGAAATTGTTGGAGTTGGTACTGTCAGATTAAAGATGCATGATGGTACTGTTCGCAAAATACAAGGGGTACGACATATGAAGGGATTGAAGAAGAACTTATTGTCCATTGGGCAATTGGATGACCTCGGGTGTAAGATCCATATTGGAAGTGGGATCTTAAAAGTAGTGAAAGGCAATCTTGTGGTAATGAAATCTGAGAAGATCACAAGTAATCTATACATGCTTTTAGGAGATAAGTTGCAAGAGGCAGATGCATCAGTTGCAGCAGCGACCCAAGAAGAAACAACAATGATGTGGCATCGCAGACTAGGCCATATGTCGGAACGTGGCCTGAAAGTCCTTGCGGAACTCAATCTCCTGCCGGGGCTCAAGACGGTGAATTTACCGTTCTGTGAGCACTGTCTGATGAGTAAGCAGCATAGATTGAAATTTGGTAGAGTAACTACTAAAAGCAAACACATACTGGACTTGATTCATTCTGATGTATGGGAATCGCCGGAAATATCTCTGGCAGGAGCAAAATATTTCGTGTCATTCATTGATGACTATTCCAAAAGACTATGGGTGTACCCAATCAAGAAGAAGTCAGATGTGTTTCCAGTATTCAAGGAGTTCAAAGCACAAATAGAGCTTGAAACCGGGAAAAGAATTAAGTACTTGAGAACAGATAATGGAGGAGAATATGTAGATGGCGATTTTCTGACATTTTGCAAACAAGAGGGTAGTGTAAGACAATTCACTGTTGCACATACACCTCAGCAGAATGGTCTAGCAGAGCGGATGAATAGAACTCTCCTAGATAAAACAAGAGCCATGCCGAGAACATCGGGAATGGCCAAATCTTTCTGGGCAGAAGCAGTTAAAACTGCCTGTTATGTGATAAATCGATCACCATCAACAGTAATTGGTTTGAAGACACCAATGGAGATGTGGAAAGGAAAACCAGCTGATTATTCTTCTCTGCATGTATTCGGATGTCCTGTGTACGTGATGTACAACTCCCAAGAAAGGACGAAGATGGATCCAAAATCCAGGAAATGTATATTTTTGGGGTATGCTGACAACGTGAAGGGGTATCGCCCGTGGGATCCCACTGCCTGCAAGGTTGTTGTTAGCAGGGATGTAGTCTTTGCAGAAAATGAACTGCAAAGTGAGCAGAAAAATGATAGCACTACCAAAGAAACTACTGCAGTTGAGATAGAAGGAAAGTCCAGAGAAAATGATTTTTCTGAGGAAGAACTAGTGCACGAGGAACGAGTGCTAGATGAGGCCGATAATACAGAAGTTCGACGATCATCACGTCAGATTAGAACACCGTCATGGCACTTAGACTATGTTATGGCAAGCTATGATGCATATTGTCTTCTAACAGAAGACGGGGAGCCATTAACCTTTTAGGAGGCTGTAAGCAGCTCAGATGCTTCCCTGTGGATGACAGCAATGCAGGAAGAAATGGAGGCCTTACATAGAAACAACACATGGGAACTTGTTGAACTTCCAAAGGGTTGGAAAGCCATCGGGAACAAATGGGTCTATAAGATCAAACGAGATGGCAATGATCAAGTGGAAAGGTATCGTTCAAGACTGGTGGTTAAAGGATATGCTCAGAAAGAAGGTATAGACTTCAACGAGATATTTTCTCCAGTTGTCAGACTTACTACTATCAAAGTAGTATTGGCTATGTGTGCTGCATTTGATTTACATCTTGAACAATTAGATGTAAAGACTGCTTTTCTTCATGGAGAAGTTGAAGAAGAAATTTATATGCTCCAACCAGAAGGCTTTAAAGAACAAGGAAAAGAAAACTTGGTTTGTAGGTTGACCAAATCTCTGTACGATCTAAAGCAGGCGCCCAGATGTTGGTATAAGAGATTTGATTCCTTCATTATTAGCCTTGGATACAACAGACTAAGTTCAGACCATTGTACATACTACAAGGGGTTTGATGATAATGATTTCATCATTTTGCTGTTGTATGTGGATGACATGTTGGTGGTAGGCCCCAACAAAGATCGAGTCCAAGAATTGAAGGCACAGTTGTTTAGGGAGTTCGATATGAAGGACTTGGGACCCGCAAACAAGATTTTAGGGATGCAAATTCACCGAGACAGAAAAGATAGGAAAATTTGGCTTTCTCAAAAGAATTATCTAAGGAAGATCTTGCGGCGCTTCAACATGCAAGATTGTAAGCCAATTACTACCCCACTTCCTATCAGTTATAAATTATCCTCAGGTATGAGCCCTAGTAGTGAAGCGGAGAGGATGGAAATGTCTCGAGTACCGTATACATCGGCGGTGGGAAGCCTTATGTATGCTATGATATGTACAAGACCAGACATTGCGCAAACAGTGAGAGCGGTTAGTCGATTTATGGCAGATCCTGGTAGAGAGCATTGGAATACTATTAAGAGGATCCTGAGATACATCAAAGGAACCTCGGATGTTGCATTATGTTTGGAGGATCAGAGTTCATTGTCAGGGGTTATGTTGATTCAGATTTTGCAGGTGATCTTGATAAGAGAAAATCTACTACCGGCTATGTGTTCACACTTGCAGGAGGAGCAGTAAGCTGGTTATCCAAATTACAGACTGTTGTAGCTTTGTCTACTACAGAAGCTGAGTACATGGCAGCTATGCAAGCTTGCAAGGAAGCTATATGGATTCAGAGGTTAATGGAAGAACTCGGGGACAAGCAGCAGCAAATTACTGTGCATTGTGACAGTCAGAGTGCCTTGCACATTGCAAGGAATCCAGCCTTTCATTCCAGGACACAGCACATAGGTGTTCAATATCACTTTGTTCGAGAAGTAGTGGACGAAGGGAGTGTGGATATGCAAAAGATTCACACCAAAGACAACCTAGCAGATGTTATGACAAAGCCAATCAATGCTGACAAATTTACATGGTGTCGTTCCTCCTATGGCCTATCTGAAACGTAAGCAACAAGGAGCTAGCAAGTTAAGAGAGATTTTGAAAGCTCGCCAAAAGTGGCTTTAAGTGAGAGAATGTGAACGGTAAAGCCATCTTGGCTTTGGTAAAAAAAAGTCAAAAAATATGGTTGGATGATAAAAGTAGTTGGGAGTTAGAAGATAAAAATTAAATGCAAGGCATGCAAAACCCCTCTATAAATAGAGGCCTCACTTCTCCATTTTTTCTATTCCATTTCAGAGAGAAAAAATATTGAGAGAAAGATATAGTTTCTCCTGTGAGATTTTTCCTTGTGTGTATTCTCCTATATTCAAGAGAGAGTGTTATTGTTCTCTCCTTGTATTTAGAGAGAGGTGTTGTAATTTCTTCCACTTAGGATTTGTTTGTGAGTTTGGAGGGAAAGGAAAGGGTAGAGATCAAAGAGGAAGGAAAGGAGAGGGAGGGAAAGGGAAGGAAAGTATTATCCCTCACCTTGTTTGTGAGTACATATTGTATGAGGGGAAGTAAATGGAGGGTTTATAACATACTTTTACAATTTTACCTTTATTTTAGAAAATTAACATAAGTAATATTTGTTAAATAATATTAATGCACCTTTAAAAAAAATTTAATACTAATGCAAAAAAAAATTATTCATTTTCCTCTAAAAATTGGGGTAAACCCCCTCAAAAAACCCCAAATTGGGGTAAACCAAAAAATTGAGGTGAGGAGGGGTTTGGGGGGTTTTCTAAAATCCTAAAAAGCTTCCCCTCCAAATTTTTGCACTCACAAACAAGGGAGAGGTTCTCATAAACCTTCAATTTCCCTTACTTCCCCTCCTAAACAAGACTCGCAAACAGACCCTTAGTGAAAATTATTTACTATTGCCCTGTGGTTTTTCCCTTATTTGTTGAGGGTTTTCCACGTAAATATTGTGTGTTCAGTTCCTCTTTTCTCATCTCTTATTTTAGCTACGTGATATTATTTTGTCACTCTGGTACCCAACACTAACCACCTAACTCCATCCTCCCAAACATAGTGTTACAGTTTCGGGTGGAATTTGAAGGAATGAATTAGTTAAATATTTATAAGAGCCCTTAACTAACTAAGAATAGTTATGGTGGAAATTCTTTTCTTATTGCTTCAAAAAGTAAGATACAAAACTAATTAATAGTTGGTAGATGAAGGCTATTGAGGAGTTTTTCTAGGCAAGCCTCATTTTAGGTATAAGTACCTATTCTTTTTTTAAAAAAATTGTAAATTGATGTGCGAATTCAAAATTGCATTTGTCATGTAACTGCATTTTATTGACCAGCGTTGATTGGTTTTGTTCTTTTCTTGCCGATGATTGGTCCAACATAATTCGTAAAACCTGTTGCATAGAAAAAATTTCGAATCATTTAGCGGTGCTTTTATAGGTAATGTCCACCGTCCAAATGTGAAAAATGTACATTTTGATGACACCAATATAAGAATCGAAAATTGGTGAAGAAAGGTGCTAGAATGTACTAGGGAATGCAAGAAGACAAATTGCTTCTTGCCCTGAAGAGAGAAAACAAAGACCTCATGGTGAAATTTGCAATGTGCAAAATGATTTCACTCAATGATCAATATTACAAGAGAAAGAACTATTTATACAAGGCTAACTACCTAACTGTCTGACATATTGAGAAACTAACTCTAACTAACCGTATAACTAACTAAGGCAACTAGATTAATTACAAGAGTTAAATAATATATTAAGTGATACTTGATGGAAAATTTCTTGGTTCTCTACTATGATGAACTAGATTGTTCATAATTGCAACACCAGATTTGTTGTCACATTGTATCATTGTTGGACATCCTGTTGTTCAAATGATTTTTGACATAAGATCAAAGTCTAAACACTCATTATGATATAATATACAAATTCATATTGATAGTAGTTACTGAATTCATTCAACCACCTGTGAATCTCGCTTTTGTATAGTATATCTTATATCAGATTCGTCATAATTAAGAAAAATATCATATAATAATTACAAGTAACAAACCATTTGCCTGTACTCAGGTTGTGTATCTTCGCATATCACATTTCTGTTAAATTCTAGATCAGCTTCTTTTCATTTTTTATGTTAAGTTATTGCTTATAAGCTAAATTTCATCATTTTCGTATCTCAGTATATTTCCCTTCAATTGAACCTTACATGTTTTCACATGAATTATTTACATCCCATATTCCACTTAGACCATGTGGGGCTTTGGGTTTTATGTGGCCATAAAAGGGTTCACTTTTATGGTATAAATTTTCAGTTTTTTTTTTCTGTCATGCTAATTATAAATTTATGTCCAGATTAAAATCGAAGTTAAAGTCACTGCAGGTTTTCCAGTTAGACAGGTCATTTTACAGGAGATTACAAACTATAATGCATCTTGGGTTATTCTTGATAGGTATTACTTTCTCTATAATTCTAAAAGATCATCACCTCTTACATTTGACTTATTGGATCATTACCTCTTACATTACCTCTAACGAAGACATTACCAATTAATTTTGTCTGATCATAGTTTGGCAATAGGTTAAAATCTAGCGCACATCTTATTATTATATATATATATATATATATATATATTATAAGCAAAAGTGTATTAATATATAGAGTACAAAGGGTGCTCAACCAATACAAGAATGAACCAAGAGAATAAGTTAAGCAAATGAAATATTGATATAAAATAAGAACAATATTATGTTTGCACCCTACCCTGGCCATACCAACAGTCCAGTTCAATAACCCATCCAAACAAGTTTCAACCCCAACTCTGCCTCAATAGCCGTTTGCCCAGCTGAAAACAGGAAACCCCAAAAGCAGAAGAAAAGCACCAGCAATCAAGAAATAAACCAGATCGAAAAAAGGGCTACACCAATAATTATACAAGCACATCTTAAAAAGTGAAGTATGCATGTAAAATGAACAAGCTTTCAACACCTACACAAGCATAAAATAAAGATGTTTTTTGTCAAATGGATTCACTTTTTCTTTGTCATAAACTAATCCCTTGAACCAAATCTCCCCAAATTGAATCAAATCCCTTGAACTCTACTAGGCAGGGATCAAATTAAACAAAATCCTACCAGAAAATACCAACACACAATGAACTAGATTCCAATTTATTTAGCATACCTCCTATTATCAATATTCAATGTCAAGCATTATGAGAAAATGGGAAAACCGAATGCATGCATTTAACCACTAACAATTTCCAGAATATCTTACAGATATACTCCCTCCGGTCCACAATGTAAGCAAAAATTTCCAAATTTTTTGGTCCAAAATATAAGCAAATTTCAACTACTTTCTTCTCATTTAATGAAGTTATTCTCAAAATACCCTTCATTTAATACAAATTTTGTTTTCCAATGACTCCTTTTATTCTTAATAACACAAGCTTAATAAATAAAAGGAAGGGTAATTTAGGTAACAAACTTAATTTTTTATTCCCAATGACTCTTTTAAATGAGATCAACTAACTATCTTAATATGTGTGTCCCATTTAATTTTTGTTTACAATAGAGACCGGAGGGAGTATTTCTTTGTTTCAAATAGAAAGCTCCACACACATTCTCCCCTAATTGCAAAATCTTAATTACAGACACTGAATAACAATATTAAAGTCTGACAATTCACTTAAAAACCAAATCATTAATGTTCAGAGGTGCTAGAAGATGAATAAACCAATATTACATACTGACATTTCACTTAACAAATCAGTCAAATTAAATTAATAGAATGGACCGAGCTGAAGCATAGTGGGAAGAAGCCAATTGAGATAATCATGGAATTAATCTAGCCCACTCCATAAATCCAGAATATGATGTTAAATTATGTTACAAGGGAAAAAAGAGTATTGGAGATCCAAAAAGTGATATATCGTCCAATACAGAGTAGAATTCTCACAGTCAATGATCCAAATATATAAATTATAAAGATCTATAGCTATCTCTTCTTTATGGAACTGTTTCTAACAAGTATTATATGAACCAAGAATGCAAGTAGAGCCCTGGCTTTAACTAATCCAAAATAGGTTTTCCAAGCTTTAAGCCAAGAAATAACTACTATTAATTAATGGAGGAAAATTAGGAGAATCGCTACAAGAAAACCAAAACCAGTATCCAATGCATTTCGGAGATTATATAACAAATTCAAACAAGGTAACTATAACATCAAAAGCATGAAAGTAGCGCTTGTTATCACTTTGACAAGATCAATAACAACTAGTGTAAAAAAATAAACTTTTGTAGCTTAATTAGCATGCAATGATATAAAACAATGTCACAGTAAATTGGAAAAAAACAATATTGCAACCGTCATAAGTATAACCAAAAACTACCAAGAACCAGACATGCAATTGGCAACTAGACTTATCCCAAATTGTCATACTTTCAATTAAAGCCCAACTACTTTTTCCCAACAGATTTCAATAACTTAATATTGAAGGCTAGTTTGAAGGGCCTACTACCCAATTGCTTACATTGTTGCAATCATGCATGCAGCTGATAAAACCAACTACCATATTCTCCTCAATATCTCTAATCAGTTTGGATCTCAGATAACACTATGTGAATTTCTTAAGAAGGATCCACCCTTTTTCAGATCATGTAGATGATAAAACCAACTACCATATTCTCCTCAATATCTCTAATCAATTTGGATCTCAGATAACACAATGTGAATTTCTTAAGAAGGATCCACCCTTTTTCAGTTTTAGGCTATAGACAACAATCATGATGTAACTGACAAAGCTGCTAACTTGACTAAGGAAGCTTTCATTTTTTCTATTTGATAAATTACAATAAGAAATTTTTTGACAACTCTAGACAATCTACATTGCTCCAATACTCCTGCTAGGCGAACCATCGATTCTGATTCCACTTGTTAGGGTCTAGAGAGTACCACCACCTTGTAGATCGTACATGAGCTAAGGGAGCAACCACAATAAATGGTATTTACACCACAAATTGACTAAAAACCTTAGGGTGTGTTTGGTTCAAAGGATGAGATGGGAGGGGAGGGGAAGGGAGGGGAGGGATGGCACAGAAACAAAGAGAAAACTCTCTCAAATACTCAAGGGAAACTTCACTAATTCATTGATTCAAAATGCATTACAATGATCCCTATTTATACTACTCTTGAGGGTCAGTTTAGTCCTAGAAAATGAACAAAATACAGTTGGGAAGAAGAAGCTTTAAATAAGCTAACTACAAGTTGCTAACAATGTCAACAATGGTGGCTTGCATGAGGTAAGGGATGATGCAATAGTATCATATGGTTGGGTCAGTTGCAGTTGCACCCATATCATTCTCCCCGGGTTGGAAAAGACTCGTCCTCGAGTCAAGTTCTGCTTCGTCATCAAAGTATGGTGAAAGATCTGCGACGTTGAAGGTTGCAGAGACACCATATGTTCCTGGTAGCTCGACCTTGTAAGCATTGTCGTTGATCTTCTGGACGATTTTGAATGGTCCATCAGCTCGAGGAGATAACTTAGCATTTGGTTGATTTGGAAATCTTTCCTTCCATAGATGTATCCATACCAAATCTCCCACCTTAAAAACTTGTTGCCTCCGATGCTTGTCACGCTGAGCTTTATATCTTGAATTCTGCTTCTTAATTCGCTCGCGAACTTGTTCATGCAGCTTCTTAATCTCTTTCGCTCTGCGTTCGGCATCCGCACTAAACTGTTGCTTATCAAATGAGGGCGTTAAGTCTAGCGGACTATGAGGGCGAGTGCCGTATACCACTTCAAAAGGGCATCTTCCAGTGGCTTGATTATTTGAATTGTTGTAAGCAAATTCAACCTGTGCAAGGACAATATCCCATTGTTTCAGATTTTTGCCTACAAAGCTTCGAAGTAGATTTCCCAAAAGCCTGTTAACTGCTTCAGTTTGGCCATCTGTCTGAGGATGACTGGCACTACTGAATTGAAGCTTGGTACCCATCTTCTTCCACAAGGTTCTCCAAAAGTGGCTTAAGAACTTGACATCTCGATCAGAAGTAATGGTTTTAGGAATTCCATGAAGACGAACAATTTCTTTGAAATACAGATCTGCAACTTGTACAGCATCATTGGTCTTCTGGCATGGAATAAAGTGTGCCATCTTTGAAAATCTGTCTACCACGACCATTATGGAATCCTTCTGACGTTGGGTCCGGGGTAGTCCAAGGACAAAGTCCATGCTGACATCTTCCCAAGGTGTTTCTGGAACGGGAAGTGGCATATATAACCCTGTGTTTTGGCTTTTGGTCTTGGCCAAGTGACAGATTCGACATCTTTGCACATGTTTATTGACATCTCTTTCAAGCCTTGGCCAATAGAAATTCTCTTTCACTAAAGCCACAGTTTTGTCTCGTCCAAAATGACCTGCTAATCCTCCATCGTGGGCTTCCCAAATGATGGCTTCTCGCAGTGAGCACTGAGGAATACATAAAGCCTTCCCCTTGAATAAAAATCCATCATGCCTGTAATAGTCTTGGAATGATTGTAATTCAGTGGCATTCCAAAACTTATGGAAGTCATGATCATCTGGGTATAACTCCTTGACAGTCTCAAAGCCAACGACTTTCATCTGTAGAGTGGAAAGTAAGGTATGACGCCTACTGAGAGCATCTGCAACAGCATTTTGAACTCCTGCCATATGCTTAAGTAAGAACGGATAAGGCTGCATAAATTCACTCCAAGCGGCATGCCTGCGACTGATCTTCTGTTGAGAGTTCAAGTGCTTGAAGGGCTTCATGATCGGAATAGAGAATAAATTCTTTATTCAACAAGTAATGACTCCAATGTTGCAGTGCACGAACGATGGCATAGAACTCTTTGTCATAAGTAGAGTACTTGAGTTTACCATTGTTGAGCTTTTCACTAAAGAAGGCTATAGGATGACCTTCTTGACTTAAAACAGCACCTATTCCAGTGTTGGAAGCGTCGCAGCTGACTTCGAACACCTGGTCAAAGTTCGGAAGGGCTAGCACAGGTGCTTCAGTCAAATGTTTCTTCAGTTCTTCAAAACTTTTTTGTGCTTGCTCTGTCCATTGAAACTTGTCTCCTTTTATGCAATCTGTGAGCGGGGCAGCAACAGAGCTAAAGTTCTTGATGAACCTTCTGTAAAATGAAGCTAATCCATGGAAACTTCGACCTTGCTGGGATCAACTCGAATGCCTTCAGCAGTCATGATGTAACCCAGAAAAGTAACTTCATGGATGAAGAAAGAACATTTCTTGAGGTTGGCATAGAGTTTTTGCTCTCGAAGAGTCTGTAGCACTTGTCGAAGGTGCTCTAAATGCTCCTCTTTGCCTTTGCTGTAGATCAAGATGTCGTCAAAGTAGACGACTACAAATTTGCCAATGAAGGGTCGAAGTACCTGATTCATCAGGCGCATGAATGTACTTGGAGCATTGGATAACCCAAAGGGCATCACAGTCCATTCATATAGGCCATCTCTAGTTTTGAAAGCAGTCTTCCATTCATCTCCTGGCCTAAGCCTGATCTGATGGTATCCACTACGAAGATCAATCTTGGAAAAGATTGTGGCACCATGCAATTGATCTAGAAAATCATCGAGTCTAGGTATCGGAAACCGATACTTGATGGTGATTTTGTTAACAGCTCGACTGTCAACACACATTCTCCAGCTTCCATCCTTCTTGGGTACTAAGATCGCAGGAACAGCACAAGGGCTAACGCTTTCTTGTATCAACCCTTTTTTTAACAGTTCTTCTACTTGATGCTGGATTTCAGCATGCTCCTGGGGACTCATTCTGTACGTAGGCCTGTTAGGAATGACAGCTCCAGGAATGAAGTCAATAGCGTGCTGTATGTCTCGCATTGGTGGCAATCCATGCGGAACTTCTTCTGGTACAACATCTGGGAATTCACTGAGCAATTGCTCAACTTCTTCTAGAAGAACGGTTTCTTCATTTGATTCGAACAATAGTATAAAGCTCATGGTTGGAACTTCCTCTGCAGTCACTTTGAAGTGTTCCTTTGTGACTAAAGACACCAATGGCCTGGATTCCTTCTTGCTTTTGTCAAGTTCACTTGGTGGTAATGGAGTTAACTTGACCTTTACTCCATCTTTGACAAATGAGTAGGTGTTGGTATAACCATCATATAAGGCACGACGACCATATTGCCAGGGTCTTCCAAGGAGAAGGTGGCATGCATCCATAGGAATAACATCACACCACACCTTATCTTGGTACTTTTGACCGATGGAAAAGTTCACAAGGCAGCGCTTAGTAACCTTCACTTCACTACCTTTATTGAGCCACTGTAGCTTGTAAGGATGTGGATGATTTTGTGTTGGCAGCTCCAATTTTTCCACCATGTAGTTAGACACCACATTTTCACAACTTCCACTGTCTATAATAATATCACAAACTTTTCCGGCAGAGGTGCAACGGGTGTGGAAAATATTGTGCCTCAGCCAAGGCTCTTCCTTTGCTGACATTGTGTGTAAGCTTCGCCTAATCACCAAGGATTCACCATGATCAGCAACAGTGAGCTCTTCATCATATACTGGCTCTCCCTCATCTTCTTCTTCTTGCTCTTCATGAGTTTCTTCTTCTTCAGAGACTTCATAAGCTTCTCCTTTGATAATGGTTATAGTTCTCCGAGTTGGACAATTGGAGGCTATATGACCAAAACCTTGACATTTGAAACATTTGGTGGCTCTAGGTTTGTTTTCTATGGTGGTTTTAGGAGTTTTGCCTAAAGTACTGGGTTGATCCACATTTGTTTTGCGGGGATAAGGAGAATTTTCGGTGGAGGAAAAACTTCTATAAGAAGACTTCTTGGGTAACTGTTTTTCCACTCGTATGGCTAGACGGATAACATCGTCTAACGACCAGTATTGTTGGAGCTGAACTGGATGAGCCATATCAGTGTTTAATCCACCAAGGTAACGAGCTATTGTCTGTTCCTCCTTTTCATGAATGTCACACTTCATCATCAACTTCTCAAATTCTCTGGTGTATTCTTCTACAGACAAGTTCTTCTGACGAAGATTCTGTAGTTGAATAAAATTGTCTTGATAATATTGAGAAGGTAAGAACTTCCGAGTTAGCTCTCGTCACATCTTATCCCATGTCTTGATCTTGCTTTTCCCTTCACGTTCGCGCTTCTTCTTCATATTCTCCCACCATATTGAAGCGTGCTTCCTTAGCTTCACAGCAATGATCTTGACTTTTTTTTCTTCTGGAATCTCTTTATACTCAAAGACTCGTTCTACAGTTTGAAGCCAATCAACGAACTCATCTGGCTGAAGCTTTCCTTCAAAATCTGGAATTTCTACCTTGATGTCGTTGTTTCTGAATGATTGTCTTTGTGGACGACGACTTCTAACTGATGAGGAATCACTATTAGATTCGTCAGTGTCTGACTGCATGTGTTGCGCATCCAACAGTGCTTGCTGTGCATTCACGGTTTCCTGTAACTGTTGGATTTGTCTCCTCATTTCTTCCATTTGGATGTCACGTAGAGTTTGCTCGTTCTGTCTTCTTGGAGGCATTTTTTTTTTTTAAATTGCAGTTTGAAATTTGTCAAGTACCGTGCGACTGGAATAAAGATTGTAGTTTTGTAAATAGCGCACCAGGTAAGTTCCCAGGAAAGAGAGGTGGTGATAGACACACTTAAATACCAAGTCTTTCCTTAGTCAGAGCTTTCCTAGACATGCACTTTTCACAATTCCACAATTTCTTTCCAGTAACAAGAATAATTCTCTTCTGATGTGGAAGATCAGACAATACTGCAACCACAGAGCATACTAAGAATTTCTAAGAATTTGGTACCTTAAAAAAGTTTTTTTTGTAGCAAAACTGCAATTTATAAGCCTCAGGGGTAAAATTGTAATTTTGGAAAATTTTGGGCTCAAATTGAAATTTTCAAAAGATCAGGGGCAAATTGCAATTTTCAAAAGTTCAGGAGCCAAAATGCAATTTACAAAAGATCAGGGACCCGATTGCAATTATAAAAAGTTCAGGGGCCAAATTGCAATTACGAAATAGTTGAGGGACTGATTGGCAATTCTGAAAGTTTCTGCTGACGTGGCATAAATGACACGTGGCAGTACGTGAGTGGGTCACGTGAGTGACGTGGCGTACACGTCAGCGTCTTCAACATCTGGTTTTCCGGCGACACAGAGTGGCGGTCCGGCGGCGGCGAGCGTTGGTCCGGCGGCGAGAGCGGTGGTCCGGCGATTTTTCCGGCGAAGCCCGTGGCGGCTCCGTTGGCCGTGAAATTTGCTACCCAAGGGTTTTTCGACCTCCTGAGCGCAATGGCGGCGTTAGTTTTGCGATAAAATGACCGCAAAGTAGAGTTTCAGCAGGGGCAGCGGCTCCTCCACTTAAATACCACTAAAAAACTCACACTTTTCCATTGATTCTCTCACACAACCCAACTCCGGGATCTAGGAACTTGCTCTGATGCCAAAATGGCACAGAAACAAAGAGAAAACTCTCTCAAATACTCAAGGGAAACTTCACTAATTCATTGATTCAAAATGCATTACAATGATCCCTATTTATACTACTCTTGAGGGTCAGTTTAGTCCTAGAAAATGAACAAAATACAGTTGGGAAGAAGAAGCTTTAAATAAGCTAACTACAAGTTGCTAACAATGTCAACAATGGTGGCTTGCATGAGGTAAGGGATGATGCAATAGTATCATATGGTTGGGTCAGTTGCAGTTGCACCCATATCAAGGGATTTTAGTTAGACATTGTGTTTGGTTGAGAGGAGGGGATGGGAGGGGAGGGGAAATAACACCTTTCATGTTTGGTTCAGGAGGGGAGGTGAGAGATTTTAAAACAACTTTACTTTTAAACCTTATAATTATTTATTTAAAAATAGAAAAGTGGGGATATTTTAGTCAATATACATGAAATGTTTTAAAATCCCTCCCTCCCCACCAAATCCCTCCAATATTGGAGGGGAGCTAAAATGGACCCAGGAGGGATTTTGCTCCCCTCCCCTTCATTCCCTTCCAACCAAACAATACCTTAGACATTAGGTTGATAGGTCCATCCACTTATGGTCCTCACTTTTTTCATTCCTTCTTGACGTGGGACTAATCCACTGACACTTGTATTCTTAACATTATGCTTCTCAAGTACTTATGTCACGAAAAAATTTGGTTTAATATTACTTTTAAGTGCAATTTCATTTTTCTTGTTAGGTTCTTTCTTATTTTGGTTTTAAATTATAATGGGAACAGGCATCTTCGACGTGACCTGAGATTCTATCAGAATAACATATCATGTAAGGTTGCGTTTGTTAAAGATGACATGTTTGTGGATTTCCCGAGTTCTCATCATACACGTGAAACAGATATCATAGAACACAAGCTTATCTATTCTTTGTCAAAGTTTGTCCCACTATCCGATTGTCAAAGTATCGAAGATATGGAGCATTCTATAATCTCTAGCACAAGTTATCCCCTTTCCATGACTTCATCTGACAGCTCTGGTATGTTTAAGAGAAGTACAAAGAATTTAAATGCTAACAGGTCACGGGAACATAGTTCTTCAATAGATTATGGATCTTCTTCAAAGCAAGAAAGTTCAGGTCAGGAAACTGATTATTTTTTTTTTGACTATATATACATACACAAGTAAACATTTCTCTTTTAGGCCATGAATTTATTGTGTTAGGAAGTGATCAGTTTTCTACCGGCTTTTCTTTAAAAGATACACTGGATATATTTCTTTCACAATAGTATAATTAATGTTTACAAATCAATTCCTTGTTGTGCGTTATTATATTTACTTTCTTTAATTTGTCTAAGTAATTTTACGTTATCTTGGAAATTAAGATAAACTAGATGCATTTACCTAAATCTTCTATCACTACTATTCATGGATATAGAAATTTATGCTTCATTATATTCATGTGGTCATAGATTCAAAACTTTTTTTTTCCCCCATATATGTACTAAGTTGATAGGTGTTATTCGTAGCTGAGATTAAAGATGCGTACCTAATCTTGTATCCAAGTTGTGGTTGATAATTGTTTCCTCCTTGTTCTATAGTGGTTATTATGGAGAAGGGGCGTTGGCTTTTCAGACGCTAAGTTAGGGCTATGAACTAGGTGATAAAAGAGTTTATCGAGATATATACCTATGTGGCTTAGTCCAGTATTTATATATACAGTGGTTTACTTAAAAGTTAAGTTATAATAGAACATATATAGGTTAGATAGGATTAGTCTAGGATCCACAGTTCAAAAGGAGAATGGCAAAGATTTATAATACTATGTAGTAAAGGATCAATTGCCCCTTGAGCAATGAGGGTTTAATGTTGTTGTGATTAAAAGTACGATGCCAAGATGCCCCCAAATGACTTCAAAAGATACATGGCTATGGTGCATTATATTTCAAATTGTTAGGGATCAATTGTGGTGTTCTGACTGTAGGATCAAGCGCTTATCACTAGACTAAAAGTTATAGCTATTAGTCAACGCACAACTTTATTTCCTTAAGCCTAACATCAATCAGAGCCATGTTTCGATTTAACTACGGCCCCATTTGGCCTTGCCACACCCAACTACGGTCCCACCTAGCCCTTGCCAAGGAAGGATGCTGGCCCACTACCAACAATCCCCCTCCTAGCACCTGCCACGCCTTACCAGGAATTGACCTCGATCTGACTCCGGCCACTTCAAGGGCTTGCCAAGGCAGAATATTTACCCACCACCAATAATCCCCTCCCAACACTAGTAGTGGATTACATGGGAATCGAACCCATGACTTACTCTAATACCAAGTATAGGATCAAACGATTACCACTAGGCTAAAAGCTAAAGCTGTTTGTCAGGATGTAACTTTATTTCCTTAAGCCTAACAGTAGTTAGTGTCATGTTTCGATTTGACTACGGCGGCATGATGCTGGCCCACTATCAACACTGACTTGGAAAGACTATGGGGTAGATAGTGAAAGTCATGCGTGATGACTATGATAGTGGAGACAATCGAAGTTTTATCATGGCTCAGGATCATATTTCCATATTCTTCACTAGAAAAGGAAATCAGAGGCCCTTCTATCGATTTGGATCTCGTGTTGGAGATAGGGTGGGAAGCCATGCTCACTATTGCTCTCAATTTTATAGCTCTTTCTTTATGCATTGAACTCACCTCCGCGAGTGAAGCTAGTCAATATGGTGTGTATATGGCTAAGTGATCTTGCTATGACAATGATCTTCTTTTTGTCCTGTGTCTCGTGGTGAGCCTTCCTACGTGATTCACTCCTTGGTGGTGTCCGTCTTCTATGTTATTGGGAAGATCTATTCTATGGATTAAGTCCCTCCTTTTGTATTTTTGGGATCTTCATTAAATACTCAATGTTGTGCCTAAGCTGTTGTGATAGTCACATCATTTGGACTTGTCTTTCCTATCTTGCTTCTTCAATGGAGGGGGCTTGTGAATGCCTTGGAGTTTTTGCATGCATTGGGAGAAGTATATATACTTTTGGTATCTCCTTGGAGGGGTTTTGCCTTGGGGTGGTGGCAAAGTTTGGTTCTTCTTTACTTTCTACTCCACATTCTTTTCCAGATCCTTCCTTGCCCTTTTGAGTGCCACCAAGTTGATGTATTATTCCCATAATGCCCTGAATTTATCCATCTTCTTGGCGTTTCATTTGGCTAGAGATGTGTGGTGAAGGGGTTGGGACATAGTTCGTTAATGAGCATACGTATAATTCGAGTTGATATACATGACCGTCAAGGAGTCCGTATGAATCTCACTAGGTAATCTTGGAGCGACTCATCCTGTTCTTGCCTAATTCGAGTTTGACTATGAATAGGTCTTTGATGCGCCTTGGGGTTAATTACATAAAATATTTAGCTGATAGGTCTTACCAGTGGTTAATTTATTTCGATGGTAGGGATGATTTCAATGGCAGGGATGAGAACCAGTTTAATGTAATATTTTTTAGAGTAAACCACATGCAATCAACCCTAAACCATAACTGGCAACATCGCAGATCCTGAGTGAATACCAAGCCGAAGAGCCTTTAATCTTGAAATATCTTATCAACACAATGGACATCTTTAGTAACATATTAAGGCTATAATCGAGCACATCCCCAAGAATAGAATTCCCATGCCAATATCTTATCTAATCTCTCTAACATTATGAGCCTAAGCAACATTTGGTCCTTATCTAGGAATAACCCTCTTTATACTGAGCATAAATGGCTTTGAGACTATGATGATGATTGATTAGCAAGTTGACTAGATATTAAGTCAATTGCTGCCTATCTGTGTGAAGTGATCCTGATTCAGATTCTATGGAGGCAAAAAAAAACTCATTCGAGCTGCAACCTAGTGCACATTGTACAATAACCATCTACACCATTGAGGGTTCTTGCTCCCTCTTGTCAAGTTTAGAGGGCCAAAAGAAGCTTCTTAAACCTTGGCCATAAGGGAAGCTGCAGACATCAAGTAGCATGTTTAAGAATGTAATCATTGTTGTTGTGAATCGATCTTGCTTTGTGACTTTGCCAAGAACTAAAAGAACTGATCTATGAAGATTATGACTACTGAGTCTATCTCAGTTAAGAACAGAAAATAGAAAAAGAACAAGAAAGAAGAGAAGAGTTGAACACAGAGAGTTTATCGTGGTTCAGAGCTGAAAAACCAGACTCCTACATCCACACTGCAGCCGAGAGATTCAATCACTATGCAAAGAATTTCTGTACAAGACTTCCTGATACTCTATCACACTTGCACCCTCACTTTACAATGATTCACTCGATTACCTATCACCAGAGCTACAGGCTCTATTTATATATGTCTATATACAAGCTAAGACTTCTATGTACATTGCATTGTCATCTAAAAGAAGTTACAGGACAGTTATAACCAACTAACTTCCTAACTAACTTATGCATGACAAATCAGTACATCACATAGCTTCTTAATCAGCATATCCTAACTAATAATTCATTGATGATTCATCTAGGTTCAACAAATCTCCACCTTGAATCTTCAATGCTATCCATAGCTAGGTATGCTCCAAGCCTCTTCCTGAAGTTTCAGTAAGAGAGAGTTCCAATGTTTACCAAATTTAGACAATGCTCAAATTTGGAAACAGGAACCACTTTAGTCATCATATCTGCAGGGTTGTGTTCAGATGCAACTTTCTTCACCTTAATCATTCCTTGTGCAATGATGTCTCGAATGAAGTGTAGCCTTATATCAATGTGCTTTGTCCTCTCATGGAATACTTGATTCTTAGAGAGACAAATAGCACTTTGGCTATCACACCACACAGTTGTTGAAACTGTTTTGTCCTCCAATTCTGAAACTAACCCTTTTAACCATATTGCCTCTTTGATTGCTTCTGTGAGAGCAATATATTCTGATTCTGTTGTTGACAGAGCTACAATAGTTTGCAGATTTACTTTCCAACTGACAGCATTTCCATACAGTGTAAATATGTACCCTGAGAGAGACCTTCTCTTGTCCACATCACCTGCATAATCAGCATCTACAAAACCTGCAATATCATTGCTTAATGTTTCTGATTTTCCAAAAATAAGACCAAGTGTTTTTGAGCCTTTCAAGTATCGAAATATCCATTTTACTGCTAACCAATGCTCCTTCCCTGGATTCCCCATGAACCTGCTAACCATGTTGGCAGCATATGCCAAATCAGGCCTAGAACATACCATGGCATACATTAGACTTCCAGTGGCATTGGAGTAAGGAATGTTGCTCATTGACATCTGATCTTCTTCTGTTTTTGGAGACTGATTCACTGACAATTTGAAGTGTCCAGCTAATGGAGTGGAGACTGCCTTTGCATCTAGTATATTGAACTTCTTCAGTACCTTCTCAACATAGCTTGACTGGTTTAGGAAGAGTAGCCTTTGAGATCTTCTTCTGACAATTTCCATGCCTAGAATCTTCTTTGCAGCTCCTAGATTCTTCATTTCAAATTCTGAATTTAGAAGAACCTTGAGCTTATTAATGGCATCCATGTCTGAGCTGGCAATTAGCATATCATCTACATATAGTAGGAGATATATGGAGGCTCCTGTTTCAGTTCTTTTAAGATACACACAACTATCAAAAGAGCTTCTTTTAAAGCTGTTTGATATCATAAAAGAGTCAAACCTTTTGTACCATTGCCTTGGTGATTGCTTAAGTCCATACAAGGACTTTTTAAGCAAGCAGACCATGTGTTCCTTCCCTTTAGCTTCATACCCTTCAGGTTGATTCATGAAGATCCTTTCATCTAGATTTCCATGCAAGAATGCAGTCTTCACATCCATTTGTTCAAGTTCCATATCATGAGTTGCAACAAGTGCCAAGATGACTCTTATGCTTGTATGCTTCACAACTGGAGAGAAGATTTCATTGAAATCTATCCCCTCTCTTTGATTGAAGCCTTTTGCCACAAGCCTAGCCTTGTATCTACTCAATTCAACTCCTGGAATTTCTGGTTTCCTTTTAAAGATCTATTTACAGCCTACAACTTTCTGTTTTTCAGGCTTCTCCACTAGACTCCATGTCATGTTTTTCATTAAGGAGCTGATCTCCTCATCCATGGCATCCTTCCATTTGTCTTTGTCAGTACTGGCCATTGCAGCTTTGTAGCTTATTGGATCTGTGTCTTCAAAATCAGTTTCCACACTAAGAGCATATGCTATAAGGTCTGCATAGCCATATCTCTGAGTTGGCTTTATCTGTCTCCTTTCTCTGTCTCTAACAAGATTATATGAAGTAATCCCTGTGTCAGTCTGAGAGTCTTCATGATCTGACTCTGCATGAATGTCATGTTCTGTTTCAACAGGTTTCTCCACCTCAATTTGAACTGTCTCCTCTGTGTTCTGTATATGATCAGTAGCTTTAGTTTTATCTTTCAGTTTTTTCCAGCATTGCTTCCTCCTGAAAAACCACATCTCTACTAATCACTGCTTTTCCTCCATTTGGACCTGTCAGCCATACTCTATAGCCTTTGACACCTTCTGGATATCCCAAGAAGATTCCCTTCTTTGACCTAGGCTCAAGCTTTCCTTCATTCACATGGATGTATGCAGTACATCCAAAAATCCTGAGATGATCATAGCTTGCTGCCTTTCCATTCCACAATTCCTCTTGTGTTTTGAATCCAATGGCAGCTGAAGGTGACCTGTTTATAAGATAGCATGCTGTTTGTACTGCTTCACCCCAGAAACATTTATTGAGATTTTCATAGGATAGCATGCACCTAACCCTCTCTAAAATGGTCCTGTTCATTCTTTCTGCCAGGCCATTTTGTTGAGGAGTTAATCTAACTGTTTTGTGCCTAGCTATCCCATTATCCTTACAGAATTCAGTGAATTCTTCACTTAAGTATTCAAGTCCATTGTCTGTTCTTAGGACTTTAATCTGTCTCCCAGTTTGATTTTCAATGAGGGCTCTCCATTGCTTGAAGCATTTAAAGGCTTGATTCTTATGCTTTAGCAAATAGATCCATACTTTCCTAGACCAATCATCTATGAAAGTAATGAAGTACCTTGCTCCACCTAGAGATGAAACCCTTGCTGGCCCCCAAATGTCTGAATGCACATAATCAACTATAGCTTTTGTAGTGTGTATGGCAGTGGAGAACTTTACTCTTTTCTGTTTGCCATAGAGGCAGTGCTCACAGAAATCAAGTTTTTCAAAATCTCCTTCTCCAATTAAACCTTGCTTGTGTAATTCCTCTAAGCCTCTCTTACTAACATGTGCAAGCCTACAATGCCATAGATTAGTGAGATTTACCTTGGCAGTAGAGATAAGACTAGCAGGGTTTATAACAGTCTTGCCTTGAAGTCTGTAAAGCCCATTGATTCTGGTTCCTCTCATCACTTGCAGTGAACCTTTGCTGATTTTCAAGGTTCCATTTTCTCCTTTGGATGTGCATCATCATCCAACATACCAAGGGAAATCAAGTTCCTTTTGAGCTCAGGAACATGCCTTACTTCAGTGAAGATTCTGGTGCAACCATCATTCAGCTTTACCTTGACTGTGCCAATGCCAGCTACCTTGCAGGCTATATTATTGCCCATCAATACTTTCCCAGCATCAATTTTTCTGTAGGAATCAAACCATTCTATATTAGGAGTCATATGAAATGAACATCCTGAGTCTAGAATCCACTCATCACAGCATGCATCTTCTGAAACAGCCAACACATCTGAGCTTTCATAGCCATCAGCTACTACAGCAATGTCATATGAGTCCTTCCATTTTCCATTGTTTTTCTTCTTTCTTTTAGGGCAGTCTTTCCTGAAATGTCCTTCTTTTGACAATAGTAACACTTCTTGTTCTTGGACTTGGATCTAAACTTGTTCTTGCCCTTCTTTTCTCTCTTTTCTGGCCTTCCCCTCACATACAGTCCTTCTGCATCAGTACTGTCATCCTTTCCACCATACTCAGTGATCCTTCTTTTCATCTCCCTAGAGATCAAGGTTGCTTTCACTTCTTCTAAAGAAAGTGTGTCTCTTCCATGAAATAACCAAAGTGAACACAAGAAGGAGGGGTTGAATTGTGTTTACCAACTTTTTCGGTTACTTAAAAAGATTTTCACAGGCACAGCAAGAAGGTTTGATTAAGAGAGGATTAGACGAGTGAAACGTCTAATATTAAAACAGAATAGCACACACAAACGAAGAAGGTTAAAAAGAGTTTGATAACCACAGTATTAACTCCCCAAGTTAAAAAGCTAAGACTGAAACGATACTCAAGCAAATTAAAAGATAAGGGAGTAGAAATATCACTCAAGAGATTTATACTGGTTCACCCTAAAATCCACAGGGCTACGTCCAGTTTCTTGGCAGCACCAAGTTTCCACTATAACTGAGTAAATTACAGTACAAGTATTCTTTGCACACCTAGCCTCTTCAGGCTCAACACTCAAACAAGTATTCTTTTCTCACCTAGCCTCTTCAGGCTCAAAAACAGTAAGAGATAAAAGGTTTGTATAGTTAATACAACTTGCAAGTCTTTCAGATCACACTCAGAGAGTGGAGTAAATATGAAGTATGAAAGACTGCGAATTTATATCTAATGATTGAATATGTATTCAATGAAGGAATGAAGAAGTTAATGAAGAGAGTAAATGCTTCTGTGCAGAGTTCTTTTGATATTCAACTTCTTAGCTTCATCTTCTTTGTTTGATCTATATAAAGGCTTCAATCAAGAGATCCGTTTTGACACAGCTTCAGAAAGTGTTTGCATCTGACTTGAGCTTTCGGAGACACCATTTAATGCCAAAGAGTCGTTCTGAGTATTCATTAAATGCTTGAAAACATTGGGCATTGTCAAGAGTGTCCAAGAGTACACTTTAAACTGAACAGCTATTCTTTCAGAGTATATGGCAGCAGGCTTCTTGTACTTGTTGCGGAGAGCTTTCCTTTTTCAGTGCAACATCAGTTTACTTTTCCATAAAGTACTTTTTACTTTGTACTAGAATAGGCAAAAGGTTACTGCAGTGGTGCAGAGATAGCGTGTTTATTCCTTAAAACCTTGAAACAACGTTCTTTATTCTTTGTCCTTCGAGCTATTGTCCATAGGTCTTCGAGATCCTTAAGGATGGCCTATAATTTTGAATATGGTGACTTGGACTTGATTTCTGACATACTGACTTGGTGTCAGCAATGAGAATTTTTAGACGGGTGGAAGTCATCCAAAAACTTAGACGGGTGAAAGCTTGTTCCAAAGTTAGACGGGTGAAAGCTTGTTCCAAAGTTAGATGGGTGAAAGGTCCAAGTTAGACGGGTGAAAGCTTAGCTGAGCCAAACTTAGACGCATGCTTCTTGCCACGTCATCAACTGAGCTTAGTCTTTCTTGAGCGTTGACTTTCTTTGATTAATTTTCTAGACGAGTGAAACTTAGACGAGTCACTGCTGAGCTTCTACTAAAAAAATAGACGGGTGAAATTTAGACGAGTGACTTCAAGTCTATTTTCCTGCACACTTATCAAATATATCAGTAATTTCTTTTGGTTCAATATTACCATACTTGAACTATTTGGAATCATCAAAACATAGAGGATTTACACTTTGAATGTGTTTTAGACTTATGAGGTCTCAACATTCCAAACATCATAGTGTCAACAAGATTATCAAATGATGATGGAAGAGAGCATAGCAACATAACTGCTTGATCCTCATCATCAATTTTAACATCAACACTGCTGAGATCAAGAACCACTCTGGTGAATGAGGATACATGTTCTTTGATCGAAGCTCCTTCCTCCATCTTTAACTGATAGAGCTTCTTCTTCAGGTACAGCTTGTTGGTGAGTGACTTTGTCATGTACAAGCTCTCGAGCTTAAGCCACACTCCTGCTGCTGTGTTTTCACCAGCTACCTCGCGAAGAACATCATCTCTAAGGGAAAGAATGATGGTGCTGTGTGCCTTGCTGACCAAGTCTTTCCTTTCCTTCTCTGTGAGTGTCTAAGGGAGTTTAGCCGATCCACCCAAAGCATCATCTAGTCCTTGATGGACAAGAAGAGCTTTCATTTTGATTCTCCAGAGGCTGAAATCATTTTCCCCATTGAATTTCTCAATGTCAAACTTGGTTGAACCCATTCTTGATTGGCCCCAAATCGATCTTGCTTGCTCTTGATACCAATTGTTGTGAATCGATCTTGCTTTGTGACTTTGCCAAGAACTAAAAGAACTGATCTATGAAGATTATGACTACTGAGTCTATCTCAGTTAAGAACAGAAAATAGAAAAAGAACAAGAAAGAAGAGAAGAGTTGAACACAGAGAGTTTATCGTGGTTCAGAGCTGAAAAACCAGACTCCTACATCCACACTGCAGCCGAGAGATTCAATCACTATGCAAAGAATTTCTGTACAAGACTTCCTGATACTCTATCACACTTGCACCCTCACTTTACAATGATTCACTCGATTACCTATCACCAGAGCTACAGGCTCTATTTATATATGTCTATATACAAGCTAAGACTTCTATGTACATTGCATTGTCATCTAAAAGAAGTTACAGGACAGTTATAACCAACTAACTTCCTAACTAACTTATGCATGACAAATCAGTACATCACATAGCTTCTTAATCAGCATATCCTAACTAACAATTCATTGATGATTCATCTAGGTTCAACAATTGTCAACGACAATCAGATCTTTATTTCTTCCCACCTAAGAAACTTATTTTTGATCTTTCATGCTAGGCTCTTTCCTTCAAGCTGCCTGCCAACACAAACACTCAGTGGTTACTGTTAATTATTTCACTAACCGGATCGAAACAGACTCATTAATCACAATCATATGTTTTCAAGTTAGACACAATGTTTATGTTAAAGGTGCTGCACATTTTGCAGTTCCTAGATTAACCAAAGAAACATAGATGTTGTAAAAGCTGAAATACAGAAGTTTTAGTAGAATTATCTAGATAAAATAAACAATTAGAACTGCCTCTTGAAAGACGATGTAAGGCATCTATAAATAGATGCTATAGCTGTAATGCAGATGATAGGAAGGTTTTAATGTCTAAAAGTCTGTAGCCTCCTTCATCTACTAAGTTATGTCACCTTTCTCACTATTACTATATATGCTGTATATGTTATCAAACTGTACATTGTCATTCTTACTTGATTAACAACTATAATTTCCGTCAAGTGATATCAAAGTTACGTTCGATCATATACCAAGCGTAATTCAAATGTCTTACATCTATCTATTACAACAATTAAATCAAGGAAGCCACAACAAAACTAGGACAGCCACAAATGCTTAGTAGCAACTACAAGAGCAAGAAGGAGTCCTTCTCTGAAATCTTCAGCAAGACTGTTAATAAAACTCACAAACAACTACAAGAATAAGAAGGGTCCCTGCCAGAAGTCTTCGACAATGCTGACAAGGAGACTTGCAACATACCACTATTATCAGGGGGAAGCATTATTTTATTGTTCAGCAACATACTAACTAGGCATTAATGCAGAAGGAGGCAATTTTGTATGAGAGTTGCAAAAATGTGCATCAATGAAAAGTGTTAAAGGTGCTGCACATTTTGCAGTTTCTAGATTAACCATATAAACATCTAGATATTCTAATTCTAAAATCTAAAATATAGAAGTTTTAGTAGAATTGTCTAGATAAAATAAAAAAATTAGAACACCCTCTTGAAAGGCTGGGTAAGACGATCTATAAATAGATGCTATACATGTGTAGCTTAGCCGTGTATTTACATAGCGGATTACTGGTTTACTTATAGGTTAAGTTGTATCAAAAGTGACTCATTATATTTGATTATGATAGGTAATTTAGAGGGAGATTTGATTCCTAAATATCCTCATTAAACCGGGATACTATTGGGATATGATCATTTCCTATTATATATGTAAACTAGTTATAAGGGTTAAAAGTGTCGAAGTCGTGATTGGACTGCTTAGTGTGGGCTGCTCATGTTGGATTTGGGTCTAGGATAACAGTCCATAACAAGTGCATTAAATATTTTACAGTTAAGTTTACCTCAAAATTGTATAGAAATATATATTACTAGTCTTATACTTGTGTAGTTTATGCAAGCCATGAAAATAAAATCAAGTTTCGATAGTGTGTGAGTTCCTTTCTCTACTATCTCCTTTATATTAAAGTTTGAGATACGTTAACTGAATGTCGCTTCCTTTCCATAAATGAAACTTACGAGGCAAAGTAATTAAAACTTAGTTGAAGCTGCCTCAATTGCTGTCTTTCTAATTTGAAGGAGTAATTAGTTGAATATCCAATACTATGTGGGCATTGTGGTTAGCCCAAATTATGTATTACAGTAAGTTCTTTGTACTAAATAAGAGTTTTAACTGTCTTACAGGCATAAGCTTCGAAGGAGAATATAAGCAGTCCAATATTACTTCTCATATTTTTCAAAAGCAAAACAACTATGGCTTTCTACCAAAATCTTCAGATGCTCCAATTCTTTGTTCTGCTTGTGGGATAACCACTGAGTTATATACCCAGTACTCAATGAGGTTTAGCTATTCTGATATACAGCTTGCAACAAATGATTTTTCAAAAGATAACTTACTAGGTGAAGGTGGATATGGTCACGTATACAAGGGTGTGCTAAAAGATGGACAGGAAATAGCTGCAAAGGTAAGGAAAGAAGACAGCAAACAAGGGTTTTCTGAATTCCATTCTGAGGTTTATGTCTTGAGTTTTGCTCGACACAAGAATATAGTGATGCTTTTGGGTTACTGTTGCAAAGAAAGGCAAAATATTCTTGTATATGAATATATCTGCAACAAGTCTCTTGAATGGCATTTATTCGGTAAGTACATAATTATATATATAACTTGTCTTTTAGCTGCTTCTATTAGTTTCATCTTTTTCTTGTTTCCAAGATTTTGGTTTGTATTTTCATTTCCTGTTTTCATTTGTTGTTTCTATTTTTTAAAAATTGTTTTCGTTTTCAAATTTTTCAAACATATTTGTTTTGACCTCTTATTTTCTATTTCCATTTCCTATTTTAAAAAATTTGGGAACGAAACACTGAAAAAAACTTTTTTTTGTCTCCAGATTTGGGATTCAAGAAATGTTTTCAGCTAAAACATTTTCACCAAACTCAACTAAACCCATTTTCTATTTTCACCGAAAATTAAAAGAAGAAATGACCGAACCAAACAAGGCCCTGATCATTTTCTTTCCACTATAATTTAGATTTTATGATTCTTGGACAACTTTTTTGTAGATAAAAATGCAGTAGTTCTTGAATGGCGCCAAAGATATGCTATTGCCATTGGAACTGCAAAGGGTTTGCGTTTTCTCCATGAGGAATGCCGTGGAGGTCCTATTATTCATCGAGACATGAGACCAAGCAATATACTACTCACACATGATTTTGTTCCCATGGTATAATAAAACAACATGCTTTGCTCTCTCTTGTGGTAATTGATGAGGCTGTTATACCATTTTCATTTACTTGGTCATGATAGAAAATGGTGCTATCAATTTAAGTGAATCTTATAAACGCAGCTTGGTGATTTTGGCCTTGCTAAATGGAAGACTGGTGATGAGACTCTCCATACAAGGATAATGGGCACATTAGGGTGAGGATTTGTTCAATCTTTCTGTTACTGGTATGCCAAGTTTTACGCCTTGTAATCCTAAATTATTATAAACAAGTGTGTTTTATATATTTTTTTATGTAGATACCTTGCCCCTGAGTATGCTGAGGATGGTACTGTTTCTGTGCGAATAGATGTGTATGCTTATGGCATTGTTCTGCTACAATTAATATCAGGACGCAAAGCCAATTCAAGTCCAGAGCAACAACTCTCTCTTCGGCAATGGGTATTTCTTCTATCATTTATGCCTTCATATATTTATAATTTTTGGATTTAATTGGTATATATTGACAGTGTAAAGTTTTTTTACACTGTCAACTAATCAGAAATTGACATACCATTACAAATCATCTTTTTTTATCCTTCACCTTAAAAGTCATTAATTTCATGATTTTTGATTGATTGTTAGTGTAAAAATCTTTACACTGACAATATATAGAAATTAAACTCATAATTTTTTCTCTGTCTTAGCTATAATTTTTCATTTTGACAAATGCCAAGGGCATTAAGTAATCAAAAGGTGGATTTTTTTTTTATTAAAAACTATAAATTTTTAATTTTTAATGTATTCAATACAATACTTTTTTTAAAAAACCTTTTTATTTTGACTTCTTAACTAATATTCTTAAGACACTCGTTGACAATTTCTTTTAATGTTTTATACCCATAGTAAGGACCAGTACCTCGCTAGATTTCAACTTGACTAGTTTTAATGATAATCAAAATTTTAGGCTGAACCAAGGATTGAGAAGTTGGCTTTTCAAGAACTTGTTGATAGTCGTCTTGGGGAGTCATATAACTCCAATGAGCTATACCTCATGGCAAAAGTTGCATACTACTGTGTACAAAGAAATCCTGAAAATCGTCCATCAATGGGAGAGGTAATTCTACCATGACTTTCAAATTTGTCGAGCTTGATAGTGATAATGAAAGAATATGTTAACCTGATTTATCAAATTACTAACGAGATTTTTGAACACCACTAACATTCTTTAATTCCAAGGTTTACATAGACTCGACTGTCAAATATATTGAATGAAATTATAGCTAGAATTTAACTAATCATGATCCCTAAAATTGACGGATTGATATTTATCCCTTCAAGTGTTAATTTTCTAAAATCTAGACATTTAGATAATTATGGGATTTATTTACCTATTTTATTCAGATTTGTTTTTGATTTGATTCAGACTTTAATTATTTAAATAGATTCTGTTTTGTATTAGGAGATTAGTCTTATATATTTTAATTCAAAAGGAGACTAAGGCTCTTCTAATCTATGTCCCTATAGAGTAAGAGTTTGAGAACAATCTGAAATACTGAGCTTGAGTGCTGGGTGTAACAGAAGATCAGAGTCAGATTTTTCTAGCCTTTATCCTTCTCCTTCAACCGATTTATTTTGACTTTATTCTGTAATTAGGTCTTTAAGTAGTCGAAACACATTAACCTTGTTTTTTTATTAATTAAAATGAATTAACAGGAGTACAATAGATACCGCAACTCGTATACAACTGAACACTACAAATCGGTAGAACAAAGACAAAAAACCCATTTCAAAACCGCCCCTAAAGTTGAACAGTAAACACAAATAAAACCCCCCAATTTGAAATAATAAATCAAGACTAGAATAGATCAGCAATTCCACAAACCACCTCCAAATAGGCAGACCCAAACCCACCTTCAACAAACAGTAGCAAACCAAATAAATCCAGACCCCTTGATTCATTTACCAGATCAATTACTTTAATCATCTTTATTAACATATGGATTTTTAGATCCAGTTTACCAAAACCTGACCATTCCACTTTTTTGATTCACTTTCCAGCACCTTTAATTTCTGTTTTAAGACAAACCCCTTCCAAAAAGAAATATTTGTGTTTGACCAACTGTTAAGGACCACATTTTCTAGATCCTTATGTTGAAACCAAAAGTTATTCAGAAAGGTTTAGGCCCCTAATTTGAATTCTTGTACCTCTGCACTATTGGACAATGATCTGAGACATCCCACCAAAAGCAGATTGTAAAACATCACCTCATTTACCAAGGCACTACTCCTCCAATACTAAAAATCTATCGAAAACGAAAACCACTCAGATTTTTCCAAGTATATTTCCTACCCAATAAAGGCAAGTCCACTAAATTTCCAGAAGAACCACACTTCCACCCCTTTCAACAGGAGATCTCACAACATTGAAATCCCCGATCACACACTACAAACCCTCCCCAAAACCTTTCTTAGACATAAGAATATCATTCAACAAATTACATTTTGCTTCTAACTACATTCTGATTTGTGAATAAGCATTAATGACAAAAACCTGCTTGCTTGTGAACCTCATTCAAGGCACACCCACACAGGCACACCCGCACAAAGCCACTCCACTTAAAAGAGAACAAAAGCTTTCCTTTAACTGCTACCACCACTTCTACAAACTGAAGGTACAAAACACCATTCACAGTCCTGATCACCCCATAATTAAAAACATAGGTCGAATATATCTGTTCTAATTTAGTTTCTTGAATCACAATGAAAGGATGTGATTTTCTTCTTTTTAACTGAGCTCCCAAAGCCCTCACGTTAAACAAGCAAATTTTCATTTATGATTTTTAGCAGCCTTCCTAGAGCCCTTAACATCTCTATCTCCATCCTCCATTTGGATTAATTTTTCCAATAATGATATTTGTACACATATTTTGATACCATGTATGGACATCGTATAGCTGATGGAGTGTTTTGAGAGTGATGAAATACATGAACAAAATTGAACAAAATTATATCCTTCAATCATGAACAAAATTGATTAATATTGGTGTAATACTTGGAAATATGAACAAATCAAGTAGTGTAATATAATTTCCAAGTAAAGAAGCTCAAATCAAGAAATTAGAGACCTAGATCTTTCAGTCAAGTTGATATGATCCTAAAAAGGAAAATGTAAATTTTCGGATCTATCATTGAGTGACACCAAAATTCGAAGAAGAAGAAGAAGAACAACAACAACAACAAATGGAAAAGATAATGAATGGAAGGTAGGCGCCACAATTCCAAGGGAATTGATAAGCCAAGGTGAGGATCGCCACAAGGGTCTTGGACTCTTGATAAGATCAAAGGGTTGATTCAATGAAGAACCTAAGAGAGAACACTCTCACACTTGGAACAAATCCAAAATGAACATTAAAGTTGTTATTCCATATGCCATAGGCGTGTTACATATAGGGAATGTGGCTGCCCACATTTGGCTTCACACTTAGTCTTCACAATGATTCCATAACCGTCACATAACTAGCCTAATCATGACTCACTTATTCCTTCTAATAACTCAGCCACATAAATGACTTAATTCAGCCCCTAAATGACTTATTACTCTCTCTCTCTCTCTCTATCATTATGTGGTTGTTACACTTGCTTCTCAAATTAAAAGTGTAACCCCCATAATTACATAAATCATTAACATAACTATTAGGACACACTCACATAACCCATTACACTTATTGAATTAAAATAAAACAACTAAAATGGTCTTATTCTTGGTGCACGCCCTCTTTATCATGATCATGGGTCTTCTAGTTGAATGAGATAAGTCATCAATTTGGACTCCATTTTATTTGATCTAGAACTTGGGCTTGCTTCTATCAAAATAGCCACCATGTGATTAAGAGCTTGTTGGGCTTTCTTGGTTCTAGCTCTTGTCATGGGATCACCAAGTCCATGTAGTGCTCCTTGGTCCATGCTCCTTAGTTGGCGCATATCATTCTTGTTGAAAAGTTGACTTACCCCTTCTTGGCTCATATCATCCCCTCCTTCTTTAAGTGAATTCGGCCTCGAATTTTACATGAGCACTTGCCACGGCCTCCTTAGAGGTTGAAGTGTTGCCCTCCTTCTTTGATTTGTTGGGAAGAACTCTATGGTAATAATATGGATCAAATCTTCTCCTCATGATTTTTCTCATCTTGGCCCAAGTCTCAATAGGCTCCCCCTCATATCTTCTTCTCTCTTTTTGCAATTGATTCCACCAAACAAGTGCATAGTCCTTAAATTGAAGAGATGCTACCTTCACTTTCGTTCTCTCATTGTAATTGTTACAATGGAACACTTGCTCTATCTTCATCTCCCATTTCAATTAGGCTTGAGGATCATTCTTCCCATGAAAGGTAGGAACTTTGACCTTGACGCCTTCTCTATTTTGGAGAGCGACAAGTTGTCTATCATAATTTGCACTCATTTGCTCCATTTGCCTTTGAAGGTTTTGTGTTTGAGTAGCCATTCTAGCATGAAGAGTTGAAGACCTTGGAGAAAATGATGGACTATCTTCATGGGCTGCCATCAGTTGAACACACAATATCAAACGATAACAAGAAATTATAAAAATTCCTCACTACTCTCCCTCACTTGTGCACACAAATGTATTTTACTCGATTAGTTTTTTCCACACAAGATGTAATTTTTCACTCTTGCTTTTTTCCATTCAATTGTTCTCTTTTAGGTCTTACAAGAGTCAAACACAAACCACACAAAAATTCTAAAATTCAAGTAACAAAATTCACAAAACTTATCAAAACAAAGGAAACAAAAGGAAAGGCTAGAAAAGAAAAAGGTTTGAGAATAATGAAAACAAGGAACAAGGGAAAGCTTTGTCAAGAACACACTTTGGAAGTTTATTTGGAGCAAATTCAAGAAATAATAATAAATAAATAAAAACTCAAGAGCTCTCTGTGAATCGATTCACACTCTGTGAATCGATTCACACCTACTAGTGAATAGATTCACACCTTTTTGTTCTCTGTTTTTTTTTTTTGAATTTTTTTTTCTCTTTTTTTCTTTTGAGAGGCAAGTAGATAATTCACACAATAATCCCCTTCAAACAGGATCAAAGTGATAAATTTTTTTTTTTTTTGACTTTGGGTTGAAAAGAAGAAAGGTAGAAGGTAGAAGATGAAGAACAAACTCAAAAATTCAACCAAAGCCTAAGCTCTGATACCAAATGATATGATCCTAAAAAGGAACATGTAAATTTTCGGATCTATCCTTGAGTGATACCAAAATTCAAAGAAGAAGAACAACAACAACAAAATGGACAAGGTAAGGAATGGAAGGTAGGAGCCACAATTCCAAGGGAATTGATAAGCCAAGGTGAGGATCATCACAAGGGTCTTGGACTCATGATAAGATCAAAGGGTTGGCTCAATGAAGAACCTAAGAGAGAACACTCTCACACTTGGAACAAATCCAAAATGAACATCAAAGTTGTTATTCCATATGCCATAGGCGTGTTACATATAGAGAATGTGGCTGCCCACATTTGGCTTCACACTTAGTCTTCCCAATGATTCCATAACCCTCACATAACTAGCCTAATCAAGATTCACTTATTCCTTCTAATAACTCAGCCACATAAATGACTTAATTCAGCCCCTAAATGACTTATTACTCTCTCTCTCTATCATTATGTGGTTGTTACACTTGCTTCTCAAATTAAAAGTGTAACCCCCCATAATTACATAAATCATTAACATAACTATTAGGAGTTTCTTTAAGCATGCAAGCTAAAGATTCCCTCCCAAGTAAGACTCTAAATTTCGTGTACATCATGAAATTAAGTGGGCTTGACCCATTTGCAACACTAGTAAATTTGGACACACTCACATAACCCATTACACTTATTGAATTAAAATAAAACAACTAAAATGGTCTTGCACGCCCTCTTTATCATGATCATGGGTCTTCTAGTTGAATGAGATAAGTCATCAATTTGGACTCCATTTTATTTGATCTAGAACTTGGGCTTGCTGCTATCAAAATAGCCACCATGTGATTAAGAGCTTGTTGGGCTTTCTTGGTTCTAGCTCTTGTCATGGGATCACCAAGTCCATGTAATGCTCCTTGGTCCATGCTCCTTAGTTGGCACATATCATTCTTGTTGAAAAGTTGACTTGCCCCTTCTTGGCTCATATCACAAGTGGTTGATAAACACATCAATTCCATAAGTTGAATTTCATCAAGATCTATTAGGTTCTAATAATATGATATCATTAAAGCACTCTTGATTAAAAACTTGAATTAATCTTACTTCTGTGAATTGAATATGAATTTGAATTTTGAATTGTAAGGAAAGTAGATCTATGCTTGAATGTTGAAGATGCAACAAAAATCACATGTGATCAAGGATCACATGCAAAAAGTGTTGCCTAAATTGAGAAAAAAGTGGAGGAAAAAAAATTTCACTAACTATTCAATCAATATCAATTAAAAAACATTTCAAATTCTAGATCTATAATCATATTTGGATTCAAATTACTTTTCGTCATCCAAATTTCAATGACTAATGGAGCCTAATTCAAATGAATTTCATCATGATAATGGCTCCAAATCAAAGATCATCATAGAATTTGAAAATTTGATAAATTTTTTAAACAATTGAAGATAAAAGATCTAGCTCTGATACCACATGATGTGATCTAACATTGATCACTAATTTGATAGGATCTTTCTTTGATCAAATTGTTTAAGAATTCAAGATCATCAACAATTCAAGAACACAATTGAATGAACCTTGATCCTCAAGTGAGAATCAAGAGAAAACAAAAGAGTAGAAGAGAAGACAATTGATATATGACTTGAATTTAAAGAACAAGATAAGTAAATCTAAGCTATGAAATATAATTTGCAAGAATTAAAGAACAAAAAAGTAGAAAATGGAAGAGGTAGAAAGGGAAGGGAATGGCACCACATTCAAACTTGTGAATGCAAGATTTGAATGATAAGCCAAGGATGATTCACCACTTGAATAAGGATATTCAAGATAAGAATCTATGGTTCAATTCATGAACCTCTAGGAGGAGAAATCTCTCAACTCACTTTAGCTCTCAAGTTTGAGAAACTTTGCAAATGAATTGAATCTATCAAAATGAGTTACAAGCCACCTATTTATAGGTGATGGAGTTGCACCTTGTGCCTCCTTCTATGTGGCCGTGTACAATCATAGTGAATGGGGCCAATTGGCCCAATGTGTAATCCTAGTTTACATGTTGGGCTAATTGGTCCAATAGGCCCAATTATCCTAAGCCCAATAGCCTTAACTATTCCTAAGTGCTTTTTGAATAAGCACTTTTATTACAAAAATTCTACTCTATACATAGGTCCTAATCCTATTACAAAGGTTCCTAACTAGGTGGCAATGACTCTATACATAAGAGGTTGAAAGTGACCCCCTCTTCATATGGTTGCCTATGAGTCAAATGGTTGAGTACCACCTTCTTTAGTGTATCTTGGGACTCTTCTTAGCTTTGACCTTGTCATGGGTCGTTGGATGTCTTCTATGCTTGGTCCTTGGATTAGAGAATCCATGATCACATCAATTCTCATAAACTTCAATCATCAATTAGCATTACTTAACTAACTCATGTTACATATTACCAACTATTATGAGAAAAATCTTCTAGTAATGAAAGATTCACGTTGAGGAAAAGGTTCACTTATAGAAACTAATGTAGCATTATGTGATCAAATTTTTTCACTTATGTGATTAAATTTTGTTTCCACAAAAGGGAGAAAACTTCACCATCTCGTCTTCTTGCTGCCTTGCCCTTTGCCATAGATAAGGATGTGGTTGGGTAGGTTTGGGTGTGGGTTAGGAGGAGATGATAAGGATGAAAATGGAAAAGAAAGGGAAGAAGGGGAGTGGGGTGGGGAGGAAAAATTGGAGGAGAAAGAGGATGGTATTTTGGGGAACAAATTAAAAAAGTGGGAGAAGGGAGGTGGTAATATCCGATTATGAGGTGGGAATATCAAGAATCCTCAATTATTTAGTACTGAAGAGATCCAAGCCCAAAAAGCTTGTAAGTTGTAGCCCTTGAGCCAAAATCCAATTTCTTCATAAAACGAATGTTAGAAATCCTAGCTTATGGTAGAATCTCATTTTCCTTTTCTTCCTGCATTTGTGTCGTACGCACAGAGGAGCTCTGAATTTGAAGCTTAACAGTTGTACTTGTGTACACCATGGTCGCAGCTCAATGGATGAGTGGAACTCAATGACGGAGCGGGACACGACGGAGGTTTACGAGACATGGTAGTGGCAGTTCGCGGGATGCAGTGAGCTTAATGATTCGTACGGTGGTTCACACAGCTGCAAGGATCCGGTGCAGTGGTTCGCACGACTAGAAGGAGCTAACACAGTAACTGGTCGGTTTTCCATAACCGGGTCCGGTTCTAACCCGATTCAAGCGGTTTTTTCAGTTGTATCCCGATTTTCCAGGACCACCTATTTTTATGACCAAACTGAATAGTAGACACATGCGGTTCCGGATTAAACCAGTCGATTCGGTTCGATTTTTACAAAACTGGTTACTAGTAACAACTGTGACACCCTCTACCCCACATGTATTTATAAACCATAAAAGGCATATAAAAGAAATTAATAAATTAAACACATGCATTCATTAATTGAAATAATAAAGATTCATGGGTAGAAAAGGTACCATATTAACAAATGTCTCAACAACGCGGAAATAAAAGAATAAGTTTATAAAATAAAACATAACAATAAAATAAAACTTCACAACCCCGATGTCACATACAGAGCTGGTATAACCAATCCAGAAAACATTACGGATAACAAACTAAAACTACAACTGAAAACTGGAAAATCCTAACTAAGAATTGCGGCTCCTCAGAGTCACTCTTCAACTAGTGCTCACCGTCCTCTGCATAAAAGATACATGCCAAAACAACAACAGAGAAACGGGGAGTAAGAACATATATATGAAACATAACGACATGGAGATAGCAAGCAAGATGAACATGCATCATATAAACATAGCATATAATAACATACAACATACATTTATAACATATTCATATCATCATGATAATTCAACCAATTTATGCTATGCGTGCAATGCTACTCCACTACTCCATTATGCATGTGGATCCAATGTATCTCAGGAAGGCAACTTCAGAGTTACATATCCACATTGGTCAATAAGCATCAATGCCGACAGTTTACCAAACCATGGGTGAACCCCTTAGATAGCCATGCACCTTACTCTCGGATGCACCACCTCGGGGGCGCACGATCCACCTAGATGAATCATCGCGGATGGCTAGATCGCCGTACTCTTGGATGACCTCCCCTATGTTGAACTTCCCCCACTAACAACTCCAATGTGTGAATGCATGAGCACAACAACAAACAACTAGTATCCACCACCTCCGCTTGGGTCAATAAGCACCCAAGTTTTATCACCATCAACACCTTGACCCTTAAGAGTCAAGGTCCCCTTAGCCAATAAGTACCAAGGTTCAACTTTAACAACACCTCGACCAATAAGCATCGAGGCTACTTTGGCCAATAAGCACCAAAGCGTAACGTGCGGTAACTAATTTTGTACCGGCTTAACCAACTTGTTATTCATAATTATCTTGTTAAGTCTTTTAATTAACTTGTCTATCTTGTCTTTATTTGTTTAGTGTCTTACTTCATCATTGAGGACAATTGGGGTGTTAGCACCCATTTATTCCTTTAATTCATGTCTGTTCTGTTTGGGGGAGCACGGGCGTGCTTACCCCAGCATGGACGTGCTGCCACTTAAGTGAAGCACAATTATGCTTCCCGTTATGCACGACAGCACTGATGTAGCGCGGCCAATTCAAATTTGAACTGGGAGCACGGGCGTGCTCCCTGTTAAGCACGACCGTGCTTACAAGAGCGTGGCTATACTGTCTTGGCAGATTTGGTTAAGGGTCTTACCCAAAAACTCCCTAAAAACTCTGATAATCAATCCTAGGGTCCTTGACTAAACCATTTGGCATATATCTCACCTCTCAATACTAAATCCTTGTTTTATGAAACAGTTTGGGGAATTAAGCCATTAGTTTCAAGCATTATTAACAAGTCCTAATTTAATCAATTAGAGTTTTATTAACTTAACGCGTTCGTCATCAAACCAGCATGAATTCAACAATGGCATAAACAATATCATCAAACCAACATTATTTATGGCATAAACAACATATCAACCAAACAATTAATCATGGCATAAACATCATTAAAGCATTCATGAATAAATAGGCTATAGAGGTGCTGCTCTGGGATCCTTTTCTTTAAATCTTGGTGTTGGTTCCTCGTTTCATGCAGAATTGATGGGAGCAATTGTTGCTGTTGAACAAGCTTATATGAGGGGTTGGATGCATTTGTGGCTTGAGAGTGATTCTCAATTGGTTGTGGAAGCCTTTGCAGGCAAAATAGTGATCCTTTGGAACTTAAGAAATAGGTGGTCTAATTGTTTGGACATGACTAGAAGGATGAATTTCATTATTTCTCATATTTTTAGAGAGGGCAACTCGTGTGCGGATAAGTTGGCCTCCCATGGTCTAAATGTTGGTAATTATGTTTGGTAGGACACTATTCCTTCTTTCATTAAGGATGACTTTTGCAGGAATAGATTTGGTCTTCCTTTTTATAGATTTAGATTGCAAATTCATGGGTAAAGTTCATGTCCCCCCATGGTCTTTTGTATTCTTTATTTTTTTTCTTCTTATTAATAAATCTAGAAGTATGCTGCAGATGATTGTTAGGGATTGAGGTGCCAACCTAGTTGGGATGTCCTTTCCTATGGTGATGCTTTTGCATACTTCATTCTTTGCTTAAAAAAAAAATAAACATGCCAATAACAAACAAACATAGATTCAGACTCGAGCACGGCCATGCTCCCCATTAAGCACGGTCGTGCTTTACTTCAAGCACGGAGTCGTGCTTGTTAAGCACGGTCAAACAGAAAGAGCGTCAAGGACACGCATTTTCGACACGGCCTTGATCCCTTAAAGCACGTCCGTGCTCGTGGCTCAATCAGCCACTAAACACGCCTGACAAGCACAGGCGTGCTGGACATGAGCACGGCTGTGCTCATGTACTAGAAAGAGATTTTAAGCCTAAAAATCTTACTTAGCCCTTCTACAACATTTCTAAGGCAAAACATAAGGCATACATAAACACTTATAACGAAAAAATGGGGTGTTACAGCCCCTTCCATGCTAGCAAGATGAAGGGTTTAGATTGTTCCAGTTTTAAGGTGTATGATAGTACCACTTTTAAGTAGGTGCATGGTAGATGCCACTAAAGAGATTTTGTTTGCTTCAAAATTACCTATAATTTTCTGTAAACCATTGTTTTGGTCTTTGAAAATGTGAGGCGCAATCAAACCACTCCCTAGAACAAGGAAAAAAAAAACCCTGAAATTATAAATTGTCAAACATTTTAGTTTAGACATTATCATCTTTTCAAATTAGTCCCTAAGATTAAATACTTACAATCAAATTGGTTCTTACAAATTACATTTTTGAATACTAAGTTAATATTCAAAATTGATCTTTAAGAACTAAATTGATTTTAGTGTTCAACTTTAAGGACTAATTTGAAATATTTGACAATATTGGATAACGTCTCGGCTAAAATGATTGACAATTTACAACTTGAGGGACTTTTTTTTTTTTTTTTTTGAATTTCTCTTATTCTAGAGACTAATCTAATAACATCTCACACTTTTAGGGACTAATATAATGGTTTACTCTTAGAACTTCTCATATAATGGGACTGTACTGTAGAATCACCTAATCTTAGCATATGTTTTACACATAAACATCTCTGACACTGGAGGATTGAGGATCATGAATATAAGACTTTAGAACATGTCAATATCTTGGAAAGGAAAAAAAGTAATTTGCTAATTGATATTAAAAAAAAATTGTTTCAATTTAGAAGCTCAATGCATGAAAAAAATTATAACGGGAATAATTCATAAACTTTAATACTAATAAGGAGATATTTTATTCACTTCCCACATCATGTAAAACTATGACATTGTTGATAACTTCTTTTGTCTTCTATTTCTATTACTATCAAGTGCTTAATTCCATCTAATAGCTTGTTACTTCAGGTTGTGCGCCTTTTGGAGGGAGAAAATGACCACTTCCGCTCAATTGGAGAACAATTCGTACCATAATATATATTGTGAAGAAAAGTTTGAGTTTGCTTCTACTTATTATGTAGGCAAATGATTATTACTTGTCATGTAATTTTATGTTTGTCCTTTCTAGGATCTTTGTTTCGATTAATTCTCCCGTTTTTGGACTATGGGGAGATTATAGGAAACACATTAGTTTGCATATATCAATGCATGAAATGGTTATATTACACATCTTTATTATATGTTATAATACTGTTGTATCCTAGAAAGTGTTTTTCTTTAAATAGTTTATAAATATGGAGTGTAAGTGGTACTATCTGTTTCTAGAGTAAAATTCTTGTTGCCCATAATTGACATATGACCAACTCTATTCTAACTTTATTCTGTTATATGAAGAATAGGATCAAGTTTCTTTTATAATGAATTCGACCATATTATTGTTGGCATGAAACATTTGAAATAAGAGGTTAATTTTAATATAATATTAGTGTAAAAATTTAAATCATTTTATATATGACTTTTCATATTGCTTAAAAAAGGGCTTATAATATGATAAGAGTCAAAATGAAGAAGTTGTAGCTTGAAGTCAAGATTTTTAGTTAAAAGGTTTACTTAGTTTGTTTTTTAGTTGAATAAGTCCTCGTCTTTAGGAATGTAAGTAGTTTGTTTTTTAGACACGTAGCTTGAAGTTGGCACAGGGAACACAAGGGGGGAGTTGAATTATGTTTCTTAACAGATTTTTCAAACTTCTTTTGAAAACAGTTTTGCATGCAAGCAAGAAGTAAATACACGCAATAAAGACTCCTTTAAAAGAGAGTTAATAAAACTCAATATCAAATCCCCACAGTTAGTAATAAAAATTACTTAAAGGAGATAAGGGATAAGAGAATCACAACACGAGGATTTATCCTGGTTCACTCTCTTCCAACCAAGAGCTACGTCCAATCCCTTCTACTTGAAGGTTTTCTCCACTATAATCTAATAGCTTACAAGTATTTTTTTTACAAAGAATAATTTCACAAGAGTTTTTGACAGATTTTTTGCACTTTGAAATTTCAGAGCTTTGTTATTTACTTTATTGGGGTTGTCCAGTATTTATAGATGAAGTGCAGCTTCTTCTCTTGTTTCTTCAACGGCCTTCAAGATGTATCTGTTTAGAAATAACATTTAATGTTAGGATTCGTTGAGTCTAATAACTTGATATGCATTCTGCGAAAGAGCTCTTGGTTATCAGAAATGTTCAAAGTGGTACTGTCACTTCTTTGTTGTATTCAAAAGTTGCCTTTTGTCTTTCCTTCTTTGTATTGAGTCAACTTTGCAGCAGCTTGTGTCAGAGTACAAAGGCATTTGTGTAATCGATGGTACTACGTTTCTCTTACCAAGGAATAAAGTGTAACTTGAGTGTGGTCAGGAAATCCGAAATCTGAAAATCTGTTTTTTAGTGCAATTTGAGTGGGCTTTGGACTCTTTTTAACCTAAACTATAAATAGACTCCTTAGGCACGAAAATAGGGGTTCTTCATCTTGTTTTTGGAGGCTAGGATTGGAGTTTATGATTGCTCTTCCACTTCCCTCTTCTTCTCTCTTCCCTCTTGGATCCATGGTGTTTTCTATCCTTTTGACTCTTGTTATTTCCATTATGCTTGAGTAGTTTCCTTTGTTTCTAGGATTGGGTGTAACACCCTGTTTTTCCTATGCTTTCTGTAGCAGTAAATACATATTTAAATGTGTTTATTTTAGATTAAACTCAAAGGATGATTTTAATTAAACTAAAATCATTTTCTTGTGTTGTTATATCATACGAAGTCACGGTTAAATTTTTGGTTGAAAATTCAGACGGAAGCCGGTCTACGTTTTCACTGTCAGTACAAGTTTACTGAGCAGGAAACCTAATTTTGACCCGCGAACGAAACATTTGATGCTTCTATCATGTTTCCTTTAACATTGGTTAATTTCGAAAATTTGAGTTCGGAAATAAAATATAATATATTACCCGGGCGAAATCTTTTGAAAATACGATCGGAAGTGCAACCGGATACGCAATGGAGCAGAATGGGAGACATAAAAGGCTTGAGGTGACATGAGGGAGTGAGGTGACTCACTAGAGATATGGCCTAAGCTACCTCCTAAAAAGTGGTCGTGATGACACTTTTTGAAATATAGCATATTATATTCTAAAAACCCATTTTTCTCTCTCTTCTCAAACCAAACAAGGCACAAGATCAAAACTTGCTCTCCAAACTTATTCTCTCTCTCCCAAATTTCGTGCTCCCCTCTCCCTCCTCTATATAATCATCACTCATCTTCATTCTCTCATTTTCTTCCTCCATCTTCATACTTCTTCAATTTCTTCCATTTCTTTTTTTTTTTCAAACACTTAAAGCTTCCATTTTTATTAGTCTTTTCCACTTGAGTTCTTCATTAAAGTTCTTCCTTGTACTAAGAGTAATGCTCTCATATGAATCTTTTTGCAAGTTTCTCTTTTTATTTCATAGTTTACTTTATATGTTCTTTATGTGCTTTAAACTTCTAAAATCTCTCTAAAATGGTAGAAAACTCCTTTTGAGTTGAAACCACTTTCTATAGTCTTGTATTAACTTATATTTTCACATACTAAGAGGTTGTGTAAAACAAAAATCTCTACCTATCTCTTCCTATGAAGGCCTAAGCTATGCATATGTGGCCTAGAAGGTTTTTGTTTCAACTTTTGTTAAATGATCATGTGTTTAAGCTTCTAGATACCTCTTGATCAAGTCTTTAATGTTGGAAGGTTTGATAGCTTGTTGTCCTATGATGGCCAAACCATGTGAGGTTTTGAGGCTTAGGATGCTTGTTTCACCTTTTCAACTATGATCATGGGTTTAGAACTCTTAATACATGGTGATGCTTAAAAGTTTTTATTAAACAAAGAACTTTTCCTCATTATCCTATGTAGGCCGAAACTTAAATGTTTTAGAGCAAGGATGTTTGAGTTTCATTTTCCAAAATGATCATGGACTAAAGCTCCTTAATATAGAAGGATGCTAAGTCTAAGAGATTGGAAAGTTTAAAGATTTCTAACTTGTTTATTCTATGTTATTGAACCTAGGATGTGTTATTGTTCATTTTCCAAAATGATCATGGACTAAAGCTCCTTAATATAGAAGGATGCTAAGTCTAAGATTGAACCTAGGATGTGTTATTGTTCATTTTCCAAAATGATCATGGACTAAAGCTCCTTAATATAGAAGGATGCTAAGTCTAAGAGATTGGAAAGGTTAAGGATTTCTAACTTGTTTATTCTATGTTATTGAACCTAGGATGTGTTATTTCTTATTTTCCAAAATGATCATGGACTTGAGCTCCATAAGATATTTGGATGCTAAGTCTAAGAGATTGGAATGTTTAAGTTTCCATTGTTTTCCAAAATGATCATGGACTTGAGCTCCATAAGATATTTGGATACTAAGTCTAAGAGATTGGAAAGTTTAGAGATTTATAGCCTATAAATCCTATGAAGGCCGAACCTAGAAGGTTATGGACCTAGGATACTTTGTTTTTCATTTTCCAAAGTGATCATGGTTTTGAGCTCCTTACTATGTGTGGATGCTAGACCTAAGAGATTGGAAAGTTTAGAGAATGCTAGCCTATTTTAATAGCCTTGGCCGAATACCCTAAGTTTATAACTTAGTGGGATTTTAATTCAACCTTGTTAAATGATCATTGTTTATGAACTCCCAACACTTGAGGATCATAAATCCATGAGTTGTATAATTTTTGGGGATCTCTAACCCTAATTTGTTGTCTTGGCCGAACCTAATACCTTGTGGTTTAGTGTTCTTGGTTGATTTTAACTTGTGATCTTGTGTTTATAACCTTAGACTTCTATCGCGGGGAAAGCGAGGATGTTCGCGGTACTTCTATTCAAGCATCTAACCTATTTACTTTCACGGAAGGTAAGAGGGGATTGCCTACGGATATTCAATGACTATATGCATGTGTGTATGTGTTTAACTTGAGTGATTTGAATATTATTATGATATGGAGCCAATACTTGAATGACTTGTTTACTTGAACTATTGTGATTATTATTTGAAGTTGATTATTACTTGCTTTAAAGTATTGTGAATTATATATATGTGATGAACTGTCATTAACTGTGATATTATTGTTTGAGATATATTACTGTTGATTGAAGTTTGAGAAGCCGGACTTGAGTCTGTGCTCAATGATTATAAGGATTAAAAGCCTTAAAAAGCCTTGAATAGAACTTTGAAAGTATTGGGTTCATTTATAAAAGTTCTGTGTTTAAAGTGTTTACTTCAAAAAGAATAAGATTCTTGTTTTTAAAAGAAATGTTGAAGTGATTTAAAGTCAACGGAAACTACCCTTTAATGATCTAAAGTTTTGTACGAGAGAAAACCTTTTTCGAACTATGTGTTTTATGAAAGAAAAACCCTTTGAAAATATTTGACTTTATTCCATCAAGGATTTCAAAAACAAACGAATTTCCTAATTGCTTTATAAAATATTTTGCAAAGGAAAATGATTTTCTCCTAAATGATTTGGAAACGTTCTGGTTACTTGGATAAGTGACCGAGGTTTTGTTTTGGATTTGATTTTCACTGAGCGAAAAGTAAGCACATGTGAATAGGAATCTAGTCGCGAGACGTCGCTCTAGTTTTCTGTGGTATGCACGTGATCTAGGATCCGTGTCAAGAATTATGGACGTGTTAGTGTGTGAAATCCCACATGTGGAGTGGGGACTGGATGTAGGTCACAGTGGTGGCGACTGAACCAGGATAAATCTGGTTGTGTGGTATTCCTAAACTCAAAGCTCTTTAATTTCTGTATTGCACATATAACTGAGTTCTTGATATACATTGTTCAATATTGTTTCTGTAAAGATCTGAAATCACTGATTGAACATTGTACAAACTGCAATCTAATCTGTGTTGTTCAAATCTGTTCTTGAATTGCAAGGCTTAAAACTCAATCATATACAAACTGTTTCTGTTTCTTAAAGATTGAATTGTATGCTATAAAACCTGATTGTTAAAGTTGAGAACTTGATCTGTTTAATTTGAATTGAAACAAGAAGTATTATTGCAATCAATCTTGAGTTATTAATTGTTCAAAACTGAGTTGATTAAAACTGTTCTTGATCACTGAAACTGAATCTGAAACTGATATATTGTAACTTCAGTTGCTGACTAATTAAGGCCTGTATCTAATACCTGTATTATCTGTTCTGAATCTTAAAAAGCCCTTTCTTAATCTGTTAAAGATCCTGAGGCAAATCTATTTTTAAAAGTAAGTTTTTGAAAAGGAAGAATTTTTGAAAACTCAATTCACCCCCCCTCTTGAGTCTTTGAAGCCAAAACAACAATTGGCATCAGAGCTAAACTCTTAAGTTTGGCTTAACAGCTTTAAGAGTATGGCTTCCAATGACTGCTTAAATGAAGGGGCTTCCCTTGCACGCCCTCCTGCCTTCAATGGATCTGAGTATATCTATTGGAAGGAAAGAATGGTAATCTTTCTTGAGGCAGCTGGTGTTGACATATGGGATGCAGTAGAAAATGAACCATTTGTCCCCTCTACCGTGGATGCTAATGGTGCTCCAAGAAATAAGCCTAAAACTGAATGGAATGAGGATGATAAGAAAAGAATTCAATATAATGCACGTGCTACGAACATTATAACATCTGCTTTGAGTTGTGATGAGTTTTTAAGGGTTTCAAATTACAAGACAGCAAAGGAGATGTGGGACACATTGCAAGTAACACATGAAGGAACCACTGATGTCAAAAGAGCAAGAATGAACACTCTCACACATGAGTATGAGCTGTTCAGAATGAAGCAAGGAGAACCAATGAGTGAAATGCAAAAGAGATTCACACATATTGTCAATCAACTTGCTGGTCTTGGTAAAGCTATATCAAATGAGGATCAAATCAACAAAGTAATGAGATGCCTAAGTAGAGAATGGCAGCCTAAAGTCACTGCAATTTCAGAATCAAGAGATCTTTCTTCAATGACTATTGCAACACTGTTTGGCAAGCTGCAAGAACATGAACTAGAGCTGATCAGATTGAATGAAAGTGAAGAAACTGACAAAAAGAAGAAAGGATTGGCTCTCAAGTCACAAGCTAAAGAGATACAAGACAGTGATGATGAGCAATAAGATCATGATGCAGAATCTGAAGAAGAAATGGGGATGCTAGTCAGAATGATTAAGAAGTTCCTAAAGAAGAAAGGCAACTTCAAAAGAAAGTCATCCACCCTTCCCAAAAGAAACTTTAGCAAAGGTGACAACTCTTCCAACAACATCACATGCTATGAATGTGGAAAGGCTGGCCACATAAAGGTTGATTGTCCAAAACTGCAAAAGAAGGATAAAACTGAAAAGTTTGACTTAAAGGACAAGAAGTGGTGAAAGCCAAGAAAGGCCTATATTGCATGGGATGATAATGTTGTAGATTCCACTGATGAATCTGAATCTGAGGAGGCAAACTTGTGTTTGATGGCCAGCAATGAAAGTGATTCAGAAAGTGAGGTAAATTCAGATTCTCAACCTACTTTTGAGGAATTGCAAGATGCATTTGATGAGTTGTATGCTGAATATCTTAAAATTGCTAAACCACTTGTCTCATCTAGAAAAATAATTGCTAAACAATGTGATGAATATGCATGCTTGAAAATGAAAGAAAGAGAACTAGATGCTAGGAATAAAGTCTTGATTGCATCTAGCTCTAACTGTTCTAAGTGCTGCACATTATCTAAGGAGGTTGAAAAACTGAAAAATGACTTAGCAAGATTCACAAATGGTAGAGATAACTTAGAAGCATTGTTAGGACAGCAAAAATGTGTTTATGATAAAGCTGGAATAGGCTATGAACTTGAGATACATGAGAAATCTTTCAAAAAGTTTTTTGCTGCACCTAAGACATCAAAAACACCATTTGTTAGATGCTATTTTTGTGCTAGGAAAGGTCATACTGCTACAACATGCCATTACAGAATTTCTGCATATAATAAGTCCAAGTATGTATGGGTTCCAAAAGGAACTTTTGATGGAACTAACCCAAAAGGACCCAAACAGTTTTGGGTACCTTAGACACAAACATGAATTTTGTTTTGTAGGTGTGTTGGAAGGCCAAAAATGTGAAATGGTACCTTGATAGTGGCTGTTCCAAACACATGACAGGAGACAAAAGCAAGTTCATCACACTCACTCCAAAATCAAGTGGAAGTGTTACCTATGGAGACAACAATAAAGGATGGATACTTGGCATTGGCAACATTGGAAGTGACTCAACAACAATCATTGAGGATGTACTCTATGTTGAGGGACTTAAACACAATCTACTAAGTATCAGTCAACTATGTGACAAAGGCTTTAAGGTTGGGAAAGGATGTTGTTATTGATGATCTTGCAGATTCAATTGAGAAAACTGTCTTGGAAGAGCAACAAGGCAATGAAGGAAATGAAAGCTCCAAAGGAGAAATCCTGCAGCAGGAGCAAACAGAACAACAGCTTGACTTACCAAAGGAATGGAGAACTATCAGAAATCATCCAATTGATAACATCATTGGTGAAATTACAAAGGGGTAACTACTAGACAATCTTTTAGAAATGCATGTAATCATATGGCATTTGTGTCTTAAGTAGAACCTAAGAATATAGATGATGCTATAACTGATGAACATTGGATGATGGCTATGCATGATGAATTAAACCAGTTTGAGAGAAATCAAGTATGGAACCTAGTGCCTAAACCCAAAAATAGTCAAGTAATAGGTACAAAATGGGTTTTTAGGAATAAACTAGATGAAAATGGCATAATTGTGAGAAACAAAGCTAGGTTGGTAGCCAAAGGGTATAATCAAGAGGAAGGCGTAGATTATGATGAAACATATCACCAGTAGCAAGATTTGAAGCCAATTATGAGCAAGAGGAAGGCATAGATTATGATGATGAAGCTATAAGAATGCTACTTGCTTATGCTTGCATAATGGGATTTAAATTGTATCAAATGGATGTAAAGAGTGCTTTCTTAAATGGAGTTATTCAAGAAGAGGTATATGTTAATCAACCACCTGGTTTTGAGAATAATGAACTGCCTAACCATGTTTATAAACTGTCTAAAGCTTTGTATGGCTTAAAACAAGCTCCTAGAGCTTGGTATGAAAGGTTAAGTAATTTTCTCATTGAAAAGGTTTCAAAAGAGGTAAAGTTGACACAACTTTGTTCACTAAGAAAAAGGCACACAGCATTTTACTTGTACAAATTTATGTGGATGACATAATTTTTGGTGCTACTAATGAGCATTTGTGCAATGAGTTTGCAAGTCTTATGCAGAATGAGTTTGAGATGTCAATGATGGGTGAACTGAACTTTTTCCTTGGACTACAAATAAAGCAAACAGAAAATGGAATCTTCATTAGCCAAACTAAATATTGCAAAGAGTTGATCAAGAAGTTTGGCATGGAAAATGCTAAGGAGATGGTAACTCCAATGAGTACTGCCTGTTATCTGGACAAGGATGAACAAGGTAAACCTGTTGATATTTCAAAATACAGAGGTATGATAGGCTCATTACTTTATCTTACTGCTAGTAGGCCAGATATCATGTTAAGTGTATGCATGTGTGCTAGGTATCAAGCAAATCCTAAAGAATCACACCTAATAGCAGTTAAGAGGATAATTAAATACCTGTTAGGAACAAAAGACATGGGATTATGGTATCCTAAGGGAGCTACATGTACTTTAATTGGTTACTCAGACTCTGATTTTGCTGGTTGTAAACTAGATAGAAAGAGTACAAGTGGAACATGCCATTTACTAGGGAATTCATTAGTTTCATGGTTTAGTAAAAAGCAATCTAGTGTGGCTCTATCCACTGCTGAGACTGAATATGTAGCAGCTGGTAGCTGTTGTGCACAGGTCTTATGGATGAAACAACAATTAGTTGATTATGGTGTGCAACTAGACCAAATTCCCATTAAGTGTGATAACACAAGTGCAATTAACCTAACTAAGAATCCCATAATGCACTCTAGAACCAAACACATAGAAATCAGACATCATTTCATTAGAGATCATGTTCAAAGTGGAGAAATTGTGATTGAATATGTTGATATAACAAAGCAACTTGCTAATATTTTTACGAAGCCTTTGAACAAGGAAAGCTTCTTTTTCATTAGAAGAGAATTAGGCATAATTGACCAATCCTCTATCTGATCTCTGTTGAAAGTGTTTGTATGTTTAAATCTCTGTGTAAATATGCCTTATGATTGTATGATCTGTCTCTGGAATGATCTATCTGTGTGTGGTTAGAAGAGAGTTTCAGCTAAAATTAGATTGATCAAGTACACCTATGTACTTAACCCATGTACATGTATAAAAACTGGAAATTTGTTTTATACATGGGTGTGATCAATAGCTGTATAGAGGATCAGGAATGAATCCCCTGTGTTTTGGTCTGATACATCCCTGTGATACATAGATGTATTAAAACACTGAAACACAATTCCTGAATGTCATAACTATACTAAGGTGTACTACAGGCATGTATGTTAAATATGAGAAAGTCAGAATGCAAATCTTAAATACTTAGGTGTATCACACCCTTATACGCAAACGTTAAAAAGCCTGATATTTGAATCCATTTTTTATTTCAAAATTTCAAATCCTCTCAAACCCACTCTCTCTTCACCTAATTCGTAACCCTAGGAGAGCTAAACCTCAGACATTTCTTTTCCCCTTTCTAAACCCTAACATGGCAAGAACCAAGAACACTGGTCCTTCACCCTCAAAAGCTGCTGAAAAGAAGAGAAAAGAAATGGAAATGTGGAAATCAGCTGAGAAGAAGAAGGGAGCAGAAACCTCTAAGACCCCTGAGAAGAAGAGAAAAGGGATGGAAACCCCAAAGAAGGCTGAAAAGAAGAAAAAGGAAGTAGGGACTTCCAAAGCTGCAAAGAAGAGTAAAGGAAAGGAAGTTGAGTCTCACATAGAGACAGAGGTTGCAGAGAATGGCGCTCCAACATCTTTCATGGACAATGATGTTCTTCTCCAAAGGTATTCCCTCACTAATAATCAGAAGGAGTTCTTTAGACAAAATTTCAAAGATAGAGGAATCCTAGAACCTTGGATAATAGACTTTTAGTATTTTGATGATAATTCATTCAATTTCACTGAGATATTAATCTATCAAAAGGTCAAGGAATTCCTAGAAACCCAAGTTGATTACTATCCATTTCTGGTTAAGATCTTTTACTCAAATTTTGAGATGAATGCTAATGGAATTAGCTCTGAAGTTAAAGGAATTAAGATCAAAATGTCACTAGAGGAATTTAGCAACCTTGCAAATTTACCTTTTTATGGACCTAGTATTGCTGGAAATGGTCCACAAGCTGAATGGTATGATGAATATGATAGGGAAATGGCTAGAGTAGACTTAGTTCTCTCTGATGAACCTGAAGGTAGAGTTACCTACACTAGTGTGATGAGTGTAGAGGATAGGCTTCTGCATTATGTGGTTTGCAGAATTTTGATTCCAAGAGGAGGAAATCACTCCATACTGCAGAATTATGATTTAATGCTAATGTGGGCAATGCTGAATGAAAAACAAATAAGTTGGGGATATTGTGTTGCTGCTCACATGTTAGAATGCAGAAAAAGCAAGATGATGCTTGCCTACCCTGCACTGGTCTGCAAAATCCTAGCTCACTTTAATGTTCCTTTTGATGGAGAAGAAAAGAAAATTGGAAGAAAAGGAACTCATAAGTTTGGTGAAGAAATTGTGAGTAAGATGAGACTGAAAAGGGAAGATGGAAGATGGATAAGGAAAACTGGAAACAAGGGAGCAACTACAGCTGAACCATCTGATGCACAAGGAAGTGCTGCATCTGAATTTGCTCAACAAATACTGGTTATGCTGAGAAACATGGATGGCAGACAAATCAAGAGACACACAGTGCAATTGAATGCATTGACAAGTCTGAACACAAGGATGACTAAACTGGAAAAGAGTGTTGATCAGATCAAAGAAGCATTAGGAATTGACTTTCCTAACCCTGCACCTCCTGCACCTGAACCAAAAATTTCAACATTGCTGAACTGGCAAGAGTTGCTGTGGAGGAAGCTGAACAACAAAATGAAGACACCTCTGCTGAACCATCACTTCAAGGCCAAGGAGACAATTAGTTCTAGGAGTTCTTAGGACTTAGAACTTATTTTTGATTTGTTTTGAAAGGCTAAATGCCTTGGTCTGTAATGATTTGTTGGATTCTGTTTTTTTTAAAATTTCCCTGCACTATCCCTCTATTATGAACATCTTTAATATGCTATGCTATGGTTGAATTTCTTTTCTACTGATTTAAATGGTTATTTCTTTACCTTTTTGATAATGCCAAAAGGGGGAGAAAAATATAGAGAGAGGAAACAAATTAATGCATATGTTGAGGGGGAGCTTATATGATTCAGGGGGAGTTATCATATAAAAATATTCTGATATGCTTTGATACCATTTGCTATTGAATGTTTTGATACCATGATTTATGAATTGACAAAAACACTTAGCTTCTGCTATACTTACACTCTGATTTAAGAATTTGTTAAAAGGTTTGTCATAATAAAAAAGGGGGAGTTTGTAAGACTCAATGACATAGAGATTTTGATATATGACAAATATACAATTTAATGTGTGTGCAAGTGTTTTAGTATCAAATTGCAAAGACAGGTATCAAGCTGTAAAGTATCAAGCTCTGTAAGCAATTAAAGGAGAATATCCAAAGAAGAACTTGAAGAGCTCAAGGAGCAACAAGCAAGGACAAACATCAAGGAGTCATCAAGACAAGAGCTTAAAGGAGATTTAGATTTAAGTCTTAGATGATTTGTAAGAGAAGAAATCTATTATTCACAAATAGCTCAGTTGAAATGATGCATGAAGAAAATCATTTTTCATAACCTGCATTAAAAAAGAATAAGTTTTAATGAAAATGATTTTTGGAAGTTAAGTAAATTCTCTGTCAGTACAGCCATGTATTAAATGGATTTATACCATTTCCTGTAACTGACAAGTGAATATAAAGTTCTTAAAATTCAGTACATAGATGTACTACACCTATGAATAACATGAAATCAGATCAGTTATAAATGGTTAACTGAATACAGGCCTGTACATATGCTATGTACTCGTGTATTCAAGTTTCTGGAAAAATCTGATGATTCATTAATACATAGATATACTGAATGGGTGTACTGGTGGTACTGATGGATTAACCAAGATCAAGTTTTTAAAGAACTCGTACAGCCATGTATTACACAGGTGTACAGAAACCTTCAGTATGTAAAATGGTTAAATCATCCCTGTACTCAACCCCTGTCCAAGAACTTAAATCAGTTTAACTGATTCTGATATCAGACCCAAATCTGTTTGGACTGATCCCAAACGGTTACAACTTGTTTTCTATATAAAGTGGGATCAATAGAATATTGATATAATATTAGAAACACACGAAATCAATTTAAGAGATCAATTGTGAAAATCATTCATCATCTTTCTTGAGCTTATTGTGAAAAGAGTGTTTCATCTTGTTAGAGCTTCAATTTGTGTATTCAACTTTTGAGAGTTAGAAATCAATCTTTCTGTTTTTATTTGATTGTAAGAGAGAGGGAGTCTCTCTGTGTGATTAGGGTGATGAATCCTAAGGAAGAACATTGAGGCTTTTTCACAAGAGGTGTGGTATCCTAGAAGTGAAAGAAGTGCTCTGTGGTGTAAAGGTTTTTCAAGCTACCTGGCTAAAGCTTGCTGTGTTAGTGTGTGAAATCCCACATGTGGAGTGGGGACTGGATGTAGGTCACAGTGGTGGTGACTGAACCAGGATAAATCTGGTTGTGTGGTATTCCTAAACTCAAAGCTCTTTAATTTCTGTATTGCACATATAACTGAGTTCTTGATATACATTGTTCAATATTGTTTCTGTAAAGATCTGAAATCACTGATTGAACATTGTGCAAACTGCAATCTAATCTGTGTTGTTCAAATCTGTTCTTGAATTGCAAGGCTTAAAACTCAATCATATACAAACTGTTTCTGTTTCTTAAAGATTGAATTGTATGCTATAAAACCTGATTGTTAAAGTTGAGAACTTGATCTGTTTAATTTGAATTGAAACAAGAAGTATTATTGCAATCAATCTTGAGTTATTAATTGTTCAAAACTGAGTTGATTAAAACTGTTCTTGATCACTGAAACTGATATATTGTAACTTCAGTTGCTGACTAATTAAGGCCTGTATCTAATACTTGTATTATCTATTCTGAATCTTAAAAAGCCCTTTCTTAATCTGTTAAAGATCCTGAGGCAAATCTGTTTTGAAAAGTAAGTTTTTGAAAAGGAAGAATTTTTGAAAACTCAATTCACCCCCACTCTTGAGTCTTTGAAGCCAAAACAACAATTGGCACCAGAGCTAAACTCTTAAGTTTGGCTTAACAGCTTTAAGAGTATGGCTTCCAATGACTGCTTAAATGAAGGGGCTTCCCTTGCATGCCCTCCTGCCTTCAATGGATCTGAGTATATCTATTGGAAGGAAAGAATGGTAATCTTTCTTGAGGCAGCTGGTGTTGACATATGGGATGCAGTAGAAAATGGACCATTTGTCCCCTCTACTGTGGATGCTAATGGTGCTCCAAGAAATAAGCCTAAAACTGAATGGAATGAGGATGATAAGAAAAGAATTCAATATAATGCACGTGCTAAGAACATTATAACATCTGCTTTGAGTCGTGATGAGTTTTTCAGGGTTTCAAATTACAAGACAGCAAAGGAGATGTGGGACACATTGCAAGTAACACATGAAGGAACCACTGATGTCAAAAGAGCAAGAATGAACACTCTCACACATGAGTATGAGCTGTTCAGAATGAAGCAAGGAGAACCAATGAGTGAAATGCAAAAGAGATTCACACATATTGTCAATCAACTTGCTGGTCTTGGTAAAGCTATATCAAATGAGGATCAAATCAACAAAGTAATGAGATGCCTAAGTAGAGAATGGCAGCCTAAAGTCACTGCAATTTCAGAATCAAGAGATCTTTCTTCAATGACTATTGCAACACTGTTTGGCAAGCTGCAAGAACATGAACTAGAGCTGAACAGATTAAATGAAAGTGAAGAAACTGACAAAAAGAAGAAAGGATTGGCTCTCAAGTCACAAGCTAAAGAGATACAAGACAGTGATGATGGGCAATAAGATCATGATGCAGAATCTGAAGAAGAAATGGGGATGCTAGTCAAAAAGATTAAGAAGTTTCTAAAGAAGAAAGGCAACTTCAAAAGAAAGTCATCCACCCTTCCCAAAAGAAACTTCAGCAAAGGTGACAACTCTTCCAACAACATCACATGCTATGAATGTGGAAAGGCTGGCCACATAAAGGTTGATTGTCCAAAACTGCAAAAGAAGGATAAAACTGAAAAGTTTGACTTAAAGGACAAGAAGTGGAGAAAGCCAAGAAAGGCCTATATTGCATGGGATGATAATGATGTAGATTCCACTGATGAATCTGAATCTGAGGAGGCAAACTTGTGTTTGATGGCCAGCAATGAAAGTGATTCAGAAAGTGAGGTAAATTCAGATTCTCAACCTACTTTTGAGGAATTGCAAGATGCATTTGATGAGTTGCATGCTGAATATCTTAAAATTGCTAAACAACTTGTCTCATCTAGAAAAATAATTGCTAAACAATGTGATGAATATGCATGCTTGAAAATGAAAGAAAGAGAACTAGATGCTAGGAATAAAGTCTTGATTGCATCTAGCTCTAACTGTTCTAAGTGCTGCACATTATCTAAGGAGGTTGAAAAACTGAAAAATGACTTAGCAAGATTCACAAATGGTAGAGATAACTTAGAAGCATTGTTAGGACAGCAAAAATGTGTTTATGATAAAGCTGGAATAGGCTATGAACCAGAGATACATGAGAAATCTTTCAAAAAGTTTTTTGCTGCACCTAAGACATCAAAAACACCATTTGTTAGATGCTATTTTTGTGCTAGGAAAGGTCATACTGCTACAACATGCCATTACAGAATTTCTGCATATAATAAGTCCAAGTATGTATGGGTTCCAAAAGGAACTTTTGATGGAACTAACCCAAAAGGACCCAAACAGTTTTGGGTACCTCAGACACAAACATGAATTCTGTTTTGTATAGATCTGAAATCATTGATTGAACATTGTGCAAACTGCAATCTAATCTGTGTTGTTCAAATCTGTTCTTGAATTGAAAGGCTTAAAACTCAATCATATACAAACTGCTTCTGTTTCTTAAAGATTGAATTGTATGCTATAAAACCTGATTGTTAAAGTTGAGAACTTGATCTATTTAATTTGAATTGAAACAAGAGGTATTATTGCAATCAATCTTGAGTTATTAATTGTTCCAAACTGAGTTGATTAAAACTGTTCTTGATCACTGAAACTGAATCTGAAACTGATATATTGTAACTTCAGTTGCTGACTAATTAAGGCCTGTATCTAATACCTGTATTATCTGTTCTGAATCTTAAAAAGCCCTTTCTTAATCTGTTAAAGATCCTGAGGCAAATCTGTTTTGAAAAGTAAGTTTTTGAAAAGGAAGAATTTTTGAAAACTCAATTCACCCCCCCTCTTGAGTCTTTGAAGCCAAAACAACAGATATGAGTTACGATAGTTGGATAACACGAATTAAGCTCCGGAAGGTCACCAATAGACGTTTCCCTCTCTCTACGTCTCTGGTTCTGTCTGAAGAAGAAAATAAGGCTTTGGCGTAAAACATATACAGCATGGGAATAGTAAACAAGGTAAACATACAACATAGGCATACATCAACATCCAACAGTACTATGTCAACCAAGTATGTTATGCGATGCAATGCATCAACTACTCCGCTACTCCAACTATGCATGTGGATCCAAACTAAATCAGGATGAACGACTTTGGAATTACATATCTGTATTGGCCATAAAAGCACCAACACCGGCAGTTCACCAAACCTTGGGTGAACCCCATGGATAGCCAACGCATCAAACCGTGGATGCCTCATCACGGGGGGCCTCGGTCACCAAACCTTAGGTGACCTACCGTGGATGGCCAGATCACCGTACTCTCGGGTGATCTCCCCTTTGTCGAACCTCCCCCATCAACAACTCCAATGCTCTATGCAAATGGCACAACAACAAACAATCTCAACCACCTCCTTGCTTGGGCCATGAAGCTCCCAAGGCTTCAACATCAACATTCAACGTAACCTTAGACCCAAACCGTGGGGTTAAGGCTCCCTTGGCCAATAAGCACCAAGGTTCAACTCAACGTGCTTGGGTCAATAAGCACCCAAGACTTCAACTTATAATCGTGCGGTAACCCATCGGATACCGACTTAACATCTTGTTATCTTAGTAATCTTAGATAATTATTACTCAGGTTGTCTAATCTTTCTCTTTGATTAGCTATCTCAACTTATCATCATTGGGGAATGGGGTTTAAAAACCCCTTAAGTCCTTTAATTATGTTACTGTCCAGAAGGGGTTAACACGGTCGTACTTAGACCGTAGCACGGTCGTGCTTGGACACGTGAGAGCGTGCTGCCCTTTTAAGTGAAGCACGGTCATGCTTCACACTCAGCACGGTCATGTTCAGCAGCACGGTCGTGCTGTTTGACCTGCACGGCCTTGCTGAACAGCGCGGCCATTTTCCAGAATTCAAATGGGAGCTCGGTCGTACTCCCTGTTCAGCACGGTCGTGCTCATCGTGCGACAGTGCTGTTCTGGGCAGGAACAGTAACCGAGTTCATGACCAAAATCTTAGGTTCTTTATTAATTAGTCCTAGTCAGTTAACAATGTGTTTTAGGGTTCATAACTCAATATCATAACAGCCATAAATCAGTCATCAATCATTCAACCAGCATCATGCCAATAACAATTATCTTTATAGCATCATAAACATGGCATAACCAACATGAACATAAATACATATTATGAACATATAAACCAGAAACAACCATATATCAACCAAAACATCATAATCATATGCATACAACGACACCGGGGTTATGGAAAACCCCGTTACCTTACACTAACCCACTGCCTAACGAGTACATTGCCCTTCTCCCCATACCTGGATTGAAGGTTGCTCCAACGTAAGCTCTTAAAGCAAACGGTCACGGTTCCCCAAAGCAGCTCGACTCAACACAACCTTAGCCAAACCGAACACAAAAAATAGTTTCCTATTCAAACCATTATGAAAAGGAAAACACCAAGGGAGGGAATGTTACCTCTAGACTATCACAAACCAAACCGGCTTCCCAAACGGCTTCCAAAACTCCACTATAACAATGGAAGAAGAGGAAAAAGGGAAGGAGATAGCTCTGGCCGAAACTGGTGACGGCTGCCAACAAAAGTAGGGTTTTCACGTTAACCCTCGGGTTCTGTGCCAATCTTATAAAGCTCGGACCTGAGCACGGTCGTGCTCATCCTTGAGCACGGTCGTGCTCCACTTAGCATCACCGAGATGCGGTCAGCGCATTGAGCACGGTCGTGCTCACTATTGAGCACGGTCGTGGTCAACTTAAAATTAGAAACATGTTTCTGACTTTAAGCACGGGCGTGCTCATGTACCAAAAAGGGACTTTTAAGCTAAAAATCCCACTTAGCCCTTAACCAAAACTTTTAAAAATAATAAAACTAGCTTTATAAAAACATTTACGAAAAACGGGGTGTTACAATTCCACCCCCCTTATAAAAATTTCGTCCTTGAAATTTCTACGTACCTCAAACGAAAAGATGCGGATACGCCTCCATCATCTGACTCTCGAGCTCCCAGGTAGCGCTTTCCTCAGTTGCCCCGCTCCAAACTACTTTAACCAAGGGAATTTCCTTGCCTCTTTAGCTGCTTCACCCTCATATCCTCGACTCGAAGGGGTAACACTTCAAATGTCAAGTTCTCTTTTAATTGTATTGTATCGGGAACTATCACGTGACTAGGGTCATGAATGTACTTCTTGGGTTGAGACACATGAAAAACATTGTGGAGATTTGACAAGAACGGGGGTACGGCTATTTGGTAGGCGACTTCGCCAACTCTTTTAAGGATTTGGTAAGGACCAATGAACCTCGGAGTCCGTTTCCTCGCCTTCATCACTCTACCAACCCCAGTCGTCGGGGTAACTCTCAAGAATACATGATCGCCTTCTTGGAATACAAGCGCCTTCCTCCTTTTATCATATAAACATCTCTGGCCCTAGCACCACACTATCACTAGGTTCACTCCAACACAAGGGTGTCATACATCTCCTCCCATACAGAGCCTCATACGGTGCCATCCCAATACTGGAATGGAAACTGTTGTTGTAGGTGAACTCTATCAGGGGCAAAAACTTGTCCCAACTTCCCGACTGTTCTAACACACAAGCCCTTAACAAGTCCTCTAAGGACTGGATGGTCCGCTCAGACTGCCCATCAGTCTGTGGGTGGTAAGCTGAACTAACCCTAAGCTTTGTCCCTAAAGCCTCTTGCAAACTATTCCAAAACCTAGAGGTAAACCTCGAGTCTCTATCTGAAACTATGCTAGCGGGTACACCATGAAGCCTAACTATCTCCTTGATGTACAGCTTAGCTAACTTCTCCAACGGATACTCCATATTCATCGGAATGAAATGGACAGACTTAGTTAGTCTATCCACAACAACCCATATAGCCTCAAAACCAGCAGGAGTCCCAGGGAGTCCAGACACAAAATCCATGGAGATGCTTTCCCATTTCCACTCTGGGATACTCAAAGGTTGCAACTTACCTGAAGGCCTTTGATGCTCTATCTTAGCCTTCCGACAAACTAAGCACGCGTACACAAACTCAGCTATATCCTTTTTCATCCTAGGCCACCAAAACATCCTCTTAAGGTCTTGATACATCTTAGTGGCACCTGGGTGCACACTCAATCCACTCCTATGGCCTTCCTCTAAGATCAACTTCCTAAGCTCAAGAACATCCGGCACACAAACTCTATCTTTGAACCTCAAGATACCATCACTGCCATCCTTAAAACTTAGGTCTCTACCCTGAGCGAGCAACTCTCACTGGTCTAAGAGAAACTTATCTAACTTCTGACCCTCTCTTATCTGATCCATCAAACTGTTGGTAACCTTCAAGGTTCCAAGTCTAATACTCTTAGGGGTAAACTCACAAGCTAGACTAAGGTCTCTAAACTCCTCAATCAGGTCCATCTCCCTAACCATCAAGGCGGAGACATGCAGGGTTTTCATACTCAAGGCATCGGCCACCACATTGGCCTTTCCCGGGTGATAGGTCAGCTCGAAGTCATAGTCCTTTAAAAACTCCATCAACCTACGCTGCCTCATATTTAGCTCCTTCTGATCAAAAAGATATTTCAAACTCTTATGATCACTAAAAACCTCAAACCTTGCTCCATACAGGTAATGCCTCCAGATCATTAAGGCAAATACCACAGCTCCTAGCTCTAGGCCATGGGTAGGGTAGTTCTTCTCATGGGTTTTCAACTGCCTAGAAGCGTAAGCGACTACCTTACCATTCTGCATCAACACACCACCTAACCCTTGCTTAGAAGCATCGCAGTAAACTACGAAGGGTTCACTAGGATCTGGCAAAACTAACACTGGTGCTGATGCCAACCTATCCTTAAGGGTTTGGAAACTCTCTTCACACTTAGAGTCCCACACAAACAGCTGTCCCTTCTTGGTGAGATGGGTTAAGGGTAAAGCTATCTTAGAGAAACCTTCTATGAACCGCCTATAGTACCCGGCTAACCCCAAGAAACTCCTAATCTCGGTTACAGACTTTGGCGCTTCCCACTGGAGCACCGTCTCTACTTTAGCTGGGTCCACTGCTATGCCACCCTTAGCGATGACATATCCTAAGAAGCTCACTTCCTCTAACCAGAACTCACACTTAGACAACTTAGCGTACAACTGCTTTTCCATAAGGGTCTGCAAGACAACCCTCAGATGTTCCTCATGTTCCTCCTTACTCTTGGAGTACACTAAGATGTCATATATAAACACCACCACAAACTTATCCAAGTAAGGGTGAAAGGTCTTGTTCATGTAGTCCATGAAGACCGCAGGAGTATTGGTCACACCGAAAGGCATAACCAAGTACTCATAGTGACCATATCGCATCCTAAACGCTGTCTTCGGGATGTCCTCAGACTTAACCCAAATCTGATGGTACCCTGACCTCAAATCTATCTTTGAAAAGACGCAAGCGCCCATTAACTGGTCCATAAGATCATCAATCCTAGGGAGGGGATACCAATTCTTTATTGTCACCTTGTTGAGCTGCCGAAAGTCGACACACAACCTCATACTACCATCCTTTTTCTTCACCAACAACACAGGTGCTCCCCACGGAGACACACTCGGTCTAATGAACTGCATCTTCATCTGGTCCTCCAACTGTTCCTTCAACTTAGCTAGCTCTAGAGGAGACATTCTATAGGGTGCTATGGAGATTGGCCCGGTGCCAGGCACTAAATCTATGGTAAACTCAACATCTCTCTCTGGGGGTAAGTTATAAACATCCCCCGGGAACACTTTAGGAAATTCTCGCACAACAGGCAAGCTAGCGACATCAGGAGCGCTGCTCTCAGGGAAGCTAACATCGTGTATACTTGGGCTTCGTCTTTCATCGAAACTTGAACTTGGCTGGCAGAGAGAAGGTCCGGATTCTTAGACTCCTTTGGAGTTCCAAAAATCAAGGTTTTGTCAAAACAGTTCAGGAGGACATGGTTGGAAGATAACCAGTCCATACCCAGAATAATATCCAGGTCTTTCAAAGGCAAGCATACAAGATCAGCAATGAATGTCCTATCATTTATAACTATATGACAGTTCTTGCATGCATAAGAAGTAGAAACAGGTTTATTTGTAGGTGTAGAAACCAACAAATCATACTCAAGGAAAGCAACAGGCAATTCAAGACTCTTGACTCTATCATGCGATATAAATGAGCGAGTAGCACCCGAATCATACAACACAGTCAATTGAGTTCCATCGATTAAACATGTACCTTGAATCAAGTCATCAGACTCGGAGGCTTCAGCTCCACTAAGAGTAAAGATTCTTCCAGTGGTCTTCAGTCGGTTGGCCTGAGACTTCTGATTCTTGCCGGTGCTGGGAGGCTCGGCCTTGGCTCCTTCACAGTCTCGGCTGATGTGTCCTGGCTTGCCACATCCGAAGCAGATAACCTGCGTCTCCTTGCACTGAGACGAGTAGTGATCTGTAGCACCACACTTGCCACACCGCATGGGCCTAGAGACATTAGAGAACCCACCCCTGAACCCATCCTGCTGAAACTGTGGCTTCTTGCCACTTTCCTTGAAATCTCTGCCGGTCGAAGCATACCGCTGCTTACCCTTGTCCCTCTGATCGGTCCTCTTGCCACTCTGGCTATCTAACCCTCTGGAACTAGCAACTCTGAACTGGCTGGCATCCTCATAGATCCTGCACTTGTTGACCAGAATAGGGAAAACTCTGATCTCCTGGTAGCTAATGGTCTGCTTGATCTCAGGTCGGAGTCCAGCCTCAAACTTGACACACTAGGAGCGGTCATCTGTCTCATGCTAGTAAGGAGTGTAGTACCTCGCCAGCTCCTCAAACTTAGTCGCGTAGTCACCGACTGACAGCAACCCTTGCCTCAAAGACAAGAATTCCATCTCCTTCTTGTCTCTGATATCCGCTGGAAAGTACTTCTCCAGGAATCTCTGCCTGAACACAGCCCATGTAACCGCTGTGCCCTCAGCCTGCATCCTCAGCCTGCAGTTATCCCACCAGTGCTCTGTCTCCTCGGTTAGCATGAAGGTAGCAAAGATGAGCTTCTCTTGATCATTGCAATCCATGGCTCGGAAGATCTTTTCTGTCTCCCTCAACCACAGCAAAGCTCCTTCCGGATCATACGCGCCCTTGAAAGATGGAGGGTTGTTCCTCTGGAACTTATCCAGTCCCTGGAACTCAACTGGCCCGCCATTGTTGTTAGGGTTAACTTGACCAATAGCATTGGGTAAGAGTGCCAATGCGTCAGCAAATGCCTGATCGTTGCGTCCTCTACCGGCCATTAGTTCCTGTACATACCCAACACAACTCTTAATACAGAAACTTAAGCGATTAAAAGCTACAGGCAACTAACTTAAAACATCATTATCTATACAAGTATAGACAATTCACACAAGAGTCACACAACAGACACACAACAGACTCATACCACGTCCGAACAAGGTTGAACTGCTCTGACACCACTAAATGTGACACCCTTCTACCCCGCATGTTATAAGACATTTAAATTTAAATATAAAACAATTAAGAAGAAAAACATGCATTTTACTGAATTAAATAAAACAGTTGTCCATGGGTTGAAAAGTCCCACATGAACCCGTTTACAACGCGAAAAATAAAATAAGTTTAAACATATAAAAACATAACCAAATAAACAACCCAACCCCGATGTCACGACTCAGAGCTGGTATAACCGTTCCGGAAACAAATCCATGGAATACAACTGGAAACAAACTATCTAAACCATAAACAACCCTACAATGAGTGGCGGCTCCTCAGAGTCACTCCTCTCCGGGCTGCTCGTCATCCTCTGCAAATGCCGATCAGGCCAAACACAAACAATAACAGGGAGTAAGATTCATGTAAACATATACAGCATGGGAATAGTAAACAAGGTAAACATACAACATAGGCATACATCAACATCCAACAGTACTATGTCAACCAAGTATGTTATGCTATGCAATGCATCAACTACTCCGCTACTCCAACTATGCATGTGGATCCAAACTAACTCAAGATGAACGACTTTGGAGTTACATATCTGTATTAGCCATAAAAGCACCAACACCGGCAGTTCACCAAACCTTGGGTGAACCCCATGGATAGCCAACGCATCAAACCGTGGATGCCTCATCACAGGGGGCCTCGGTCACCAAACCTTAGGTGACCTACCGTGGATGGCCAGATCACCGTACTCTCGGGTGATCTCCCCTTTGTCGAACCTCCCCCATCAACAACTCCAATGCTCTATACAAATGGCACAACAACAAACAATCTCAACCACCTCCTTGCTTGGGCCATGAAGCTCCCAAGGCTTCAACACCAACATTCAACGTAACCTTAGACCCAAACCGTGGGGTCAAGGCTCCCTTGGCCAATAAGCACCAAGGTTCAACTCAACGTGCTTGGGTCAATAAGCACCCAAGACTTCAACTTATAATCGTGCGGTAACCCATCGGATACCGACTTAACATCTTGTTATCTTAGTAATCTTAGATAATTATTACTCAGGTTGTCTAATCTTTCTCTTTGATTAGCTATCTCAACTTATCATCATTGGGGAACGGGGTTTAAAAACCCCGTAAGTCCTTTAATTATGTTACTGTCCAGAAGGGGTCAGCACGGTCGTGCTTAGACCCTAGCACAGTCGTGCTTGGACACGTGAGGGCGTGCTGCCCTTTTAAGTGAAGCACGGTTGTGCTTCACACTCAGCACGGTCGTGCACAGTAGCACGGTCGTGCTGTTTGACCTGCACGGCCTTGCTGAACAGCGTGGCTATTTTCCAGATTTCAAATGGGAGCACGACCAGCACGGTCGTGCTCATCGCGCGACAGTAATGTTCTGGGCAGGAACAGTAACCGAGTTCATGACCAAAATCTTAGGTTCTTTATTAATTAGTCCTAGTCAGTTAACAATGTGTTTTAGGGTTCATAACTCAATATCACAACAGCCATAAATTAGTCATCAATCATTCAACCAGCATCATGCCAATAACAAATATCTTTATAGCATCATAAACATGGCATAACCAACATGAACATAAATACAGATTATGAACATATAAACCAGAAACAACTATATATCAACCAAAACATCATAATCATATGCATACAACGACACCGGGGTTATGGGAAACCCCGTTACCTTACACTAACCCACTGCCTAACGAGTACATTGCCCTTCTCCCCATACTTGGATTGAAGGTCGCTCCAACGTAAGCTCCTAAAGCAAACGGTCACGGTTCCCCAAAGCGGCTCGACTCAACACAACCTTAGCCAAACCGAACACAAAAATTAGTTTCCTATTCAAACCATTATGAAAAGGAAAACACCAAGGGAGGGAATGTTACCTCTAGACTATCACAGACCAAACCGGCTTCCCAAACGGCTTCCAAAACTCCACTATAACAATGGAAGAAGAGGAAAAAGGGAAGGAGATAGCTTTGGCCGAAACTGGTGACGGCTGCCAACAAAAGTAGGGTTTTCACGTTAACCCTCGGTTTCTGTGCCAATCTTATAAAGCTTGGATCTGAGCACGGTCGTGCTCATCCTTGAGCACGGTCGTGCTCCACTTAGCGTCACCGAGACGCGGTCAGCGCATTGAGCACGGACGTGCTCACTATTGAGCACAAGCTTGCTGGCTAATGAGCACGAGCGTGCTCATGTACCAGAAAGGGACTTTTAAGCTAAAAATCCCACTTAGCCCTTAACCAAAACTTTTAAAAATAATAAAACTAGCTTTATAAAAACATTTACAAAAAATGGGATGTTACAAGCAGCAGCTCAACGTTTGAATGTGAAAAATCCCAACGTTTGAGCGTTTGCAACGTTCAAACGTGGGGTTGTTGGACATCAAAACGTGCAAGTTGTTACGCGTGGAGGTGTACGTGTCAGTTGCATGGGGCACATGGCCTAGCAGCAGCCATGCTCTAGCTTGGAGAAAGCCCACGCTAGAACGTGGTTATGCTTAAGCGTTGGCCACCAGCACGTTTGAGCATGCTCAGTCCTGAGAGCCAATTTAAGCTTTTACTTAATTTTATACTTAGCTTATTTCCCTCATCTTTCAGCCTGCGTTTGAGAGAGTAGAGAGAGGTTCTGGTTTCCTCGAGATAAAAGCTTAAGTGGAGAAAGATCTGAGCTTCGTTATGCAATTCCGACATCACAGGAGCGATCGTATCAACAAGTAAACCATGAATGCATGCTCGAATATTCAATTCGACTCAGGTAAAGCTCAATTCCCTAACACGTCGGCACGTTGGCATTGTTAACATTAGTGTTCTTCATCATTCCTATATTTCTTTCGTTATTTCTTGCATGGATTATGGATTTCAGGCAAGATTAGGGTTTATGACGATGCTTGCATGATGTCTCTATGTTATAGCAAATTTCAGAGCCTAGAGGAGTCCCGTAGGACGCGTGGCAGTAAAGAAAGGAAGAGGGGAATACATTTTGTAGCTTCAGGAAAACACACACAAGTACTCAAGGTGAGGATAAAGTAATCGACATCGTCGGGGAGGCAAGTGTAGTGTAATTTGTTTTTCTGTGTGTAGGGTGCCCCAGATCCTGCTAGTAGTCAAGTAATCGACAATGGCTAAACTCTGATGAAAACTTTTTTGTGATATTAGCTAGGGTTTAGTTACTGTAGGTTTGTCGGAAATAGAATAATACCCTAGGTTAGACGATGAATGATTTGGGATTGGTATATATATGGATGATGTGTTTGGTTGACTGAATTACATGCTAGAATGTGATATCTATGTTTAGCATGAGAATGTATGTGGTAGTATGTATTTTATATGTATGTATGTTGTTGTTGAGGATGATTGTTGGTGTTGTGATAGACACCCTAGTTGACACCCTAAGGGTACGATGATTGTTAAGGTTACGGGTATGTGATGCTTATCCATCGTGTTGACTTTGTGGATTCACTGACATTGTGAGATTGGTTAAGTATTGTGGATGTACTGGTGTGATCTGAGGTTGTGTGTGCATTGCATAGTTGCCAAAGTGGCGGGCCGTGTGACTGGGAGTCATACGAGATTAGTATGCCCGAGTGCGTGTACGGAATATGGAGCTCTGGGAACCTTGGGGATGTTGTGCAATTCTAGTTGATTTACAATGACCAGTAATTTGTACCTTTTTCGTAAGCACAAACTAAAGTAAACAAGTGAAAAGCTTATCAATCAGACAAGTTACTTGTTTGAAGATTTTCAACAAAAAAGCAAGCAAGCATGCAAATGAAAAACTTGTTTGATATTCACAGCTTTAACCCCTTTAGTTAGTTAACAGTTATGATAAATAAATAAAATAAAGAGATAAAGGACATGTATAGACACAACTATTTTATCCTGGTTCACCTCTTAACAACTAGAGGTACATCCAGTCCTTGGCAGCACCAAGTTTTATCCACTATAATTGATCAGTTACAGGACAGACAAGTATTCTTTGCACACCTAGCCTCTCTTGGATCCTAGACAAGTATTGTTTGGACACCTAGCCTCTATAGGCTCACTCAGATTTGTTTGAAAGAAAGTGTAATAATACAACTTGAAAGTCTTCCACAAACACTCAAAAGAGTGAATTAATGTGAAGTTTGAAAGACTACATAATAACTTCAAAGTTTGATTCTATATATAACATATAGCTGGCATTATTCTGGTGAATTTTTTTCTTGACTAGTATGGATAAAAAGGTGGAAGCTATCTGGTTCAGTTCTTGGTAACAATTGGTCTTGTTTGGTTTTGATTGGATTGTGGTAGATATCTGGGCTGGGTTACTGGTAAAAATTGTCTAGGTTAAGGGGTACAGTGTGAGTTTAAAAGAAGTTGTTTATGTTAATAATTTTCTTGACTATCCAGGGTTGTGTTTTCCTCATCTGGAGGAATTATCTGTGGTGTGGCGCTAAAGACTTTGGGAGTACTTTTTTGTCAAAGGTTGAAATTCTCAGTGGGCTTCTCAGGGAGTGGTTTCACAGGAAGCTGATATAATATTAATGTTTTGGCTGTGAGACATAAGTATCATCTCATCTCTGCTTCACTTCAATATGGTCGATTGTGTACTCTTGTACACCTATATATATTTTCGTGGACTGATGTATTTCTGGGCTGTTTTATTGGGCATTAATTTTGTGGGGTATTATGAGATTTTATTGTATGGATTGTAAGCAAAAAGGTTAGAATTTTTAGGGGTGATCTTTGATTTTGGGCTCTGTATCTCTTTTTGGGGCTGAATTTGGGTGTCTGGATTGTGTAAAGGTAATACTGTTTCGAAAATTGTAGCAGTATATTATTTACATTTTCTAGTGCTCTCTTTATCTTCCCTTTGTACATGGGTTAAAGTACCCCTAGTACTCTAGTATCAATACATTTTAAGCTTATAAAAAAAAAAACTTCAGATGATTGAAGAATAAAGAATAAAAGAATGAAGAATTAATTATGCAGAGTAATTGCTCTTGAGTTAATGCTATATTGTGTCTTCATCTTCATTGTCTTATCTATTTATTTCAATCATAATTAAATCTATTAGAGACATTGCTTCATATTTTTGGCTTCAAGCTGAGCTCCATCAAATGCACTAGAGTCATTCTGGGAAGCCATTAATGCTTAGGAATGTTGGTTGTATTCTACCAGAGAAGTTTAGTGTTTTATGCTTTATGCAACAACCAAATCAGAGATCTTCAGGTTGCTTTTTTATTTTGTTGTGCACATTTCCCTTTTCCTGTAACTTTCAGATGTACTAGGGAATAAAGCATCTTAGAACCACTCCTTTTCTGAGTTACAAGGTTGCTTTTGAATATTTGGTCTTTTGAAACCTTGATCCTTGTAAGAGAGATCTTCAACATATTCTAACTTGAAAGGCCAGCTCACGAATGTCTACAATCTTGAGTTTGTTCTTCAATGAGTGTCAACAGACGGGTGAAAACACTATCATTAGATGAGTTGAATTTTCTTCATAAAGTCAAAGACTTCAGAAACTCTTCATACGGGTGAGGCCTCTTCATAAGATGGGTCAGCATTCTTCATAAGACAAGTGATCTTCTATCCTTGACCATTTTGACTTAGGATGGACAGGTCAGTAGACTATACAGAGTTCAATCAAATCATTGAACAAATGTTTAGTTTTTATAAAAACTTAGAGCAAATGCACATCAGGCATTTAGAGACTCAACAATCTCCATCTTTTTTATGATGACAAACATTGAAATGATTTAATGAACTTGAAATCTTAACAGAATAACCAAGGCAGACAGGTATCAGCAACTTTGTAAAATATTCTTATGAAGACAGGTATTAAAGCAGTATACCATGTATCATAGCATTTAGAAAAAATAGAGCTTGAATAGTCTTATACACTTGTCATATTATAATCAGAAATTGCATTGCGAGCATATCAGAGCTAAAATTAGATCAGAGTTGTTCATTATGAGACAGTTTCACAGAAGTTGTATTGTTGTATCAGAGCTAGTTCATCTTAACACAAAAATTGTATTATATCAGAGCTATGTTAATTTTGAAGTTGACACAGGCAAACACAAGAAGGGGGGTTGAATTGTGTTTGTTAATATTTTTCAAAAACAAACTTTTCAAGAACAGTTTTCTCACACAACGATAAAGAGGCAGAAGCAAACACATAGAAAAACAAACTTTTGAAAGAATAACAAATTCAAGTTCAAATCCCCACAGTTAGTATAAATACGTAAAACTAAAGAGATAAGGGATTAGAAGATTCACGCAAGTTGTTTTATCCCGGTTCACTCTCTTCCAACCAAGAGCTACGTCCAGTCCCTTCTACTTGAAGGTTTTCTCCACTATTCTCCAAATAGATTACAGCAAGTATTCAACACCTCTCTAGGCTCACAAGTATTCCTTTCTTACCAAGCCTCTTCAGGCTCTACCTCTAACAAAGAGTTTTTGGTTTCTGTGATCTTCTAACTCACTATGTGTGAGAATATGAAAGTTTAAGATCCGATGAATATTACAGCAATATTCAAACTAAGATATTACAGACTTTTGCTTTCTGAAAGAATAAATGAATGTTTGCTCGCAAGAGATTTCTTGAGATTTCTGTATATGTGCAAAAGTTCTTTCTTCAAAGGTCTTGGTCTTCTATTTATAGAGACCTTGCTCTACTCTTCAAAATCATCAACGGTTGTATTTGAATTTTCCGTTTAGGGATAGAATCAACAAAGTAATATCCGTTGTGACTCAGCGTGCTCGTGGCCATTGTACTATGTGACAATATTCTTGCATGAAATGGGCACACCTCTGAGCAAATGCAACTTGAAAAACTGTCTTGCCTTCCTTGTACAAATTCCAGCTATTCCAGCGTAAAAGGTGATAGGGTACAAATCGTTTTGCATTGTACTATATTGCTTTTTGCAATTCCTCATATGTACTATGTCTCTCTCATAGAAACAAGACAATAAAACCGTTAATAACAAATAAGAAGGACCATTATATATTTGAAATAAATATCAATCATATGAAATAAATTCACTATGGTTCAGATTGCATTAAATAAGATATCAATGCTCAAATTCTTCGTCCATCAAAACAATTGTAAGGCAAGGTCAGAAAGAAATCTTTTAAGGCTTCGTCCACTGACGTGGCAACAAATTCTACGTCTACTGAACTTATTGGTCTTGCCAGAACTTGAGTTGTTTAAGATCTCCGTCCAGTGACGTGGCATTTAGAAATAAATGTTTTTATTGGAGAGCAACTCGCGTCTACTAAAAGGGATTTCTCCGTCTACTAGTAAGCATTCAAGCGCTCGTCCACTGACGTGGCACTTGAGTTAAAGGAAATCCTTCCAGTGGTAGAATGGACTCGACCACTCAGGGAATCTTTCAATTAAAGAATTAAGTTACAAATGTACGCGGATAAAGACTTGTTAGATCTTAACTAACACTTTGCCATACAAATTTAATCCTTTTTGTTAACATCAAAACTTAGAGATTATTTAATCCAAATTACTTTGGTTCCAACAATCTCCCCCTTTTTTATGATGACAAAAACTAATTAAATTTATTTTGCAAAGTCTAAGAGAGCTTACAAGGCTCCCCCTAAGACAAAGCATTCAACAGATCAAAGCAGTTAAGGCATATAAAACTAAGTCTTATTTGCAAGATAATGTAAGTTATCAGACCAAGATAGTAGCTTATCAAACATTTGTGACTTAATAGTTCAAAGCAGTATCAGAGCATAATTGACTTTAGACAAAATAGGCATAAGAATTAAGTCAAGACATAGTAGCATCAAGATGAATATTTAACAAAATAAACTTATGCATATGCAGACAAATATGTACTTTTTCAAAAAAAATCTAGCTTTGTATTATATATATAAAAAATTTAATCTTTCCTTTCTCCCCCTTTTTGTCATCAGACAAAAAGGTAAAAGGAGTGGACCATCATTGTCAGCAAAACAGATAAAACAAAGAAAGAAAAGGTTTAGGTAGGAGGAGGTGGTGGAGGGGGTTGGTTTAGATTTGGGTTTTGGTTCTTCTGAAAATCCATCAAGAATGCCAGCATCTGAGTCACCATTGCATTTGTAGGCGCCAAAGTATCTTGAACTTGTTTCTGTACACTGTCTTCAAACTGTTGTGCCATCTGTTCTGTTTTCTCTTCAACTAGCTTGCCAACCTTATCATCAACAATTTTTCCAATGATGTCTTCAAGATTGGTTGGCAAGGATAGTTGTCTTGAGCTTGGGCTGGTGGATGAACCATAGCAAGAGCTAATGGTTGAGATGTTGTCTTAGTAGACTCAGCACCTTGCTTAGAAACATAGACCTCAGCAGACTGCTCAGCATGTACAGATGGAGGTTCAACAGAGGCAGGTTGAGAAGAGATTTCAGCATTCAGTTCAGGGCCTTCTACAATTAACTCCTCTGCTATAGGTTCAGAAGATGAGGTGGAAGGAGAAGCAGTGGCAGCTTTTACAATTTTCTTAGGGACATCCTTTGCCCAGTGGATAGGAGTAATTTCCTCCACATCCCTGCTGGTAATGGGGAGTGCCCACAGATCTTTGTAGATCATGTGCCTAATCTTGGAGAGTCCACACTTTCCTCTGATCTTGGAAATTTCTTGCTTCTCTTCCTGAGATAGGCCAGAAGATGAAGCTTCCCTAGTGCAGTAGATTTTGTGAGACTTCCAGAAGCCAGGAGCTATCCTCTCTTATATATTCCTCACATCCTCCATATACAGATAGTACTCAAGCTTGGATAATCAAAAGTTTCTTCAGATAAGTCCAGCATTGCAGAGTGAGCTTCAGGCATAACTCATTTATTTCTTCGGCACTTCCTGTCTTTGTCCTTATTGAGATCAATCATGCCAAGCCTAGGACAAACAGGGTAAGGAGCAATGCCTACACTTGTTTCCTTTCCATGCCTAAGCCAGGTGAAAGGAACACAATGTGCAGCTCTATCTACTTGGAAGTAACTGAACTTCCATTTCAGTATATTATAGAAAAGCTGATCTGTGAAGGGGTCAGAGGCTCTTCCATAGATGCTGGGATGTTTGAATTTCATCCACTTGGTCTCGCCATCCATGATGATGGGAATATGCTCAGAAGATCTGGCTCTTTTCTCTGGAATGGTAGGCAGCCTGTTCCTTTTTGGGTCAGTCTCCCATACTGGAATGATGTGCCTTTCTACTCCATCAGTCAAGGGGACCAAAGGTGGGGTTTTTGTGAGGTTGGGGTAAATTTTTCTTCTTGGGAAACGCTTAAGGGGTAGGTGGATAAGGAGAGGTCCATGTTGGTTGTGCATATCTGATGGAAAGGGTCCTTTGGGGGGCTGAGTGTTTGGATATCTGGTGGTCCAAGGGTAGTCGTCATATGGTTCATAGTCATATTCAGCATATCGATACCACCTGGTGAGAGGAGTGTTAGGGTCAATCTCAGGGTCAGGTTGGTGAGTGTGAAACAAAACTCTCCAATCTCTCTTGATCTGAGCCCAATTTTCAGATTTGTTGGCAAAGAGAGTGGATGAGGGAACAATGGGTGGAAAGAGTTTTCTGAGGGGTTTAGGAAAAGGGGCACCTGGGCAAATTCCATCATCAGTTTGATGAAACCAGGGGTCAGAATCAGGTATAATTGGTGGAAAGATGGTTTTGATAGGTGAAGGTTGTGGTATGGTCAATTGATTTGGGGTGCTTTGTGGTGAGGATGGGGTTGTGGTTTGGTCAGTCTAAGCTTTTTGTGGTGAAGGTTGGGGCGTGGGTAGAGTAGGTCTGTATACATCATCAAAGAATCCTACTTCAGGAGCAGAGACACTACCACTTCCAGTATTTACATTAGGAGCATCTTCTGCTAAATTAACAGGAATTTCAGCAGAGATGTTTACCTCAGAGGCTGCAAAGGTCCTTGCTTTCCTTGCAGGTTGCCTCTTCTTGGTAGGCACAGCAGCAGCTTCACTTGCTTTCCTCTTCAAGGATTGTTCCCAGAGGAACATTATCTTCTTCATCATCATCATCTTGAGACAAAACCAACTTCCTTGCTCTCTTAGGAGCAGGTTGAGGATCAGGTTGAGGTGCCTCAGCTCTAGGCTCATTAATCACAATGCCTCTAGTAGGCCTTCTAGGGTTAGGCGTCCTGACGACCATTGTCTTCCTCTTGGCTTCCTCTCTTGAGACCAAGGGTTGTAGAATTGTTGGCCTCAAGTGATTCTTCTTTAATCTTCATCTTTTCCTCAAGCTTGGCAATTCCACTTGCTTGTATGTGTTAAGTTGCATGCCACTGAGATTACTTCTGCCAAAGTCAGCAGCTTGCATTCCTTTCTCACGAAGGAGTCTTTCTTGTTCATCTTGAGGCTTTGCATTCAGAACATCGTACAAGCCTTGCTGTTTGAATATCTTTGACAGAAGGTGAGTGAAGGTGATGTGTGAGGCAGATTCTTTGTTGGTAATGGCATCCTTGAAGCGATGAAACAGGATCCATGGTAAGTTTATCTTTGTTTCAAAGACCAGATTGCAAAGACAAAATTTATGAAGAGCTGATAAGTTGTCCTTAGACCCAATCTTATGCAGCACCACCTTGTTCAGGATTTGGTGAAGAATCCTGATGTGATCCTTCATCTCAGAGGATTTCCAGGAGTGAGTTCTCACGGTGTCTTGCCTCATCAGTGTAACAGCAATTGTCTCTGTACCGCCTAGGTCTTCTTCCCAGTTCTCCGTGAAGACCAAACCTTCTTGAGCACAAACTATCGCATCAGAGATGGTTTTCTCGGACACTATTATCTTTCCTTCCCAGCACAAACCCTACTACTTCTGTTTCAGTAATTTTTTGTCTTCTCCTGGAATTCCCTTATCAAATCAGGATACACTGAGACCTTTTCCAGAAAGAATTCCATCCCATCCAGCAGCGTTAATGAACTTACTCACATCCAGGTTGTACTCATTTAGAATTTCAAAGTTGAAATGATGTTCCACAGATACACTCATGGTGTCAGTTGAAATATCAGGCATGGGAGCAGAGGTTGAAGCCATTGTTGAGTAAGATGAGTTAGGGTTTGGAAGAACAAGGGAAACAGAAAGTTCGAAAGTTTCAAAGAGAGGTTGACAGGGATGAAGAGTAGCAAAAGGTTTTTCAGAGGGAAAGATATTACTTTTAAAGGTTTCTGAATATCAACAGTTTTAAAAAAAAAATTCAAAAAGAAATAACTGACAAGATATGTCATTAGTGTAAAACGACGTTGGTATATTGGGACCATAAAAAGTTATGATGGGATTGATGGAGGTAGCTGACTTAGCACAGGAAATATGAAAACCAAACGTTTTAATATAAATATGTCCAGAGACAAATTAATGCAATCAATAATTGTATGCATAGACGAGTCCACACAAGATTGAGAGTGGACGCGTAGAAACATATGTAGTGGACGCGGCACACCAACAGTAAGTGGACGCGTAGACTACACGTGAACTGGACTGCCAATGACTAGTGGACGTGCAGTGAAAACATGCAATCAACAAATATACTAAATCAAACCACATACAACATATTTAAATGCTTTCTTATAAAGATAAATCTGTCCTCAGCAAGAGGTTTAGTAAAGATATCTGCCCATTGATGGTCAGTATCTACAAATTGAATATCAATCACACCTTTTTGCACATAATCCCTAATAAAATGATGTTTGATTTCTATATGTTTAGCTCTAGGAGTGCAATATTGGATTCTTAGATAAATTGATTGCAGCAGTATTATCACACATAAGTGGAATACTACTTACAAATACATTGTAGTCCTCCAATTGGTGTTTGATCCATAGAAGTTGTGAGCAGCAACTTGCAGCTGATATGTATTCTGCTTCAGCAGTTGATAGAGCAATGGTACTCTGCCTTTTGCTTGACCATGATACTAGGTTAGCTCCAATGAAGTGACATCCTCCACTGGTGCTTTTTCTTTCAATTCTATCTCCAGCATAGTCAGCATCACAAAAGCCAACTAATCTGTAATCTTCATCTTTCTTAAAGCACAGACCAAGATTAGTAGTACCTTTTAAATATCTAAAAATTCTTTTAACTGCTGATAAGTGAGATTCTCTAGGATCAGATTGAAATCCAGCACATAAGCAACACTGAACATAATATCAGGCCTAGAAGGAGTTAGATATAAGAGAGATCCAATCATAACTCTGTATACCTTCTGATCTACCTTTTTCTCTTTATCATCTTTGTTCAGTATGGACATGGGATGCATAGGAGTGTTCATAGGTTTGCAATCATCCATCTTAAACTTTTTGAGTAATTCCTTTGTATATTTAGTTTGATGGATGTACACCTCGTCCATAGATTGTTTTACTTGAAGTCCAAGGAAGAATTTGAGTTCTCCCATCATGCTCATTTCAAACTCTTTCTGCATTAACTTTGAAAATTCTTTGCACATAGATTCATTAGTAGCACCAAATATAATATCATCTACATAAATCTGTACTACTATGAAGTTGGATTTAATTGACTTTCTAAACAGAGTTGTATCAACCTTTCCTCTGTTAAAGCCATTATCCATCAGAAAAGAACTTAGCCTATTATACCAAGCTCTTGGGGCTTGTTTTAGGCCGTATAAAGCTTTCTTAAGCTTGTATACATGTTCAGGTTGGGTTTCACTCTCAAAACCTGGAGGTTGCATAACATAAACTTCTTCATTGATAAAGCCATTTAGAAAAGCACTTTTTACATCCATTTGGAAAAGCATAATATTATGATGTGCAGCAAATGAAAGTAAAATTCTGATAGCTTCTAATCTAGCAACAGGTGCAAAGGTTTCAATATAATCTATACCTTCTTCTTGAGAGTAACCTTTTGCAACTAATCTTGCTTTATTTCTAATAACCTTACCATTCTCATCAAGCTTGTTTCTGTAAACCCATTTTGTTCCTATAACAGATTTATCCTTAGGTAGGGTTACAAGAGTCCAAACTTCACTTCTTTCAAACTGGTTTAGTTCTTGCATTGCTAAAATCCAATCATTGTCCAGCAGAGCCTCGTCTACTGTCTTTAGTTCCAATTCAGAGACTAATGCAGAATCTTCTTGTTCTTTGAAGATTGATCTGGTTCTTAGCTTATCACTTGGATTTCCAATAATTTGATCCGGTGGATGATAATTCTTGAAATACCAAGTTCTCTAAACATTGTCTTGTTGAGAGGTGGATGTTTCTGGTTGATGAGAAATGTCTTCAACTTGATCATCGGCTTTAACTTCTGTTGTCTCTCCTGAGATGGTTAAGTCAAGATCTGCAAAACCTTCATCTAGCTTTGATAATTTCTTATCAGGCTGCTTGTCATCAAACTTAACATGTATACATTCTTCTACTACTAGTGTTCTAGAATTATACACTCTAAATCCTTTTGATATTTCAGAAAATCCTAATAGGATTCCATTGTCGACTTTTGCATCAAACTTACCAAGTTGATCTTTAGTGTTAAGAATATAACATTTACACCCGAAAGGATGAAAATAAGATATGTTGGGTTTTCTACCTTTCCACAATTCATAGGGAGTCTTATTCAGAGTAGGTCTAATGTATATTCTGTTTTGAATGTAGCAGGCAGTGTTCATAGCTTCAGCCCAGAAGTACTTAGGGACAGAATTGTCATTAAGCATAGTCCTAGCCATCTCTTGAAGAGATCTGTTCTTTCTCTCTACCACACCATTTTGCTGTGGTGTTCTTGGTATTGAGAAGTTGTGTTGAATACCACTTTCTTCACAAAAGTCATGGAATAGCTCATTGACAAATTCTCCCCCATGATCACTTCTAATTGAAGCTATACACATGCCTTTTTCATTCTGTACACGTTTGCAGAATACAGAAAAGACCTTGAAGGACTCATTCTTGTGAGCAAGGAACATAACCCATGTCCATCTAGTATAGTCATCTACAATGACTAGACCATATTTCTTACCACTGATAGAAGCAGTCCTTGTTGGACCAAAAAGATCAAGGTGTAGCAGTTCTAGTGGTCTCTTAGTACTAACAATATTCTTAGATTCAAAAGAACCTTTGACTTGTTTTCCCTTCTGACATGCATCACAGAGAGCATCAGATTTGAACTTAAGGTTTGGTAATCCTCTCACGAGGTTATGCTTATTTAGCTTTGAGATTAATCTCAAGCTTGCATGACCTAGCCTTTTATGCCAAATCCATCGCTCATCTTCAATGGACACTAAACATGAGACACTCTGATTTGAGAGGTCCTCCAAGTCAATTTTGTACAAATTGTTTTGCCTCTTAGCAGTGAATAAGATTGATCCATCATTCTTCTTGACATAACACATGTTCTTATTAAAAGAAACATCATATCCACTGTCACATAATTGACTTATGCTCAGTAGATTATGTTTTAAACCATTTACTAAAAGAACATTATCAATGGAGGGAAAAGGATGTTTACCAATTTTACCTATACCAGTGATCTTTCCTTTCTGGTTTCCTCCAAATGTCACCCAGCCACCATCCTTATGTCTAAGGTCTTGGAACATATACTTTTCTCCCGTCATGTGACGTGAGCATCCACTGTCCAAGTACCAGGACGTTTGTTTCTTTCCTGTTGTTAAGCAAATCTGCAACAGGTATTATCTTGTCCTTAGGTACCCAAACTGACTTGGGTCCTTTCATGTTAGTTTTCTTTGGACGAGAATATTTAGTATGTCTGTTATGTATGCATCTAGATGTAGAATGCCCACTTTTTCCACACACTTTACAAAAGGTGTTGGATGGGCTTGACTTGGCTTTAGCATACCTAGCTGGAGCTTTTGAAGCTCTTTGCTGCATAGGTGGTTTTGACTTAATGTAAGATGCCTCATGCTTCTTATTGTCATAACCAAGGCCAGATTTATCAAATGGTGACCTAGAATACCTTAGGATAAGACTAAGCTTATCTGAGCCTCCTACAATTTTGACAGAGAGTCTGTCAAGTATGTTACATCTTGTTTCAGTTTTGCAACTTCACAAGAATTGTCAGGCTCACATTCAGATTTGTCAGTTAGACTGACATTCTCTGATTTTAGCTTATCATTTTCTTGAAACAAACTTTGTTTTTCCATGCAGACTCTATCATATTCTTTGGTTAATTTTGCAAACTTCTTTTTAAGACTTTTGTATTCATGAGATAGTATGGATGAGTCATGCAGTAATTCATCAAAGGCATTTTTGAGAGTTGAAGGTTCAGAATCTGTTACCTCATCATCATCAGTGTACTCATTTTCTGATGATGTGTCAGCCATGAGGCAAATGTTTGCCTCTTCCTCTGCTTCCTCTTCCTCATCTGATGAGGATAAGTCCAAGTCCTCCCATGTAGCCATTAAGCCCTTCTTTTTCTTGAAGAACTTCTTCTTCTCTTTTAAGTCAGGATAGTCAGCTTTGAAATGGCCTGGCTTTTTGCATTCAAAGCACAGAGGTGGACCTTTTTCTTTGGAGTTTGACTTCTCCTTAGAAAATTTATTGTTGAACTGCTTTCTCTTGAAGTTACCTTTCCTTCTCCACATATGTTGTATCTTTCTGGAGATGAAAGATAATTCATCTTCATCTGATCCTTCATCACTGTCTGAAGGTTCAGCATCATCTAAAGACTCAGCAGCTTTAAGGACTTTTGAAGTGCTGGCTTTCTTTGCCTTTAAAGCAATGGATTTTCCCTTTCTGGAATTGTCTTCTTCATTTAGTTCAAGCTCATGAACTTTTAATGACCCTAGAAGCTCTTCCAGAGAGAGAGTATTCAGATTCTTAGCTTCTTGAATGGCAGTGACCTTTGGTCTCCACTGCTTGGAGAGACTTCTCAGAATCTTTCTGATATGATCTCTATTCTCATATATTTTTCCAAGAGATCTGAGACTGTTTGTTATTGTTTGAAATCTTCCAAACATCTGATCTATAGTCTCATGATCAGTCATCTTGAAGAGTTCATACTGGTGAACCATCATGCTTATCTTTGACTCCTTCACTTGTGATGAGCCTTCATGAGCAAGAGCCAGTGTATCCCAGATTTCCTTTGCTGTGTTGCAGCTGTGAACCTTATCATGTTCTGATCTGGTGATGGCACACATCAAGTAATGTTTGGCCTTGAGATTTAGTTGATGTTTAGCCTTTTGATCTACACTCCAATCTGCTCTAGCCAAGACTGCTCCATTTTCACCTCTTAGCTCAGAATAGCCATTCTCAATCAGTTCCCAGATGTCTAAGTTTTGTGCATCCAGGAAGGCCATCATTCTCTTCTTCCAATAGTCATAATCAGTTGCATCAAAGAGTGGAGGTCTGTTGATAGCTTGTCCTTCTGCATCCATGGTTGTAGGATCGTACTTCCTTAGCACTTGTTAGATGCTCAACCCTTTTGAGGCTGAGCTCTGATACCAACTGAAGTTGACACAGGCAAACACAAGAAGGGGGTTGAATTGTGTTTGTTAATATTTTTAGAAAACAACCTTTTCAAGAACAGTTTTCTAACAACGATAAAGAGGCAGAAGCAAACACACAGAAAAACAAACTTTTGAAAGAATAACAAATTCAAGTTCAAATCCCCACAGTTAGTATAAATATGTAAAACTAAAGAGATAAGGGATTAGAAGATTCACGCAAGTTGTTTTTATCCTAGTTCACTCTCTTCCAACCAAGAGCTACGTCAAGTCCCTTTTACTTGAAGGTTTTCTCCACTATTCTCCAAATAGATTGCAGCAAGTATTCAACACCTCTCCAGGCTCACAAGTATTCCTTTCTTACCAAGCCTCTTCAGGCTCTACCTCTAATAAAGATTTTTTGGTTTCTTTGATCTTCTAACTCACTATGTGTGAGAATATGAAAGTTTAAGATCAGATGAATATTACAGCAATATTCAAACTAAGATATTACTGACTTCTGCTTTCTGAAAGAATAAAAAAATGTTTGCTCACAAGAGATTTCTTGAGATTTCTGTATATGTGCAAAAGTTCTTTCTTCAAAGGTCTTGGTCTTCTATTTATAGAGACCTTGCTCTACTCTTCAAAATCATCAACGGTTGTATTTGAATTTTCCGTTTAGGGATAGAATCAACAAAGTAATATCCGTTGTGACTCAGCTTGCTCGTGGCCATTGTACTATGTGACAATATTCTTGCATGAAATGGGCACACCTCTGAGCAAATGCAACTTGAAAAACTGTCTTGCCTTCCTTGTACAAATTCCAGCTATTCCAGCATAAAAGGTGACAGGGTACAAATCGTTTTGCATTGTACTATATTGCTTTTTGCAATTCCTCATATGTACTATATCTCTCTCATAGAAACAAGACAATAAAACCGTTAATAACAAATAAGAAGGACCATTATATATTTGAAATAAATATCAATCATATGAAATAAATTCACTATGGTTCAGATTGCATTAAATAAGATATCAATGCTCAAATTCTTCGTCTATCAAAACAATTGTAAGGCAAGGTCAGAAAGAAATCTTTTAAGGCTTCGTCCACTGACGTGGCAACAAATTCTACGTCTACTGAACTTATTGGTCTTGCCAGAACTTGAGTTGTTTAAGATCTCCGTCCAGTGACGTGGCATTTAGAAATAAATGTTTTTATTGGAGAGCAACTCGCGTCTACTAAAAGGTATTTCTCCGTCTACTAGTAAGCATTCAAGCACTTGTCCACTGACGTGGCACTTGAGTTAAAGGAAATCCTTCCAGTGGTAGAATGGACTCGACCACTCAGGGAATCTTTCAATTAAAAGAATTAAGTTACAAATGTACGCGGATAAAGACTTGTTAGATCTTAACTAACACTTTGCCATACAAATTTAATCCTTTTTATTAACATCAAAACTTAGAGATTATTTAATCCAAATTACTTTGTTCCAACAAATTTGTCCAAAAAGAATATCAGACCGACAAGTTAATGACAAGTTCATTTTAATCTATTTGATTTCTTATTTTACTTTCTCCCCCTTCTGGCATCAGGAAAAAGGAAAACAAACCGCAAAAAAGCAAATAAGATACAACATATAACATATAGAGATATCAAAGACTGATTTAATTAACTCAACATAGGCTTGTATATAGTTGGTTACAAAAAAAAGGGGGTCCTACAAATATGTACTGAACAAAACATATAAATATTCTAATATATCCTGTAAGATAGCCCTAACAGATCTTTCTTCAGCTAACTCCCTATGAGCAGCTTCCAAGAGAGTCCTAAGACTAGCAACTTTATACTACAAGGCTTGAAACTCTCTTTTGTCAACAGCAACAGTATTGTTAGCTTCAACTTCAACTTCCTCGGAGTACCAAGGTAGAGGGTAGACAGGTGGAGCTGGGGGGATAGAGAAGGGTTTAGACATACAAGGGAAGAAAGGCAGGTGCTTGTTACTATAGAAGATAAGGGGTAAGAATGCAAACCTGTTAAAGACAGGTTTATCTCTTATAGAGTCTTCTTCAGGTGAAGGGCAAAGAGAGGAAAGACGGGTGGAAAGAGAAGGATGGATGATGATGATAGGTTCTAGTGGGGGAAGAGATCTCACCTCAAAAGAAGCAGGAACATGAATCAAGTTATCCATATATTCTATGAATGAGACAGATCCTGTGACCAAGATAAAGAAGGGTCTTGAGGGGGTTGGTAGCATGACCACAAAAAGGTGATTAACAAGGACTGGGTCAAGGTGATGGATATAGACAACAGAAGGGAAAGAAACAGAAAGGGCTCTATAGGTGTTTATTATATGAGGTAGAGGAAGAAAAACAAACAAGTTAGAAAACTTGCATACAAAAGAAGTTGCAAGTCAGATACAAATAGAGATGATGAAATGCTTACTGATTCTCTAGGGGTTGAATCCCTGTGAACAACATTGAACTTGCATACTTCAAACACTACTGTAAAATAATAGGTTGGTGTTGTATGTGAAGAGATAGGTGAGGTGCGAGGTGTGGCATGAGACAAAGGTGGAACAGATAGTGGTGGTGGAGAAGACATAAGTGGTTGGAATATACCTATGCGTGAAGGTGAGGTTGATGGAGAGGGTGATGGTACATAGTCCTTCAGGATAGTAGAATTTTTTGTTATCCTGAGCTTCTATTTTGGCAGGGGAGGCTTTGTCAGGATCCAGCAAATGGTACAAGCCTGCCTGTGCCTCCACAGACTTGTCTTCTCCAGCTACAGTAACAGGAACAGGAGGTTCAGCAATAGGTATAGCAGGTACTCCTGATCTTCTCTTTTTGGGCACCACTCCCAGAAAGAGGACTTGTCTCTCCTTGAGATCCTCCAAGGGCTTCTTCATCTACTCCCCCTGAGCAGGTACTTCATCTTTACTTTGCTTTAGACAAGACTAGTCTGGCAACAGCAGAGGCCTTTTGTAGCTTCCTCTTCTTCAATGCTGGTTGACCAGACTCAGCTTCAGCAACTTCTTCAAGAATCTTCCTCTTAGGAGACAGTTTTCTCCTTTAAAACGCAGAGGTTTTTCTCTCTCCAAAGTCTCAGCAAAAATAGAGGGCTTCTCCAGATGAGGTTTGTGGTCTTGTCTTGCAATCTTCCCAGCAGGTTTCTAGATGTGTTATGAGATGCAAACCTCAGACTCGTCTGCAGATTTGGTTAGGGCCTTGTTCTTCTTCTCCTTAGTAGCTTGTTCAAATGCAATAGAGGGAAGGCCTTTGATCTTCATCATGGACAAAGTCTTCATGCCCAGAGCTTGAGCCATGTCCAAAAATATAGCATCATTTTGAACAAAGAGCTTGTTTCTGAACAACCTTGTCAGAAACATCCCTTAGGGATAGGTTATCATACTGGGTGTGAGAATCATGGACTCTAGATGTTTGAGCACGAGGTCGTTCAAATCAATCTTCATCTTATGGGTAATTTTCTATATCCCTCCATGGGCATTACACATTCTTGAAGCAGTTTGAGCAAGAATCTGCATTTTGGGATGATGTTGACAACTTTGAAGTTTGGAAGGTTAGAAACACCATACAAGGTGATGTTGATGGAGTCTGAACCCACTTGATCTTCCCAATGCTCTGTGAAGCCTATTCCAATCCTTGGGAAATTTGTTGTGGTTTCTATTGTGTTGAGGTTGAAGGTGAAAGACCGACCTAACACACATCCTCTGATTTCTTTCAGCAATTGATTCCTGGATTCGTAGATTGAGGCACTATTCCATAAATCTCTGACCAACTTGGGGTGCACCAACTCCTTCATAGTAAAGAAGGGTGTCAACTTTGAGCATTTAATCTCTTCAGTCACGTCCATGCCCCATTTCTTCATGGCTTCTAGGTCTACCATATTCTCAGTGACAATCTTGTCAACGTCCTCCTCACGCATGTTATACATCTCAGCAATTTACTGTGAGATTCTTCTTGGGTGCCATTACAAAAGGATATGGTTTAAGAAGGTTTGGGAACTTTTTAGTGAGATAGACGAAAGGTTTTCCATAGAAAAGGGAGGTTTTGAAAGTGTAATAGAGAAGGCTTTTTGATGATAAGACCTTATATAGACATAAAAGTAGGAGAGAAAAAGACAATTTTAATGCTAAAAACGTCACGAAACTTTTGGGGAACACATTGCCCACTAAGACACTTTTTTTTATTTATAAAAATTGGCATGCAAAAGCATCACTATCGAGAATGAGATCCCAACTAGGTTGACACCTTAGACTCTATCAACCATTTGCAGTATACTATAAATTCAATAATAAGAAATGTAAAAAATAATACAAGAAACATGGGGGACATAAACCAAACCCATGAGAAAAAAGAAATCCCTATTTAAACATATAATTAGGAAGACCCCATCTATTACAAAATAAGCCAGTCCTAATGAAAGAAGGAATGAATCCCACCAAGTAAAACACCTAGAGACTACTCCAAAAGAAGCTAGTTTATCTGCACAATGATTACCTTCTCTAAAAACATGAGTAACTTTAAAATCAAAATTGGAAGCAATCAAAATACAGTTCTTCCACTTATTTCTAATCTTCCAAGGCACAATATTGGGAGAAGAGAAGGTTTGAACCACTAGGGCAAAGTCACATTCCATCCAAAGCCTTTTCCAGCCTTTTTCAGCAGCAAAGACACTTAATGAAAACATGGTTTCTAAAAGGAAACCATTGTGTACACGTTTAGCTTCAGATAATTAAATGGCATTAAGGGATAATGACCATTTAATCCAAAAACTATTGAGTTCATATAAGTATGACTCAGCAAGTTCAGACAGGTAGGACGAACAGGTCATGGAACATTCATTAGACAGTTAAAGCAAATGCATTAGATAGGTCATCAGACAGTTCCCTCAACAATGCAATGCATGTTCAAGTTGTCTCTAATATATTTAAACCTATCCTCAGCTAAGGGTTTTGTGAAGATATCAGCCTATTGATTTCTAGTTTTAACAAGCTTAATATCAAAAACACCTTTTTGAACATAATCTCTTATAAAATGATGTTTGATTTCTATATGCTTAGCCTTAGAATGTTGTATGGTATTTTTAGATAATATAATAGAACTTGAATTATCGCACCAAACAAAGATATTATGCTCAAATATTGAATAATCTTCAAGTTGATGTTTTACCCGTAAGAGCTGTGAGAAGCAACTTGCAACAGAGATGTATTCTGCTTCTACAGTTGAAAGTGCAATTGTATTCTGTCTTTTGCTTGACCATGAGACTAAATTTGCTCCAATGAAATGACATCCTCCACTAGTGCTTTTTCTTTCAACTATGTCTCCAGCAAAGTCGGCATCACAGATAGTCTTAAATTGGGACTCTCTAGGGTCATATTAGAATCAACCACACATACAAACACTAAATTGAATATAAGGTCTGCTAGAAGTTAAATAGAGTAGAGATCCAATCATACCTCTGTAGATAGTTTGGTCTACCTTTTCACCTTCCACATCTTTGCTTAGGTTTGCATTGGGTTGCATGGGACTTTTCATAGGCTTTGAGCTATCCATCTTATACTTCTTTAGAAGTCCTTGGGTGTATTTTTGTTGATAGATATAAATATCATCACTTGTCTGCTTGATTTGCAGTTCAAGAAAGAACTTCAACTTTCCCATCATGATCATCTCAAATTCTGTTTGCATCAACTTAGAAAATTTATTACAAAGCTTTTTCATTAGCAGATCCTAAAATAATATTGAAATAGACAACTATAAACACGAGAAGGGGGGTTGAATTGTGTTTATCAGAAATTAAAAATAAAGTTAAAAACTTTTTTCATGCAGAAGCTAAGCACAGACGGGTGTAAAAAGGTTACACAGACAGGTCACCTGTCTGTTGTAGTATTCTCAGAAAACAACACACGTAGAGATGAAAAACAGACTTGATAAAAACAGTTTTAACCCCTTTGTTAGAAAGCAGATGATATATAATCAAAACAACTAAAGAGATTAAGGGAAGAGAGATTAACACAGAGATTTATCTTGGTTCACTCTTTAACACAAAGAGCTACGTCTAGTCCTTGGCAGCACCAAGATTTATCCACTATAACTGATCAGGTTACAGACTCCAAGTATTGTTTGCACACCTAGCCTCTTCAAGCTCCAACACAAGTATTCTTTGCACACCTAGCCTCTTCAGGCTCACTCAGATTTGTTTGAGAGTTTGGTTTGTAATAAATACACTTACAGACAGACAGATCTTTCACTAACACTCAGAGAGTGGTTTAAATGTAAAGCTTAGGAAAGTCTGCGTAATGACTTCAAATGATTGAAGAATACAGAATGAATAAATGAACAGAGTAATGGCTCTTTAATGCTTTGTAAACTCTGATGTGTTCATCTTCAATGACTTCTGTATTTATAGCCTTCAAACATTTAATATCCGTTAGAGACATTCCTTGCAACGATGGCTTCAAGCAGAGCTTCATTAAATGCAATATAGTCGTTCTGGGCAGCCATTAATGCAATGAAGACGTTGGTTGTACTCTAACATGAGGGATAATAGCTTTATGCATCGTGTAGAAAATAAATCAGAGTTGTGCAGAGTGCTTTTGTACTTTTGCAGAGTACATTTCCCTTTCTGTGTAATGACTGAAAGTACTAGGGAATAAAGCATGTTGGAAACATTCTTTAACTGGAAGTTTATCTCTGACTTCCTAGGTTACTTGGGAGAGAGCACTTCTGAGTTTCTTGATAAGCGTGAGAGAGAGTTCTCAGAGTATTCTTCATGAGGGGACAGCTTGCAAAAGCTTCCTGTACTTCGAGTTCTTTAACAGAGAACCTTAGATAAGTTGAAGAGTAGAGACAGGTTGTAAACCAGTTTGCACATAGTCAACAATCCTAGTCAGCAGACAGGTTGACTTTTTGGCTTATACGGACAGGTGATACTTAGGTAGACAGACAGGTGAGTTTTGTAATCTTCTGATCTGTACACTAAGTAGACAGGTTAGCAACCACAAAATAGGTTAATTAAATCATTAACCAATGTTTAGTTTTCATCAAAACTTAGGGAAATGCACACAGACATTTTAGAGACTTAACAATCTCCCCCTTTTTTATGATGACAAACATTCAGATGATTTAATGAACCTTTGAAAATATCAGAGTATAGAATGACAGACAGTAGACAGGTTGATATTTTCTATATGTGCAGACAGATGCATTAGTGTTCAATGAAGAGCATCAGAGTAATATGCAGCAGGTTTAAGTTCAAAGCATCAGAGTATATCAGAGAATTAAAAATTCTCCAGAACAGAACACTTAGCATATATCAGAGAATTTTCTCCAAACATTTTACATTAAACATCTTAACATTTTTCTCCCCCTTTTGTCAGCAACAAAAAGAGTTAAATATATAACAGTGGAGAGAAAAAGAGACAATTAAGAGAAAATAATAAGGTAAAATTGATTTGTATTCATCATAAGCATTTCAATTACAAGGCAGTTCCTACAACTACTCATTTAGGCTGATTAAAAAGAAGATACAGGGAATCAACTTTCTGTTCTAACAGCAGCCTAGCATGCCTCTCTGCATCCAATTGTCTTCTGACTTCTTCTAGCTCAGTCTTAAGAAGATTGAAGCTATCTGAATCCACCATCTGAGAGGAGGAGACTTCTGTAGACAAGCTGGTTGAAGCAGCAGACAGGGATGGATACCAGGGTAAGGCTAAAACTGGGGGTGCCTTAGGTACAGAGAAAGGTGAGGAGACACGGGGAAATAAAAGTTGATGAATGGTTCTGAAATAAAATAAAGGAAGAAATGCTATTTTAAACAGAGGGGTGATTCTAACTGGGTCAAAATCAGGAGAGGGAAAGACACAGGAGAGTCTTTCACAAAGAGACAGACGAGTGACTCTTATTGGAATAGGAGGGGGAAGAGGTTGATTGGCTAAGACAGAGGGAGGTAGGGGTAAGAGAGAGTCTATGTGGGAGAAGAATGAATTAGACCCTGTGACTAAAAGAAAAAAGTATCTAGACCTAGAGGGTAACATTACAACAGAGGCAGGATAGTGAGATCCTTCCAATGTTCTAATGAACAACACAATAGGGGGATAAAAGAAAATCTCCCTACATGGGTTCAGAATGTGAGGTGGAGGAGAAGGGATGACAGATAAGTGAGATATACTTGCAGTCATCAGAGATTGCAAATCACTCACAAATAGTCTAGATGATATGCCAGATTGTTCTCTGGGAGTTGAGTCCCAGTGAACAACTGTGTACTGACATACATCAGACACGACATCAAAAGATGTTTGAGTGGGGTGAGAGGAGACAGGTGAATGAAAAGGGGAGGCAACAGATAAAGGGTTGACACAGAGAGCAGAGGGGGAAGAAACAACAGAATCTGGAATACCTAGATGAAAGGGAGAGGATGGTGCAGAAGGGAAGGTGAAGAGCTGATCTTCAAAGTGCCTTGCTTTCTTCCTTGAAGGGGATAGAGAAGTTTCTTCATGATGACCAACTGTCTGTGTTCCAGCAGACAGGTCAGCAGAGGGTGCAGTAGCAGTAGCAACAGCAGGCTCTTCTGCAGGGACTGCTTCCCTTTCAGCAACAGCCACTACAGGCATAGGGTAGCCTGACCTTCTTTTTCTGGGAATGAATCCCAAATCAAGAGATTTGATCTCCCTAGGCTCCTATGAGGGTGGAGATGTCTGCTCCCCCTGAGCAGGTGCTTCTTCTTTACTAGGCACAGACTCTACTTGTCTGACCTTGGTAAAGGTCTTCACCAGTCTTCTTCTCTTGGTGGGTTGTGCAGAAACCCCACCAGATTTTCCAGCCTCACTGGTCTTCCTCTTGGGAGAGGGCTTCTTCACCTTGAATCTGAGAGGCTCTACTGTCTCAGCAGATCCTTCAGATGCTGTGGGTTCCTCAGGCCTCTGATCCTGTCTGGCAACCTTTCCAGCAGCTTCCAAATTCTTTCAGAGATTGGAAACTCTGATTCACCAGTGGAATCAGCAGGTTCTTCTGCTTTTTCCTTCAGCTTCTGCTCAACAGCAGGCTTCTTCTTCTTCTTCTTCTCTTCTTCCTCATCCTCCAGAGGGATTCCTTCAATACCCATCATAGACAAGACCTTCTTGTCTATGGGCAAAGCCATGTCCACAAAGTGGACATCAGTTGGAACAAATATCTTGTTCCTAAAAACCCTTGTCAGCAGCATTCCATAAGGGTAGGTAGGCATATTTGTCCTTCTGATCAGAGACTCAAGATACATGTAGATGAGATCATTGATGTCTATCTTGATTTTGTGAATCAAGTGGTACAGAGCAAATCTGTCCAACTTGGTCACATTGTCTCTTGATCCTTTTCTGGGCATCACACACTCCAGAAGCAGCTTGTGCAAGAACCTGCACTTGGGCACCATGCTGACAGGCTTCTTGTTCTCAGGGTTGGGAACTCCATATATAGCAATATTGACACTTTCAGTTCCCACCTGATCTTCCCAGTCAGGTCTGAAAGCAGTTCCAATCCTTGGACATCTAGTTGCCAATTCCAGAGAGCTGATAGGAAACTGGAGAGTCACATCAGCTGACATTTGAGCCTTGAAGCTCTTGGTTCCATCAACCACATTGGTGATGACCACAACATTTCTCCAGAAGTCTCTGACAAGCTTGGGATGGACCAGCTCCTTGATATCAAAGAAGGCTGTCCACTTAGAGTATTCCAACTCCTCAGTGACATCCATTCCCCATTTCTTCATCTGTTGAAGATCAACAGTCTTTCCAGGTAGAATCTTCTCTACATCTTTCGTATTGCTCAGTAATCTCTTTTGGAGATAGGCACTTTGAAGATGCCATTTTTCAGAAAAGAGAAAATGAAAGTTTTGGAAGAGAGAAGGGTTTGAACGAGAGGAAGACGAAGACGAAAAGACTTAGGGCTTTTTGAGAAGGATAAAGTTTGAAACTTTCTGAAGATTTGCCTTTTAAAGCAGGAGAGAGAAAAAAGACATTTTTAATTAAGAATGGCACAATTTATGTGGGGAACTGTAGCGCCCACTTAGACATAATGAAAACATGGTTTCGAGGTAAAAACTGCCGTGTCCATGATTAGCTTCAGACATCATTTCTGGTGAACTGGTTGAGTTCTTCTTGCATAGCAAGAATCCAGCTTTCATCATCAAGAGCTTCTTCAATGTGCTTTGGCTCTATTTCTGACAAAAAGGCCACATTGCTTGATTCTCTTAAGGTAGATCTGGTTCTCACTCCTTCTGAGGGATGTCCAATGATGAATCCTTAGGATGATGAGTTTTGAATTTCCAGTCTCTTTCAAGAGGATCTTGACTTGTCTGTTGACTTGTCTGTTGACGTGTCTGCTCCACTTGTCTGTCTGGTTCTGCTTCAGGTTCTGGTTTGGTTAAGTCAGGTTGTTGATCTTCTGACTTGTTTATATCAAGACCTGCAAGATCATCTTCTAGATCTGACAATTCCTTATCAGTCTTTAAGTTATCATTGAATTTGACATGAACAGATTCTTCAATAACAGATGTTCTAGAATTGTAAATTCTAAAAGCTTTAGACATTTCAGAGTATCCCAAAAAGATACCTTTGTCTGTCTTAGAGTCAAATTTTCCAAGTTGATCCTTGGTATTTAAGATGAAGCGTTCACAACCAAATGCATGAAAGTAAGAAATGTTGGGGCTTTTTCCTTTCCACAGTTCATAGGGAGTCTTCTTTAGAAAAGGCCTAATGAGTATTCTGTTTTGTACATAACAGGCTGTGTTTACTGCTTCTGCCCAGAAGTACTTAGGGAGATTATTCTCATTGAGCATAGATCTAGCCATCTCTTGCAGAGATCTGTTCTTTCTCTCAACCACTCCATTTTGTTGAGGAGTTCTAGGTGCAGAGAAATTGTGAGAGATCCCATTCTTCTCACAGAACTGACTAAACTGCTCATTTTCAAATTCTCTCCCATGGTCACTTCTAAGAGTAGAAATGCAGAAACCCTGCTCATTTTGTACTCTTTTACAGAATACTGAGAAAGCCTTAAAAGACTCATCCTTGTGAGTTAAGAAGAGTACCCATGTATATCTAGAATAGTCATCAACTATGACAAATCCATATTTCCTTCCAGCTAAGCTAGCAACACTAACTGGTCCAAACAGATCCATGTGTAACAACTGAAGAGGTCTAGAGGTTGATACTTGGTTTTTAGATTTGAAACTTGATTTTATCTGTTTACCTCTCTGACATGCATCACACAAAACATCTTTCTTAAAACTAATATCAGGTAATCCTCTCACAAGGTTATCCCTTTTTAGTTTTGAAATTAATTTCATACTAGTATGTCCTAGTTTCTTGTGCCACAACCATCTTTCATCCTCTTTAGACATCAGACAGGTTACACTTTGATCTGAGAGATCAGTCAGTTCAATCTTATACAGATTTTGTTGCCTTTTAGCTGAAAAGAGGGTTTTGCCACTTAGATCTTTAACTATACAGAAATCTTTGGTAAAGGAGACATCAAATCCACTGTCACATAATTGACTTATGCTAAGCAAATTGTGTTTTAATCCTTTAACCATAAGAACATTTGATATAGAGGGAAGAGGAGGTTTACCACCAATAGTACCAATTCCTATAACCTTCCCTTTCTGATTTCCACCAAATGCCACATGTCCTCCTTTCTTAAGTTGGAGGTCTAGGAACATAGACCTTTCTCCTGTCATGTGTCGCGAGCAGCCACTGTCCAGGTACCAGCAGTGGTGTTTTCTTTGTGCTGTTGAGGACATCTGCAACAGAGATTACTTGATATTTAGGTACCCAAAGTTTTCTGGGTCCTTTTATGTTAGTTCTAGGAGTCTGTGAAGACTTCCTTCTTTTCTTATGAAGACACTTAGACATAACATGTCCAGTCTTTCCACAGAAATTACAGACAGGTATGGATTTAATAGAAGTAGATGTAGCAGACACTTTAGAGTGCTTAGTTGATACTTTATGATGTATCTGATGGACATATCCTATACCTTCTTTGTTAAGGGAGTGCCTCTGACAGCCAAGCAGCTTGGTCAGATTTTCTCTACCATTAACAAATTTGGCAAGATCAGAAGTGAGCTCTTCTACTTTCTATTGAAGTTTTTCAACTTCTTCAGACTGTGATGTATCACTAGAGATCTTAGCTTCATTAGACTTTTCAGTCTTCAGCTCACTGTTTTCCTTGGCAAATTTCTCACACTCTAGAGATTTCTGTTTATGCTCACTGAGGAGCTTAACATGATCTCTCTTGAGGGATTTGAAAGCCTTAGATAAACAGTTGGATTCCTCCAACAATTCTTCATAGGCATCAAGTAATTCCTCATAATCAGAATTTACCTCATTATCTGTATCAGAGTCAGTGTTAGCCATTAGACAGAGATTTGCTTCTTCCTCTGTCTCCTCATCAGTAGATGTTGACTCTAGATCTTCCCAAGTAGCCATCATTCCTTTCTTCTTCTTTTTGAAGAACTTGTTAAATGGGGCTTTCTTGAGTTGAGGACATTCTGCTTTGATGTGACCTGGTTTCTTGCACTCATAGCAGACAATTGAGTTCTTGTCTGTTGAAGTGGAATCCTTGAAGTTTTTGTCCTTGTTGAATCTTCTGAATGGCTTATCCTTTCTGAACTTCTTTTTCTGTAAGAGAAGCTTTATCTTTCTGGTTAGGAGAGATAGTTCTTCATCACTTTCAGAATCCTCAGATTCAGACAGGTCAGCATCACTGGATGACTCGTCTGCCTTCAAAGCTTTAGAAGCTTTGGAAGACTTTTGATCAGCCTTCAGAACAATTGACTTGCCCTTCTTTGTTGAGACTTCATCTCCATGTTCTTGCTCATGAACAGTAAGTGTTCCAAGGAGTTCATCCATAGTCAAGGTGGTAAGATCTTTGGCTTGAGAGATAGCAGTTACCAGAGGTCTCCACTGCTTAGGTAGGCTCCTAAGTATCTTTCTAACCTTCTCAGCATTAGAGTAAACTTTGCCAAGAGACTTTAGACCATTGATGATAGTTTGGAATCTCCCAATCATTTGAGCAACAGATTCTCCTTCTTCCATGAGAAACAGTTCATACTTTCTAACAAGTATGGCAATTTTTGATTCTTTGACTTTGGCTGTTCCTTCATGTGTGACAGCTAGGGTGTCCCATATTTCTTTAGCAGAATCACAGGCACAGACCTTCTCAAACTCATCAGGACTGAGAGCACAAATAATGTTGTATCTGGCTTTGTGATTCAGCTCGCACTTTGCCTTTTCTGCAGGGGTCCACTGAGCTTTTGGCTTGTCAGTGTTGTCATCATTTTTAGGAATGAAAGGACCATCTGTGATGACATCCCAGAGATCAGAGTTTGTAGATAGAATGAACCATTGAAATCTATCTTTCCAATAGTTGTAGTTTTCTCCATTGAAGAATGGAGGTCTGGTTAAGGAGGTTCCTTCAGTCTGGTTACTTCCACTAGCTCCAGCAGTCATGTCTATTCTTCAGGATCTTTTACCTCAACACTGTTAGATGCTCAACCCAGAGGCTGAGCTCTGATACCAACTGAAATAGACAACTATAAACACGAGAAGGGGGGTTGAATTGTGTTTATCAGAAATTAAAAATAATGTTAAAAACTTTTTGCATGCAGAAGCTAAGCACAGACGGGTGTAAAAAGGTTACACAGACAGGTCACCTGTCTGTTGTAGTTTTCTCAGAAAACAACACACGTAGAGATGAAAAACAGACTTGATAAAAACAGTTTTAACCCCTTTGTTAGAAAGCAGATGATATATAATCAAAACAACTAAAGAGATTAAGGGAAGAGAGATTAACACAGAGATTTATCCTGGTTCACTCTTTAACACAAAGAGCTACGTCCAGTCCTTGGCAGCACCAAGATTTATCACTATAACTGATCAGGTTACAGACTCCAAGTATTGTTTGCACACCTAGCCTCTTTAGGCTCCAACACAAGTATTCTTTGCACACCTAGCCTCTTCAGGCTCACTCAGATTTGTTTGAGAGTTTGGTTTGTAATAAATACACTTATAGACAGACAGATCTTTCACTAACACTCAGAGAGTGGTTTAAATGTAAAGCTTAGGAAAGTCTGCGTAATAACTTCAAATGATTGAAGAATACAGAATGAATAAATGAACAGAGTAATGGCTCTTTAATGCTTTGTAAACTCTGATGTGTTCATCTTCAATGACTTCTGTATTTATAGCCTTCAAACATTTAATATCCATTAGAGACATTCCTTGCAACGATGGCTTCAAGCAGAGCTTCATTAAATGCAATATAGTCGTTCTGGGCAGCCATTAATGCAATGAAGACGTTGGTTGTACTCTAACATGAGGGATAATAGCTTTATGCATCGTGTAGAAAATAAATCAGAGTTGTGCAGAGTGCTTTTGTACTTTTGCAGAGTACATTTCCCTTTCTGTGTAATGACTGAAAGTACTAGGGAATAAAGCATGTTGGAAACATTCTTTAACTGGAATTTTATCTCTGACTTCCTAGATTACTTGAGAGAGAGCACTTCTGAGTTTCTTGATAAGCGTGAGAGAGAGTTCTCAGAGTATTCTTCATGAGGGGACAGCTTGCAAAAGCTTCCTGTACTTCGAGTTCTTTAACAGAGAACCTTAGATAAGTTGAAGAGTAGAGACAGGTTGTAAACCAGTTTGCACATAGTCAACAATCCTAGTCAGTAGACAGGTTGACTTTTTGGCTTATACGGACAGGTGATACTTAGGTAGACAGACAGGTGAGTTTTGTAATCTTCTGATCTGTACACTAAGTAGACAGGTTAGCAACCACAAAATAGGTTAATTAAATCATTAACCAATGTTTAGTTTTCATCAAAACTTAGGGAAATGCACACAGACATTTTAGAGACTTAACAAATATCGTCACCATATATTTGAACTACTATAAAATTATCTTTTGAGAATTTATTAAACAAGGTTGTATCTACTTTTCCTCTAATAAAACTATTATGCATGAGGAATGAACTAAGCCTATCATATCATACTCTAGGTGCTTGTTTCAAACCATATAATGCATTTTTAAGTTTGAAAACATGACTAGTTTAACAGGATCCTCAAAACCAGGGGTTTGTGTTTAACATACACTTCTTCTTCAATTATTCCATTATGAAAAGCATTTTTCACATCCAAATGAAATAAAGTGATTCGGTGTTGTGCAGCATATGACATGAGTATGTGTATGGCTTCTATTCAAGCTACAGGTGCAAAAGTTTCAGTATAGTCAATAACTTCTTGTTGGTTATAGCCTTAAGCTACTAACCTTGCTTTGTTTCTGACAACTTTGCCATATTCATCCAGCTTATTTCTGAAAACCCATCTTGTTCCGACAACAGACTTGTCTGGTGGTTTGGAGACATGTTTCCATATGTCATTTCTTGTTAATTGATTCAGTTCCTCTTGCATGGAAATGATCTAGCTTTCAACTTCAAGAGCTTCTTCAATATGCTTTGGTTCAATTTCTGACAAACGCCATATTGCTTGATTTAAGACTAATCTTATTCTTACACCTTCAGAGGGACTTCCAATGATGAGGTCTTTGGGATGATGAACTTTGAATTTCCAATATCTTCTGAGATTTCCATCTTTATGTTGATCTTGACTTGTCCATTGACTTATCTGATCCACTTGTCTGTCACACTCTTCAATAGATTCATCTTTTGACACGTCTGGATGTTGATTGTCTTGTCTGTTCAAGTCAAGTCCTGCAAGATTATCATCTAGATCTGATAGTTCCATATCAGTCCTTAAACCATCATTGAATTTCACATGAATGGATTCCTCAACAACATAGGTTCTAGAGTTATAAACTCTATATGCCTTAGACATTTCAGAATATCCAATGAAGATATCTTTGTCCACTTTGGAATCAAACTTTCCAAGTTGATCCTTAGTGTTCAGAATGAAGCACTCATATCCAAATGCATGAAAGTAAAATATGTTGGGTTTTCTTCCTTTTCACAACTCATAAATATTTTTTATATACATAACATGCAGTGTTTACTACTTCAACCCGAAAGTACTCAGGGAGATTGTTTTCATTGAGCATTGATCTAGCCATCTTTTACAAAGATCTGCTCTTTCTCTCAACCACTCCATTTTGCTGTGGAGTTTTAGGTGCAGAGAAATTGTGAGAGATCACATTATCATCACAGAACATTTTGAATTGCTCATTTTCAAATCCCCATGATCCCTTCTAAGGGTAGAAATACAGAAACCTTGCTCATTTTGTACTTTCTTACAGAATACAGATAAAGTGATGTTATCTAAGGTAGATCAACATAGTTCTAGGATCTTTCTTTGAATTTGATTATTGAAATTGTTAGATCAACACATATAGAACAAGAGCAAGATCATAAACTTGATTCTCAAGTGAGAATCAAGGAAACCAAAATAATAGATGCAGCACAATTATATGAATTAAACTACAAGAAAGTGAACAAAATTGAAATAAGAAAATGGAATATGAAAAAGATGGAAAGGAAGAGGTGCTACATTCAATTTTCTAAGAGGATTTGATGATAAGCCTTGGGGAAGACTCTCCACTGAGTATTGGAACTCTAGATGAGAATCAAGGTTCAACTAAAGAACCTCTCAAGAGGAGACTCTCTCAACTCTCACAATTCTCAAAATGAGAAAACTTAGCAAATGATTCATTCCTTGCAAAAATGAGTACATGATGTCTTTATATAGGTATGAGCATGAGCTCATGCACCTCTCTTAGTCCTAATTGGCTTGGAACACTCTTAAGCCTAATTACAAGCCTAACTAAGTCAAAATTCGTTCAGAATTATGTTCTAAATTTTGTAGTCCAGTTTTAAGCAAGATCAACGTCGAATCTGGTCTTGGATCATGAAATAAGATTTGTTGATAATTGTTTGAGCGTTCCAATGCATCCAAGATCACTTCAATAGGACATCTAGAACTCAAGATACATTCAAAATAGTTAAGAAGGTTTTAAGTTGACTTGCCCTTTTCATTGGGCAATTATGTGTAGTCCTTTTCAATGAAAGAAGAAGTTACAAGAAACGAAAACACAGGGACCTCTTCACTCGCTAAATGTTTCACTCAATTTATTAACGCTCGTGTTTGTCACTCCAAGACTTTTTTGCAATTATTTCACTCTTGTCTTTTTCCACTCTAGAGTTCTTCCTTCAAGGGTCTACAAGTTGAAGCAAGATTCAAGAGATGTTAGTCCCCAACAAAACTGACAAATCAACATCAAAACAATCAACCAAAGAATAAAGTGAAAACAACTAATACAAAACTAATGGAGTTTAAGGGACAAACTAAAAATGCTACACAAGAAAGAAAGCACTACTCAAATGGAGAATCAAGGAGACAAAGTGGAAGTGAACAAGTGAATAAGTGAACAAGACTATATCAAATTTCAAGAGAAATCAAAGTGTAATGAGCAATTAATGATCAATGTCAAATGTCCTTCACCCAAAATTTGAAGGCTCAATAGGATACAAGCATATTAATGTAGTGGCAAGTCTTTTACCTCATTCTAGAATTTTTCGAAATTTGTTGTTTGGCCCCAAAACTATTGATATTTACGATTTTGGTCCCTTTTTTCATTTTACACTTTTTTTAAAAAGAAATCAGCCACTTGACTTTTACTAATTACACAATTTCCACAGCAATATTACAATTGTAAAATTACAATCAAGAAGCCTTCAACATGAATAATGCTGAACAATGGTGTAATACATAGAAATTTAACCAACAATTCAAGAGAAGTAATATTTGATATCTCCAAGTAAAGAAGCACAAATCACAAGATTATAATTCAAGACCTTTCATTCAAGTGGTTGATAAACACATCAAATCCACTATTTGAATTTCATCAAGATCTATTAGGTTCTAAGAATTAGAGATCATTAAAAAACTTGAAGAATACTCTTACTTTGTGAATCTTGAATTTGAATAAGTTTTTGATCAAATTCACAATGTAAGGTATATGGATCAATGCTTGAATTTCACAAATGCAAACCAAATTCACATGCAATCAAGTTATCACATGCAAATTTCGCCTAATACAAATTTTGGAGGGAGAAAAAAAAATTCACCAAAATTCAAGCGTGATCAACTTTCAACAATTCAAATTCTAGATCTATGATCAACATTTGAACACTATTTGAATTCCAACTCCAAAATTCAAGAGGAAAGTGGCGCCTATATTCAAAATTTGTTGATGAAAATTTTGGCCCCAAAACTCAAATGGTCATGGAATTCAAATTTTGATCCAAATTTTCAACAATATAAAATCAAAGAACTAGCTCATGATACCACATGATGTGATTTGGGGTAGATCAGCATAGTATTAGGATCTTTCTTTGAATTTGATTATTGAAATTGCTAGATCAACACATATAGATCAAGAACAAGACCATAAACTTGATTCCCAAGTGAGAATCAAGGAAACCAAAAAGAGTAGAAGAAGCACAATTATATGAATTAAACTACAAGAAAGTAAACAAAATTGAAATAAGAAAATGGAATAGGAAGAAGATGGAAAGGAAGAGGCGCCGCAATCAATTCTCTAAGAGGATTGGATTATAAGCCTTGGGAAAGATTTGCCACTAAAGTATTGGAACTCTAGATGAGAATCAAGGTTCAGCTAAAGAACCTCCCAAGAGGAGACTCTCTCAACTCTCTCACAATTCTCAAAATGAGAAAACCTAGCAAATGATTCATTCCTTGCAAAAATGAGTACATGAGGTCTTTATATAGGTGTGAGCATAAGCTCATGCACCTCTCTGTCCTAATGGGTTTGGGACACTTTTAAACCCAATTACAAGCCTAACAAGTCAAAATCCGTCCAGAATTACGTTCTAAACTTTTAGTCCAGTTTTAGGCATGATAGACGCCGAATATGGTCTTGGATCATGAAATAAGATTTGTAGATAGCACCCTATAGATTTTCCCCAACAGAGTTGGTAGAGCTGAAGAAACAACTCGATGATATGCTCAAGAAGGAGTTTATCAGGCTGAGTGTTTTGTAGTGGAGAGTGCCAATTTTGTTTGTAAAGAAGAAGGACGAAAGTTCAAGGTTATGTGTGGATTACAGGCAACTCAATAAGGTTACAATAAAGAATATGTATCCATTGTCGAGGATAGACAATCTTATGGATTAGTTACGGGGAGCGACTGTGTTTTCTAAGATTGATCTGAGGTCAGGATACCATCAGATCATAGTATAGGAAGAGAATATACTGAAGACTGCTTTAGGAGTCGGTACGGACATTATGAGTATCTGTTATGCCTTTTGGTGTGACTAATGCTCCAACTGTATTCACGAACTACATGAATAGAATCTTCAGACCGTACCTTGACAAGTTTGTTTTCGTGTTTATCGATGACATTCTTATATACTCCTCGAGTAGAGAAGAACACAATGAGAATCTTTGGGTTGTACTTCAAGTTTTTAAGGATAGACAGCTCTATGCTAAGCTGTCTAAGTGTGAGTTCTGGTTGGAAGAAGTACAATTTCTTGGTCATGTTATTAACAAGGATGGTATAGTTGTAGACCCTGCTAAAGTAGAAGTTGTGGTGAATTGGGAATGCCCAAATATAGTGGGCGAAGTTAGAAGGGTTTCTCAAAGACTTCGTTACCTATGACACAATTGACGAGAAATGGGTAAGGCGTTCGAGCGGATAGATGAATGTGAGGCTAGTTTCCAGGAGTTGAAAAGAAGGTTAACGGCATCTCTTTTACTACTCTTACCAGATCTGTTAGCAACATTTAATGTATATTGCGATGCATCACATCAAAGGTTTAGGTTGTGTAATCATGCAAAATGGAAAAGTAGTGGCTTATGCCTCTAGACAGTTAAGAGTGCATGAACGAAATTATCCAACCCATGACCTAGAGTTGGCCACAATAGTATTTGCATTGAAGATATGGAGACACTATTTGTACGGTGCTAAGTTTACGGTTTTCAGTGATCACAAGAGTCTAAGATATTTATTCGATCAGAAGGAGCTTAACATGAGGCAAAGGAGATGGATGGAATTCATTAAGGACTATGAATTCGATCTCCAATACCATCCAGGAAAGGCCAATGTAGTAGTAGATGCGCTAAGATGGAAATCCTTACGAGTATCTGCTATGATGGTGGAAGAGTTAGAGTTGATTGAATAGTTCAGAGATATGAACTTCAAGATAACGGGATTGTCCCATGGTAAGATAATTTAGGAATGGTCACTATCACTAGTGATTTCCTAGACTTAGTTTGGAAGAAGCAAGCGAAAGACCAGTACCTCCAAAAAGTGAACTAGATGATAGAAGAAGTAGGATTTCAGAGTTCAAGAAAGGTATTGATGGGATAATAAGGTTTGGAGATAGGATTTGTGTGCCAAAGGATATAGAAGTTAGGAAGCTGAAATTGGAAGAGCAGTAAGTTCAGTTTTCATCCAGACGCCACAAAGATGTATAAGGAGTTGAAGAAAATGTTTTGGTGCCCTGGAATGAAAAAGGAAGTGGCAGAGTATGCCCAGTCTTACTTGGTTTGTCAGAAGATAGAACACCTGAAGCCAACAGGATTATTGCAATCTTTGAACGTCCCGGAATGGAAATGGGACAACATTGTATTGGACTTTATGTCTGGTTTGCTAAGGACACAGAAGAAGTATGATGCATTTTGGGTTATAATTGATAGGTTAACAAAATGTGCATGCTCATTTCCTACAATCAATCAAAGGTACTCAATGGAGAAGTTAACCCAATTGTACATCAAGGAAATTGTAAGGCTACATGGAGTGCCATATAGTATAATTTCAGATAGGGATCTGAGATTTACTTCGATGTTTTGGCAGAGTTTGCATAGTGCTTTGGGAAATAAGTTGAGAATGAGTTCGGCTTATCATCCTCAAATGGATGATCAGTCAGAAAGAACAAGTCAGTCATTGGAAGAGCTGTTACGAGCGTGTGTTTTGGACACAGGAAGTTGGGATGAATTTCTTCCATTGATTGGGTTTATATACAATAACAGTTTCCATTCTAGTATTGGCATGGCTCCATATGAAGCACTGTATGGAAGGAAGTGCCGGACACCGTTTTGTTGGTATGAGACCGGAGAAAATCAGTTAATAGGAACAGAAGTGGTGCAACAGACAACAGAACAAGTGAGAAAAATCTGGGAGAAGATGAAAGCGACAGTAGATAGGCAGAAAAGATACATAGATAAGAGGAGAAGACCCTTAGAGTTCCAGGAAGGCGACCTTGTTTTCATGGGAGTCACTCCAAGAACTGGAATTGGCAGCACAATTAAATGGGAATTTTATCTTTTCAAATGGGACAAAGTTTGAATCCTGCTATAGATAATTTTGCTTACTTCAATGTAGATTAGACCATTTTCCCACACTGCCACATGGCACCTCTTGCACGGAATGTGCCCGACAATGATGCGGCAAGTGACACGTTTGCCATGTGACATTAAAAATAATAAAATATTCGAAATGACTACCACTTGATCAAAAGATTCTAAAATTATATCATATTATTCTAAATGTCGATAATTGTTCATCAGAATAAAATAATAAAAAAAATTACTCACTTTTATTCAAAAATCATATGTTAAATTATTCCGTCAAAAAGCTTTATAAAGAAAAACTTATGAGTATGTATCTAGCTAACATTTTTCTTAGGCTTAAATAACTTTTTAGTCCCTGTAACATACATCTTCTTTTTCTTTTTTTTTTTGCTTTAGTCCTTAAAAAATTCTTGTTGATTTTAGTCCCTCAAATATAGGGAAATTTGTTTTAAGGTGCTTGTTATTTTGTTTTAGTCCCTTGAATATTTGGTCCATATGAAATTAGTCCTTGTAATATGAAATTGATGTCATATTCTAGGGGACTAAAATCAATACTTTCCACGTATTATCCATATGGATCAAATATTACATGGACCAAAGCCAAAGCATTGAAGGTCAAAAGCAAGTTTTGCTATATTTTACGGACCAAAATCATGAAGAATCTTTTCTAGGGACTAAAATAGAAAAATATACATTATAGAGCCAAAAAAGGTTATTTAGCCTTTTTCTTATTATTTTCTTATTAATATTTAGAGTGTGTTTGGGAAAGATAGAAAAAAAAGATTATGCTGATAATCAATTTTTGTATAATCGATTATTGTGATAATCAATTATAATCAAAATCTGTTTTTGTTTGGGTCTGTTTGCTGAAAAGCAATTTTAAGATAATCTATTTCATTTGGATGGTGCAAAAAAAATCACTTTTATATAATAAATTACGAAAAAGAGTATGGAGTTATTTGTATAATTTAATAATATTTGTTTAGAAATAAGTTTTGTAGGGGTAAACATGGAAGAGTGTTTTGAGAATGAAAAATAATCAAATCACAATAATCTTAAGCTAGAAAAAACTAGATGGCATAAAACAGGTTTTTTCCCCCTAAAAAAAGCTTTTTTATTAATTTAAGCAAAATGTCAAACATGTTAGATTATCTATGAAATAGCTTTTAAGCTAAAAAACAACTGAAACAAGGGAAAATAATCTTTCCCAAACACATTCTAAAGTAGGTTCCCTTCTTTTAGCCACGCAATCCCAAAGCCCCCAAACTAAAGTATTCCATTCACTTTGCTCATAGCGTTATTTGTTAGTCCAACACTGACAGCAGAACAGAGACACATAGGTTTCTCCTAAAGTGCTCTTCGTTTTATTTCTCATTTCTCTCTATCTTGGCATCAGTATTATCCTCTGCGCTGCTCTGTCGAAGATGTGAGAAATTGAGAGCTATGGTTTGTGCTTGTGCTGGAATCTTTGTATGAACTTTTTTTCTGCAAATAAGAGGTACGTCCTTTTTTTGCAACTCCTTTTGTGTATTGTGATTGTTAAATGTTGATTTCAGCTGGTTTGGTTCTCCGACGCAAGTTCTGAGAATAATCCTCATCTTTCGAACTAACAGAAATTAATAATATTATACGAGTTCCATGCATTTAACTTTAAGGGGATATATTTTGTCAAACAAAAAAAATAAACTTTAATGGGATATATGAACTTTAAACTCGTCAAGAAAATCGTAGTTGGGGACTCGAAGAATTCTTCATTTGGAAGAAAGTGTTTTCAAGAACAAATTCAAAAATATTAAAGGCGGTCAAATATATAAAATATATAAATAATAAATATTTTTTATAATATAATTTTTATCATTTCTATAAATTTTGGAGTAAACAACCAATTTGATTCCTGAAATTGTGAAGTAGTATCAACCTGGTCTTTGAAATTATCGAAATTCTAAATTAGTCCATAAATGATAAGTTAGTATCAATTTGATCCTTCATTTTATTTTTCAGCGGTGGCCTGTTTTTTCCAGGCTTCTGAATTAGAATTGAAGGTTTTGTACAAAGTAGAAATCTCATATAACCCTCACATAAGCAATGTGTTGTTGAAGCTTTTTGAGCTAATGGGAAAAGCATTAGAAAAAAAAATATTTACAGCCACTCATTTAGTTGTTTTCATTTTGGCTGGGTGAGGGATTTGCAACTTTATGATATGTGCATATAATATTACTTTCCATAAGAATGTTGCTGACTGCTGTTGTATCAAGATGCCATGGCCTATGGATAACCCCACCCATTTTTTTTAATAATAATTTTAAAGAAAAATATAGTGCTTCCGTGTGTATATATATATATATATATATATATATATATGTTGTTTTTATTTTGAGATTTTGGGCAACCCAAACTTGATTATAAAAGAAATCGCTTATGTCTTTTGGACACCTAAATATGGACACTCGTATAGACACCGTACATTGATGTGAGTGTAGGTGGGATAGAGGTGTATTGTATTCCAAAATAGAGTAGATATATTATATGCAATTATGAGTATGGGTGTCACTTAGGTATTCATAGTAGTTGTACAAATTACAAATAACATAGCAAGCCATCGTGGGATTTCAAGGGTGTTTGTTTACAAAATTATGTAAAATAAAAATAAAAAAATAGGTTAGGTAGAGTTTATTTTAAGATAAACAAGAATTTGTAACATTTTCCTTAAATAAAATTGATTCTAAATATAGGGTCCACCAAATTTTTTATATTTATACATCAATATGATTTTGCTTTATCATCCAAATAAAATCAATTCTTTTAAATTTATTTTTAAAATATCATTATTAAACACAAATCAATTTTTTTAACCTTATTTTTTTTAAAAATCATTTCTTTCAAAATAAATTTTATCAAAATAAAAAACATAATGTTGTTCGGTTAGCCTCTTCATAAAATGTTCTCTAACTATGTCTCTAATCATTATTCATTGCTTGCTAAACGTAAAAGTAATTTTTAAATAAAATAATGAATATAACTATTTAAAAAACATTTTTATTAAAAATCGCCGATATGTCGGTGTTTTGGCAAACGGTGGATTTTGTCCAAAAAAAAAAAAGGCAAACGGTGGATAAAAATTGATTATGAATGAACTGATTTTATAAAATTGATTTTGGTTAAAAGTGAGTTAAAAGTGAAGTGATTTATGTTTTTATTTATTTATAAAAAAAATACTTTTTTCTTGATTCATGTTGTTTAGATAGTTTGAATGAAAATTACTTCTAGGTGTGTAATTACCAAAATCTGTATATATATATATATACACTTTAGTTATATTTATTTTCCATTTTATATATTTATTTTTGATATATTTGATATATATATATATATATATATATATATATTAACAAATCAAATAAATATATTTAGATAATAATTTTATTTTCTGTTAGATTATTAAATTTAAAATAATTAAATGCAATTTATTATACCAGTTGTCAGTTGAAGTAAAATGTATATTGTATTATAAACTTAAAATTTGATGAGATGGTCAATAAAAACATTAAACTATCATAATTGTTAAATATGGACTTTCAAGATGAGATAAAGTACAAACTCAGGTGAACACAGAGGATATTAGGTCCAAAATAGGTGAACACAACAATAGAAGAGCAGCAAGAAAAATTCCTTTCGATGTAGATGTAAAATGGAATAGAAGTTATTAAGCTGTATATTGAGGGTAATGAAGGGAGTTATTGAGAAGATTACTTGTCAGGTCCAAGAAGTCACAAAATCAATTTTTGGAACGAATGTGAGAGTTATAAAAAGGAATTTCGAAACAAACGTGGTTTTGGGACTCCAATCATTTTTTGACCGTAGAGTCAAACATCTCGAGTATTTGGTCAAACCAAATTTGACCATGGCAAACACAAGTTCAAAGGACCAGATCGTCGAACCAAACACCAATGGAGGCGAAGTAACTAGCAGTCGCGTAGAGAGCTTAGATAGCATTTGTTATTATGAGGTTGGATCTCTAAATCTACACAATAGCCAATTTTCTTATTCCAACCCTCATATGTTCATCCCAACACACCCAAAAGTTATAATGATTTTTAGTTTTTGCTACAATGTGATTGTTTATTTTTTTCTTTAAATGAAAAATGGAGGGCCATATAATTTTCACTTATTGACATTGTATTTGATTAAATCTATCAAATAATTAGAAAGGATATGTTAAACAAATTTAATTATAATTTCATCACGAAGGAATGTTATCTTTTAATAACTTTTAGAAAAGGGCTTTAGTTAAGTCATCAGGTTGGATGGTGGTGGTGATGGGAGACCTTCTAGTACCATGAAATAATTATAGATAATACAGTGTGAAAGAAGTATTCCGATTAGAATTGGAATCAAATATCTTTATGTCACTTTCAAGTCATTTTTGGTCGGATATTTAGATTCTATTGAGTCACCCTGACCCGCCCAAGTGTTTGCTGTTTTTTTTTTAGAACTGCGTGGCAAAGTTTCAAGGTCATTCTTTTGGGCATGATATATGACAGACTTGTAAAGCCAAAGAATGTATCTTGATCATGTGGAATTTTATTGCTGCTTGAAATTAACTCCGTACTAAAGTCAATTCGCTAATTACTTTTCTTCATGAATATATGAGTCTTTTTAATATCTTTTGAACATCTTTTTATACTCCTAGGGTGCGTTTGATTTGCAAAAATTCAGGGGACTGGACAGCACAAAAATTTTTGTCCCCTGTTTGATTTGAAAAGTGGTCAGGGGACAGGACAAAAAATGGGGTGAGGGACAGGACAAAAACCCAGAATTTTGTCCCCCACTAAACCATGGGACAACTTTTTGTCCCATGGACAGACTTACAAAAGACAAAATTATCTTTACATCTCCTCTCTCTCTCTCTCCTCTCTCCCCCTCTCTCTCTCTCCTCTCTTTCTCTCTCCCCCCTCTCTCTCTCCTCTCTCTCTCTCTCCCGCTCTCTCCTCTCCCTCTCTCCCCCTCTCTCTCTCCTCTCCTCTTTCTCTCTCCCCTCTCCTCTCTCTCTCCTCTCTCTTTCTCTCTCCTCTCTCCCCTCTCTCACTCTCTCCTCTCTCTCTCTATTGTCTATATTTATATATTAAATAATATAATATATATTATAAAGGGTATTCCGATAAATTTAATATTATTTTGTTTGTGCTGTCCATTATCCATCAAATAACGTACAAGACAAAGAATTGTCCTGTGACTCAAGGATTTGTCCTGTGCTGTCCTGTCTGTCCTGTGCTGTCCTGATACCTTTTGCTAATCAAACGCACCCCTATGTGTGTTATCAGAGCACATTTTTTTTCCCTTCATAAAATGTGTATGTGGTGGTAAGGATTTGGATTTTTCTACAATTCCTATAGAAAAGATAAAGTGACTTTCCTCTATCAGAAATGGTGATTTGACCCACGAATTTGAATTCGCTTCGCGAAAATTTGTCCCACAAATTTGGATTCGCCTTGCGGATCACCACATCTGTGAGAAGAAAGTCGAAACTCTACCTTTCCCGCACGAAAGGTAGAGAATCTAGATCCATGGTGGTTATAAAATGACCGGTGTTCACCCAAATGGACCATCTTGCTTTTAATGACCTAAACCAATCAGTGGTGAACTTGGTTATTTAATTGTAAAGTAAAATGCTTTGGAATTGGAAAAGGTAGCAAAAGCATTTCTTTGTCCACTATGGATGTAATATATACTCCTCTGGTGTGTTTAGTATACCCATCCAGGTTTTGCACCGAAAATGTCTCCTTTTGCTGATGCCGTGATTCTCCTCGCACTCTTTACTCTTTATTCTTCTCTCTCTCTCTTTCAATTTTATAATCTGCTAGACACGGAACGTTCAGTACCTAAATTATTCCTAAAATCATGTTCAAAGGTCAAGAGAGGAAGCATATGGATTCTTTTATGGGATGACTGCTTGAAGCAGTAGTGCATACTTAAGCATTGCATTGGCCACGTGCTATTATCACCACCACTCATGTGAAAAGCTATCTACCATTGGTTTAGTGCTTCTTTGGTTTGTGTTGCAAACCACAGTTTCATATCCAAACCTCAGTTGCTACAATAATTAGAGTGTTTGGATGCAAAATCCAGTCCAAAATAATTGATTCATGAGTGGGTAGAATTGATTTTAGTGGAAGCAACAATTTCTAGCTTTTTCGTTGAAACTAATTGATTCTAGATGTAGGACCTACAAAATTCTAATATTTACACTTCAAAAATGATTTTACTTTATCTTCCAAACGAAATCAATTCTTCTAAACCCACTTTTAAAATATTATTATCAAATAAAAATCAATTTTTTAACTTTGATTTTTTTAAAATCAATTCTTTCAAAATCAATTCTATCAAAATAAATTGTATCAAAATCTAAAATAAAGGGAAGTGGCCAGGGAGATCTCCGTGCATCTTATTAAATTAATAATTTACTTATTTCATATACAAACCCGTTTAAGAATAACATACTTTTGGCATCCATAACACAATGTAAAATAAAAATTTGGTATCATAGAGGAAAAAATAAAAAATAAAAAATTCCCCCACCCCTCATCGTATTTCACCTACGATTAAAGAAAAGGTAGGTAATCTTTCTTTTCAAAGCTGGTAGCCCAAAAAAAATATATTCTCTTGATAGGTCCTATTCTGATCAGAAATATAGTGAAATAATATTTTTCCTATTCTTTCCCTAGATCCTGTTATTAAGTGAGATGTTCACTTCTTAAAATATCCTAAAAAAGAAAGAAATAGTACATGAAACTACAATGCATCACAACATAAGCATCCATCTAATTGATGATGGGGTCTCTGGAAGTATACAATTCACTTGGTAATTTATTTAGATTTGTTGTCGCTCTGTTGGGAATATGCAACAGTATAGTAATGTCCATTAAATTGATCAAGTCTTTGACAAAAAAGAAACAGAAAATATAACTTGTTGATCAAGACCCTTTGCTGTAGTCTCGGGTAGTTGCTTGTAATCTGCTTTGCACACATTGATAATGTTATGTGAATACTTATCTGGAGTAATGCACAATACAACTATACTAGTACGCCTTTTATTGTACTTGTACACCTTCTTGAATTTGAAACTTTATTACAATGATATGATTAAGCTATTAATTTCAAGAAACATCCTAATAACTCAAAATTTATTGTTCCCTTCACTAAGTTATCCGCCTCTAAAATTGCTTTTTTGTTTGTTCATATACTTTTTCCTCTATGAACTTATTATATCTCACCCCAGTACTCATGCAGTAAAGAATTTAGAGACTATGATAGAAATAAATATATGTTTCTATTTCCCTTCTAACCCGACTTGCCTTCTTCAATTTGGTGCAGGAAAAACTAGGAACGCTGTTGACTGGTGAAGTTGATTAATGGCAAAAGTTTGTTGGCCGTACTTTGATCCGGAGTATGAGAACTTCAGCAATAGAATCAACCCTCCAAGGTTAACTATTATCTTCCCTTAGAAATACAATTTTTCCCCCTTTTTTTCACTGATTTGCAAATTTGCTAATTATACGGAGTCTTTAGCAAAAAAATAAAACAGTAAGTAAAGGAAAAAATACACCGACTTCCCCTTTGTTTTAGCTCAAATAAGCTAAATTACACTCAACGTCTATTTTGTTTTTGAAACTATGTCAACTTCTCTTGAGGGTTATATTATCATTTCATTTACCTCCCCGAGGGGTACCTCATGAAAAAGCGGTGTAGTTACTTTTTGAATAAAAGGATTGTCAAATTATAAAGAAGATGATTTTTAGTGTATGCATTCATGGATATTTAGATATTTTTGGGATTTTCCTGTGTGTTACTTGACAGCTTTAATACAGCCTTAAAAAGGTTAATAAAAACATGAACAGCAACATAAAATTATAAGCTTCTTAAAGTCTTAACTAGCCCTTTTTATAAGGAAGCGGCCATTGGTTCAATACTTCAATCCCTAGTGGAGTTAGAGGTTAAACACATTGTGAAATCGGGGTTTATGGTGGGAATTTCTATTACCCATAAAGAAATGACTCGTTGATGGTGAACTCTGTTTGCACTTCGCAGGGTCTCTGTGGACAATGATAGTTGCCATGATTGTACACTGATCAAGGTATAATTTCTCAAAATAATTAATTGTGATATTTTTCATGGCCTCATTGTGAGTGGTGATTTGGTCACTGCAGCTTAGGACACCTAGTCTGTGTGGATTTTAAAGTTGATTGAACCCTATAGCTTTTCTTTTTCGAAACTATATTGAATGTAACTTCAATTTTACATCATAATGAGATTTTATCAGCCCTCAATGAATTCTTTGAAACTTAAAGTCAAAACTTAAGCCAAACTTGATTTGATTTAAGGATCATGCTCAATCTATCCACCTGTGAATCTGTGATATCACTATTTGGATATCCTATAATTAGTCTGCCTTTGCAGAAACTTTAGCAATATTTTCTTCCTATTCTGCTTTTGAAGTTGATATCAAGTAGTATCAAGTTTGAACTGAAAGGTCATTAAACAGATACAAATCCTGTTAAAACCTCAGTCAGTCAATGCTATTGCTGAAAGATTTATATATTCCTTGTAAGCTATGCACATTATAAGGCTAATTGGAACATCATCAGATCATCTTTCTCCGTAGTTCTTGAAAGAATCATTGATATGGAGATTAGTGGATGTTATCTAATGGATTCTTATTTTTATCCAAAATAAAAAATGCAGATTGATAGTGTTAACAAACCTGGAATTCTACTGGAAGTCGTACAAATCCTTACAGACCTTGACTTCATAATTACCAAAGCTTACATATCTTCTGATGGCGGATGGTTTATGGACGGTACGTTTTTGTTTGAATTATAACTTGAATTGGTATAGCATTGACAACACTGATGTGTCCTGTTCATTATTGTCATTTTTCTATGTGTATTTCTCTGTGTCTTTGCATCTTTGAGTGACAAAGATGGATAACTCATTTTTATTAGATTAACTACTTGGACAGCAAAAAATTATCATGGAAATGAATTTGAGAAGGATTTATAGCTAATCCCCCCTCCCCCCAACACACACTTTCATGCTCGGACATACCTGAGCACTCCCTATTCAAACTAGTTAACATGTTCTACTAATGGAATAAACAGTATTTCATGTCACGGATCAGCAAGGAAAGAAGATAACAGACAGCAAAACCATTGACTTCATTGAAAAGGTATATATCTTTTTTCTCCACTATATTCATCTGATGTATTCTTATAGTAAGATATAATAGCAATCTAACCACCATGCAAAAAAGATTCAATTTATGGATTTAATGAATTGAAATAGCTCAACAAATTTAAGATTTTTCTAAAGGGAGGATTGTTTCAATAATATGCTTCCATAAATGATCGATAATTGTTATTTTGTTCTGTCAAAAGCATTGATAGTAGTACAAACCAAACCAGATACACTGGTTCAAACCAAATTCGAAACCAGATATGACCTGTACCCCTTTCTCATTTTTGAGTTTCAAATGCACTTCCACACTTGGAGAGAATTAGAAACTCACCTAGTAACTTCCACACTAGGAAATCACCTAGTGCTATCACACAAAAAATCTAAAGGAAACTATTGATAAGGTTCATGCTAGTAGCTCCCTTATGATCATTTCCTTAATTACATATATCAATGTAGCAAGCACCATTACATACATCAAATACTGAAGGCTACTTGTTAACAGTTTTCCTTACAATAGGCTCTAGGACCAAAAGGCCAGAGAACTGAAGGGGTGAAGAGTTTTTCAGGTGAACGGATTGGGGTGCACTCTGTTGGTGATCATACAGCCATTGAACTCATCGGTAGAGACCGCCCAGGTCTCTTGTCTGAGATATCAGCTGTCCTAGCCAACCTCCATTTCAATGTGATTGCAGCTGAAGTTTGGACTCATAACAGGAGAATAGCCTGTGTCCTTTACGTCAATGAAGCTACAAACCAATCTGTGGATGATCCAAACAGATTATCTGTTATGGAGGATCAGCTCAACCACATCCTACGCGCATGTGAGGATGATGAGAAAGTGGCTAGGACCAGTTTCTCCATGGGTTTCACCCATATGGATCGGCGGCTCCACCAAATGTTGTTTGCTGATCGAGATTATGAAAGTCCTGGAGTAACAACAACAGATGTTGATTATCCTCCCTCTTTCAGGCCACAAATCAGCATAGAACGTTGTGAGGAAAAAGGGTACTCAGTGGTTAGTGTGAAATGTAAAGATCGGGCAAAGCTGATGTTTGACATTGTTTGCACTCTCACTGACATGCAGTATGTTGTTTTCCATGCCTCAATCTCATCAGATGGCCCTTATGCATCCCAGGTGTACATTATTTATTCATAGTAATTCATTCTGTACTTTAATTTACTGATCACACATAGGCACACCTGATTTTTTATCAACTAACTTTTTGGTTTGGTTTGCTAAAACCAATATTAAGGATACAATTAGTAGTTTGTAAGAAACATGAAAGCTTCATGGAGGATTTGTGACTTGAAGTGGCCTAATGAAGAAATTGAACTAACCTTGAAAACTGTTGTCCTTGTATTAAAAATACTTTCTTTCTCCTTTGTATTAACCCCCTCGGCTCCAAAAATATTGTTTGTCCACGGTATTTGAAGCATGTAGGTGTAAATAATCGACCTAGTTGAAACAAATTTAAACATACAATGAATTAATTGAGAAAGTTTGAAGAAGACCAATCACCAATATGAGAAATCTCCACTAAAGAGTTAATGTGTTCATTTTAGGAGTACTTTATCCGGCACGTGGATGGATACATGCTCGATACTGAAGGTGAGAAAGAAAGGGTCATCAAATGCATTGATGCAGCTATTCAAAGAAGAGTGAGTGAGGTAATCATATAATCTTTAACTCCTTACAAACAAAGAAGACAAGGATATAAACTTCTTGTTTCTCAGCTCCTAGTAAGTCTTCCATGCTGTATTAAGGAATTTAATTTCTTTAGATGGTTTTCTTATTTCAACTATTTTATCTAGTGATTAGTTCTCTCTTGACATGAATTCGCCTCATCTTCATATATCTTCGTCTGAAGTCACCTAGCTACTGCTCTTTTCTCCTCATTTTCTTTCTCTCTTTGTTTCTCTGTATGTGATTCAACAGAAGAAAGCCTTCTGAGTTTAACCGAATTAATGCATTTTGCATCTGCAGCTATCTACTATTATTGGTTCAATGGTACAGCAGATACCACTCAGATTATATCTGGCCATCACATCCACTAATGAATCTGGTGACAGTGATGGTCTTTTGCCTTCAATAGAGCATAAAAATCTATGTGCTCCATGTAATATTATCCACATCCCCTAAAACCATAGAATAGAAAACATAGTCATACAGATGAAGCAAAATCATATGCAAATTGTATTACTATTGGGAGGTTCCCCGCTTAGGCGCCTGACACTGGTCCGAGAGATTAGTCTCTTACATATCGAGTGGGACAGGATAATCTGAGAAACCCAAAAAAAAAAAAAAAAAAAGTGACAAAATTTCACTATTAATCATATGCTTAACAAACAGATCATCATCATCTTCTTTATTTGACATTTTCATAATACTATGAATTAACCTTAGAGAAATAGGGAATATCTTTAGTCTTGTTACCATTGATCCTCTGGATGATGGACACAGGGTGTGAGCCTTGAGCTGTGTGCAAAGGATAGAGTGGGCTTGCTGTCTGAAGTTACTAGGATTCTACGAGAGAATGGCTTGGCAGTTTGTAGGGCAGGTGTATCAACCATAGGGGAGAAAGGACTGAATGTCTTCTACGTGAGGGATGCATATGGGAACCCAGTGGACATGAAGATCATTGAAGTACTACGTAAAGAAATTGGGCAGACAATGATGGTCAATGTGAAGAAGGTACCTGCCAATGCCAAAGCGCCAGTGACTCGAGGATGGGCTAAAACAAGCTTCTTCTTTGGGAACTTGTTGGAAAGGTTCTTGACTTGAGACTTGAGAACCATATGGTGCTGCTACTTTTGGTTGCTTTGTAAATTACACATCACAATGTATACAGAAGAATAAAGGTGTTGTGTGTCAAACATGGGCGGTGCTTGAACTTGGACATTCAGGGCGTTTGTTTCAAAGTTTAGAATTACGTTCTCGGGAATCACATATCCGGGAATGCTATTATCAGGAATGTTATTGTTGGGTATTTTATAAAACATGTTTGGTTAGCAATTAAAATTCATGAGAATCTTTCTTGAAATTCCCAGGAATAATTTGAAAGTTTGTTTAATGCATGATGTATATTCCTGGGAATAAATATTGTAATTATCAAAATACCCCTACTATATAAAATGTTAATCAAAATTATATTTTAAGTAATTAATTAAAAATGAAAAAAAAATATAAAATTATTTTAATTACCATTCTTATAATATAAAATGATTTAAATGTCAATTTTAATATAATTGTCCAATTGATAAAAAAAAAATTCAAAGTGATTATCATACTTATAATATTAGATAAATAAGAAAAACAAGTTAGTTTAAAAAAAAATTTAAACAAGTTGAGTCATGTTATAATTAATTAATTAATTATTATGATAATGTGCTATATATCATATTAACACAATTAACACAACGACAAGGTTGTAGTTCTTTTCCTCGGCACGTAAGTCAGTGTCATACTGATAGTAACATTGTGTGTGTGTGGCAGAGGAGAGACGTGGGGGAGATGTGGGGAGTTACGTGTGTGTTTGCTTGGGCGTCAGATTTGACATGACGTGAAAGCTACCTTTGATAGCTTCCATATTTTATGCAAAAATAATTACCATCCTACCATTAGAGACGTGAAAAGATCTACTTACGTGGTTATGTAACTTGAAACCAAACATGCTAAAGCAGTTTATAGGGTCATTTTTGTATTTTTACTATAACAATATTGATGGGAATAGAATATACCCACCCTTGGAGGTGGGAATGAGAGGAGGCAAAAACATGAGCATGTCACTTTCTAAGGAATAATAGTTTCCTAGGAATCTTTTTTCAAAACTTGAAACAAACATAGGAATATTTTATTCCCATCCTTATATTCCCAGTAAAGAGTAAAGATAACTTGAAACAATGCCAGTATGTTGTAACTTGTAACTATTTCCACTTCCCTCGTTGCCCATTTGCTTTTTATTCTCCTTTTGTTTTTGTTTTTGTTTTGTTTTTGTTTTTTTTTTTAAGTTTAACGGAGGTGAGATTGCCCCTTCTATAGTTAAGGTATTGTTGATACAAATATTTTGGCCTATTATTTTTATTTTAAGTTTCAATTTGGCTCCTCTTTTATTTTTTTTGTTCGAAAATGATTTCATATCTTTATTTTAGGTTTCAATGTGGTTTTTTCCGTTTAGATTGTGGTATAAAGAGGACCACAATGATATAACTTTTACAAAATAAGAAACTATTTCGAAATAAAAAAAATAAAAAAAGGGATCATTTTGGAACTAAAAAAAAAGATCACATGGGTTTAACTTTTGTTTAATAAGGGACATCTTCAGAACAAAAAAATAAAAGAGCCACCACATTGATATAACTTTACAAAATAAGGGACCATTTTGGAATAAAACATAAAAGACAGCCAAATTGAAACTTACACTATGTTTGGTCGAGGGAAAGTAGGAGAAAGGGAAGTATGAAGGAGGGAAGTGAGGGGAGAAATTATGTTTTAGTTATTTGGGAGAGAAGAGGAGCAGGGAAGAGAGAAAACTTTAGTGTGGGTCCCACCTATTTTAAGTTCTTTCCACCTTAGTATGGTATAAGAGAAATATGAGAGAAATAGAGGAGAAAGAAGTGTGTTCACTCCCACCCTTTGTTTGATTTGATAGAAAGTGAGAAGAGAGAAATGTAATTATTTTTAAAAAGACAAAGATATCCTTAACTAAAAATCAAATACAAATATTTTAATTTTATTAATTAAGTTAATTTAAATAATCAAATAATTTAAACTAATTTAATTGATTTAAGTTATTTTAACTAATAAAATTTATTAGTTTAATATAATTATTATATTAATTTCAAATTCATTTCATTGATTAATTTAAATCAATTTATTTAAATTTATTAAATAATTGAATGAGAACCCAAAAGAATGATACAAAAGTCATTTTACATAAAACACTCTATCACTATTCCATTTTCTTCTCACTTGGGAAGAGAAAAAAATATGAGGTAAGTCCCACCAATTTTGTTCTCTCTTCCCTATTTCTCTCCTCCACCAAATAAGAGAAAAATATATTTTCTCCTCATTTTCTCTCTTCTTATTTTGTCTCTTCCCATTTTTTACTATAACAAACAAACTCACATGTTTGCATTTGTTCCAAGTTCTGCCCCTTGCCACAAAGTTTTGTTCAAAGAAGTTAAAAAAAGAACGCCTCACATGTTGGGACGTAGGATACCAGGAACTACTATTGTTTTTAAAATTATTATTTTTATTTTTATTATTATTATTATTATATGATATTAATTTATATTATATAATATTATATATGTTGGTAGGGGCAAATATGTCTTAAAATCATTTTCTTTCTTGTCACTTTTCTATCCAACCAAATGAGTGGAGAGAAAACACAACTTTTCTTTCTCTTCTATTTCTCTCATACTTCTTTAAATTCAAACAACCTAAAAATCTACCCATTTTCTACTCATTATCTCTTCTCTTCTACTTCTTTCCTCCCTACTTATTTCCTATCTACTTCTTTTCTCATTCAAACAAAGCCTTAATTAAACATGAGTGGACAATTTAGCCAAATATTTTTAACCCAATTAAACATGAGTGGAAGATTTAGCCTACCAAAGATCTTGGAGACTTGAAGATTAAAAAAGTCAAAGGAATTCATTAGATGCCATTTGGAACATTCATTGTTTAAGATCTTGTTTAAATGTTTAAGATGCATGTTTATGTATTTGGAAGTTTTTTTGAAAAGTACGCAGACGATCGGCTTCGAATCGAGCGAGAACATAAACTAGGGTTTCCTACCCAGCTTGGAACGCTCAAGCATGCAGGGTAGGAAATTTATGTTTGAGGAAGAGATTAGGCATGTTTGAGGAGTTGATCTTAATCCTTAGGTGTTGAAAAGTCTATTTTTCAAATTTGAGGTCAATCGGACTTCAAACGAGCTTAAAATGCTACGAAACGCCCGAATCAGGGTTTTCTGGTCAAGCTGGCACGCTCGAGCGCCCGGAGGCTAGTGCTTGAGCGCCCAGAGTGCTAAGTGGCAGATGAAATAGACAACTATAAACACGAGAAGGGGGGTTGAATTGTGTTTATCAGAAATTAAAACAAAGTTAAAAACTTTTCACACACAAAAGCTAGGTTCAGACAAGTGTGAAAAACACCGCACAGACTGGTGACCTGTCTGGTCTGATTTTAGCTTAAAAACACACAAGCACACAACTTGAAAACAAGATTGATATTCACACTTTAACCCCTTTAGTTAGATAACAGATAACTGATCAGGTTACAGACAATAAGTATTCTTTGTACACCTAGCCTCTTCAGGCTCCAAGACAAGTATTCTTTGCTCTCCTAGCCTCTTCAGGCTCACTCAGGTTTGTTTGAGAGAAGATTGTAATTAATACAATTTGCAAGTCTTTCACTAACACTCAGAAGAGTAAATTAAATATAAGCTCAGAAAGACTGCGTAATAACTTCAAATGATTGAAGAATACAGATTGAAAGAATAAAGAAATGAATGCGCAGAGTAATGACTCTTTAATGCTGTGTGTTCTCTATCTTCATCTTCAATGACTTCTGTATTTATAGCCTTCGAGCATTTAAGATCCGTTAGAGGCATTCCTTCAAATGTTGGCTTCAAGTAGAGCTCCATTAAATGCAATAGAGTCGTTCTGGGCAGCCATTAATGCAATAGGAACGTTGGTTGTACTCTAACATGGAGGATCATGGCTTTATGCATCGGGCAGTTGCCAAATCAGAGTTGTACAGAATGCTTTTGTACTTTGCAGAGCACATTTCCCTTTTCGTGTAATAACCAAGAGTACTAGGGAATAAAGCATGTTGGAAACATTCTTTAACTAGACTTCGTTTCTGATCTCCTAGGTTGCTTGTAAGAATGACCTTCTGACTTTCTTGAAAGCGTGAGAGAGAAAGCTTCAGAGTCTTCTGTATGAGGGGATAGCTCTCAAAAGCTCTTTGTACTTGAGTACCCCATCGAAGAACCACAGACGAGTGTGAGAGCTTCACAGAGACAAGTTGAAACTTCGATGTATAAAGTCAACATCCTAGTCATCAGACAGGTTTACTTTTGCTTCTCCAGACAGGTGGCCTTTTATGTGGGCAAACAGGTGAAAAAGTGAATTCTGACTTTTGTGATCTGCACACTAGATAGACAGGTTAGCAACCAATATGAACGTTAATTAAATCATTAACAAATGTTTAGTTTTCATCAAAACTTAGGGAAGTGCACATCGGACATTTTAGAGACTTAACAATCTTCCCATTTTTTATGATGACAAACAATCAGATGATTTAATAAACCTTAGAAAATATCAACAGATAAGACATACAGAATTCAGACAAGTTGAAATTCTCTTAACCAAATAGGTTGTGCAGACAAGTGCGCTTAGGTTCAATTCATATTAGGATTTCTTTAAAGCATATAATCAGAGAGCATTTATCAGTTAAGAGTGCATTTAACTTTTGTTCAATAATTATGTTAAGTTAAGTTATGCAGCTCAGACAGTATCAGATAGGCCAATTTTAATCATCTTAATCTTTACTTTCTCCCCCTTTTGTCAACAGCAAAAAGGAAACAATTATGAAGCAGAAAAGTAAAAGACAGTAAAGATAAAGGATAAAAGGTATATTTGATTCATCATAAGCTGTGTAAGTCCACCATCTGAGTAGTGGGGGCTCCTGCAGTCAAGCTAGTTGATACAACAGACTGGTCTTAATGCCAGGGCAAGGCCAAAACAGGGGGTGCCTTGGCACAGAGAAGAGTGAAGAGATACGAGGGAAGACATACTGATGAAGAGTTCTAAAATAAAAGAAAGGAAGACAAGCAAGTTTAAACAAAGGTCTGATTCTGACATAGTCAGTATCAGGGAATGAAAAGACACGAGATAGTCTATCAAAGAGAGACAGATATGTGACTCTAATTTGAATAGGAGGGGGAAGATGTTGTTTGGCAAGAACAGAGGGAGGTAGGGTTAACAAAGAATCTATGTAACAAAAGAAAGAGTTAGAACCTGTAACTAACAAAAAGTAATATTCTTAGACATAGATGGTAACATTACAACAGAGGCAGGATAATGAGTCCTTTCCAATATCCTAATGAAGAGAACTATAGGGGGGATAGATGAAAATCTCCCTACAGGGATTAAGAAAATGAGGTGGAGGAGAGGGAATGACAGATAGGCTAGAAAAACTTGCAGTCATGAGAGATTGCAAGTCAGACACAAAAAGACTTTATGATATGCCAGCTTGTTCTTTGGGAGTTGCATCCCTGTGAACTACTATGTACTGACATATATCAGACACTACATCATAAGATGATGTTTCGGTTTGGTGAGAAGAGACAGGTGAAGAAAATGGAGACATATGGGAAAGAGGTTGGACAGACAAGGCTGGTGGAGAAGAGACAGAAGGATTTAGGATACCTTGATGAGAAGGGAAATATGGTGAAGGAGAGGTGGATGGAAGGACCACTTGGTTTTCTGACATCCTCAGTATCTTCCTTTGCAGGGGAGGATTCAGAGGGTCAATCTCTAGATAGACAACTGTCTGTGTCCCAACAAACAGGTCTTTAGCAGTTGCAGAAGCAACTTCAACCTCTGCAGCTTCAGCTTCTGCATGCATTTCTACCCTTTCAGCAATTGCCACAGTAGGCACTGGGTAGCCAGACCTTCTATTTCTGGGAATAGGTCCCAAATTGAGAGTCTTCTTCTTCTCCTTGGGCTTCTCCAAGGGACTTTTCTTCTGCTCCCCCTAGGCAGTGCTTCCTCCTTGCTAGGTGCAGACTCAACTTGTTTGGCCTTAGCAAAGGTCTTCACAAGTCTTCTCTTCTTGCTAGGTTGAACTGACTCAGCCTCTAAAGCTTCAGCTTCCGTGGTCTTCTTCTTGGGAGACAGCTTCTTCAGCTTGAACCTCAAGGGCTCAACTGTCTCACCTATTTCAGCAGAAACATAGGGTTTCTCCAAAGCAGGCCTCTGGCCCTGTCTGACAACTTTCCAGCAGGTTTCCAGATCTTTTCAGAGATAGGAATCTCTGACTCGTCAGTGGAGACCACTGGTTCCTTCAACTTCTGCTCAGCAGCAGGCCCCTTTTTTTTCTTCTTGTCCTTCTTGTCTTCCTTGCCTTCCTCTTCATCATCCAGAGGAATACCTTCTATGTCCATCATAGACAAATTCTTCCTGTCTATGGGAAGGGACATATTGACAAACTCTCCATCACCAGGGACAAAAAGCTTGTTTCTGAAGAGTCTTGTCAGCAACATTCCATAGGGAAAAGTCTGCATGTGGGTCCTCTTGATCAGGGTTTCTAGGTAGATAAAGATCAGATCATTGATATCTACCTTGATCTTGTGTATCAAGTGGTATAGGGCAAACCTGTCCATCTTGGTCACACTGTCCCTTGAGCCTTTCCTAGGCATCACACACTCCAGTAGCAGCTTGTGCATGAATCCACACTTAACAGCCATGCTCACTGGCTTCAGGTTTTCTGGGTTGGGAACTCCATAAGAGCAATATTCACATTCTCTATTCCCACTTGATCTTCCCACTCAGGCTTGTAAGCTACTCCAATCGTTGGGCACTTTGGTGACAAGTTACAGAAAACTGATGGGAGCGAAAATAGTTGTATCCAGCACTCGAGCACGATAACTTTTGGTTCCATCATCAATACTGGTGATAACGACATCACTTGACCAGAAGTCTCTTACCAGCTTAGGATGAACCAACTCTTTTAAGTCGAAGAAGAAGGTCCACTTGGAGTATTCCAACTCCTCTATGACATCCATGCCCCATGATAATCTGCTGGCTTATCATGTTTTAGCTATTATTTTAGAGTGGATTTCATCAATTAAATTTTGTTGAATGCTTGATTTAACCCAAATTAGACTTTGTTTTCCTATTTTGGTTATTTTAGAGTCAATGTGTGCATTTAGTTAATTTTAATTAGATTTTAGTTATTTTTCTCATGTTTTGCATTTTGTGTGATTTTTAAGAAGTTATTAAGAAAGAAGAAAGATGGAATTGAATGATAATTGAAGAAAAATTGGAAGAACATGAAGAAGCCTCCCAGGATCTCACGTCTTCTTAGTTAGAAGCTACAGGACGGGTCCCTTTCAATTGAAATTGAAATTTCACTTGATAGCATGGCCATATAGTTGTTTGATTTTCTCTTGGATTTGAAGGAGGGCCCATGCAAAATTAATATTAAGCTTCCAAATTGAAAGTGGCCTAGAAAAGAAAATTTGCCATGTGGGCCACATGATGGCAAATCCAATCGAATTAGGAAGATTGCAATTGCAAAATAAAAGATACACATCATCAGAGACAAAGGGGGCTTGGTCTTTTGCAATATAAAAAGAACGCACAGGAGCGTCCGCGAGGAGGGGGAGCGCCGCACAGAGCCATTCCAGCAGGCGATAGTGATGCATTTTTATTATTCTTTTCTTCTTGTTCTTTATTACATGACTGAGTAGTTTTCTTTATTTTTAGGATTGGGCAATGCCCTTTGATTTCATTATGATAAATATTTGATCTTTATCTTTTGTTAATATTTCACTCATTGTTTTGGTTCTTATTGTGCTTCATCAATGTAAATTGATTAATCACCTTTTTTCATGTTTTAGATATTCTAGGGATGAACTGAGAAGTGAACCTAGGTATTGGATCCATAGGAATTGAACTTAGGATTTAAATCACGAGAGTTAGAAGTGGTCCTTCGAGAGTACCATTGAATTATCATAAATCGTAATGGGTTCAATTTAAATACAATTACCACGAGAGTAGGAGTTGCTTTGATTGAGCACGGTTCTTATATCTCGAGAGGGAACATTAACTAAGTTAGGATAATTCACCGTCAATTGAGTTAGATATTAACAAAGGTATAGTCAATTAGGATTCATAATTGGTCATTGTGGTAGTCCCGATCCTAGAAGCTCTCTTCGCATATTTAAAAACCCAAAAGTATTTGATTTCTTTTATTGTTTCTTTTATTTTCTTGAAATCTATTCACACCTATTTCTTAGTCTAAATAGTTGTTTAATTTGTGAAGTGGTACTTGGTTTCCCAATCCCTATGCCGGACCCTATCAAGTTTTTGGCGCTGTTGTCGGGGATTGGCATCACCAATATCATTATTAACAAAGGAGACAATTACTTTAGACATTTTTTATTTTTTTTATTTTGTATATGTTTGATTTTTTCTTTTGAGTTTTGTTTGTGCAAGATTGATGCAACACATGGACAAATATTATTATCCAACCATGGATGGAGTTTTAAGATATTATTTTGGGCTTAATTTGGTCTTGGGAGACTATGTGCTATGGGGAAATCATTGCCCTCACGCACAAGCTTACAATATAATAATGAAGCATGAAGAGGAATAGGAATTGAATTAGCCAAGTCCTTTGAAAGTTGCTCTAGAGAAATATGCCCAAGAGCTATCCAACTCTGGTGCCAAAACAAGAGCCACCTATGATTCTTTGCAACTTATGACGCATAATTTCAAAGAGCAAGTAGGGGAAATTTGCAAGCAGTTAGTACAAGCACCATATTAAGCACAATTGGAGCAAAACATGGTTTCAAGGATGGACCTACATGAAGATGAAGTGGTGGAGCAAGATGAGTCTAGAAGAGAAGAGCATGAAATGCAGAGCAAAGAGGAAATATCTACCATTATTCCTTTGCAATGGATAAATGAGAAGAATCATGTGGAAAACACTTCCTTCACCATTCCTACCGAGGAACCTCGAAATTCTGAGTTGGATAAGTATATTGGTCTACTTGCATGTATGGACACTACAAAGTTAGTCCCTTCTATTTGTCTACCACATTACCTTGTAAAAATACCAACTTTGGAGTTCAAGTCATTGCCTAAGTATTTGGAGTTTGCATCAATAGTGACAAAGGCTCTAAGGTCGCCTCAAGAAGTTATGCTTCTTATGCTTCATGGAGAATTTATGTCCAAGAAGGCCAATCATGGAGACTTACCATTTGACCCGGAAGGAAGTGAACTCATAATAGCACCTAGCGAAGTAAATGGAATCTCCTCACACTTGCTTATTCCATCTCCACTCCACAAGCCATGGGATCCGGGAGGAAGATCTTACTTCTTGAGCATCTTTTGGCCGTTGTACCACAGGCAATAGGATCCTGGTGGAAGTGCCTTCTATAGTCATAAAGTCAGGAGAGAGAAAGAAAACATTTTTAATTTTAAAACGGCACGAATTGTGTAGGGCACTACAGCGCCCACTATAGACATACTGAAAATATGGTTTCGAGATTAAAAAATGTCGTGCACATGATTAGCTTCAAATTAATAAATGGTATTAAATAATTAATAACCATTTTAACAAAAACTGTTGAGTTCAAGCATTATGACTCAGTAGGGTCAGACATGTATCACAGACAGATGATATAAAAACATAAGACAGATAGCATAGAAAGGTTAACTACCAGACAAGTTATTCAACAGTGCAATGCATGTTTAGATTGTCTCTAATAAATATAAACCTATCTTCAGCTAAGGGTTTAGTAAAAATATCAGCCCATTGATTTTCAGTTTTAACACACTAAATATCAAAGATACCTTTCTGAACATAATCCCTTATAAAATGATGTTTGATTTTAATATGCTTAGCCTTAAAACGTTGAATTGGATTTTTAGTGAAACATATGGCACTAGAATTATCACACCACACAGATATGTTATGCTCATAAATAGAGTAATCCTCAAGTTGATGTTTTACCCATAAAAGTTGACAACAAGAACTGGCAGCTGAAATGTATTCTGCTTCAGCAGTATACAAGGCAATAGTTGTTTGCCTTTTGCTTGACCAGGAGACTAAGCTTACTCCAATGAAGTGACATCCACCACTGGTGCTCTTCCTTTCTATTCTGTCTTCAGCAAAGTCAGCATCACAGAATTCCACTAATTTGTATTCTTTAGTTCTTAAATACAGCAAACCAAGAGTAGTAGTCCCAAGCAAATATCTAAATATTCTTTTAACAGCCTTAAGATGAGATTCTCTTTGGTCATATTGGAATCTAGCACACATACAGACACTAAATTGAATGTCAGGTCTGCTTGAAGTTAAGTATAGTAGAGAACCAATCATACCTTTGTAGATAGTTTGGTCTACCTTTTTACCTTCATCATCTTTGCTTAATTTTGCATTGGGTTGCATGATAGTTTTCATGAGTTTAGCACCTTCCATCTTGTACTTCTTAAGTATCTCCTTAGTATACTTTTGTTGATGGATGTAGATTCCATCACTTGTCTGTTTGATTTGTAATCCAAGGAAGAACTTTAATTCTCCCATCATGCTCATCTCAAATTCTGCTTGCATTAGCTTGGAAAAGTCCTTGCACAACTTTTCATTAGTTGCTCCAAAAATAATATCATCAACATATATTTGGACTATAATGAAATTCACTTGAAAGAATAATTTTCTGAATATTATTCACTTAATCCGAAAAGTACAAGATGATTTACAATATATAGACTAATGGCACTTAATGCCAACCTAAAGAAAAGGAAATGGAAATAATCCTAATAACTACTATTAAATACAGTATTTGTATTTTAAACTAATAATATCCTACAAATAAATACAATATATTCTAACACTCCCCCTCTAGCTGGTGAGTGAATATCTATCATTCCCAGCTTGCAAGTAAGGCCTTGAAATCGTTCAGTACGAAGCCCCTTGGTGAATACATCTGCTAATTGGTGCTCTGAGGGGACGTACTCTATAGCTATAAGACCATTATCTATTTTTTCCTTGTTAAAATGATGATCAATCTCTATGTGCTTCGTCCGATCATGTTGCACGGGATTATGAGCTATACTGATTGCGGACTTATTGTCACAAAGTAACCTCATAGGAGCTTCATACTTGATTCTGAGATCATCAAGTATGATTCTCATCCATAACAGTTCACAAATTCCCTGTGCCATAGCTCGAAATTCTGCCTCTGCACTTGACCTTGCAACCACATTTTGCTTCTTACTTCGCCAAGTCACCAAATTTCCTCCTAAAAGCATGCAGTAACCGGAGGTAGAACGCCTGTCTACAATTGACCCGACATAGTCTGCATCGGTATAGGTTTCAATGGACAAATTCTGCTCCTTCTGAAATAGTAGTCCTCTTCCTGGACTCGTCTTCAAGTACTGGAGGATTCTATTCACAGCTTGCATATGCCTTTCGCGGGGATCATGCATAAACTGGCTAACAACACTGACAGCATAGGCTATGTCTGGTTTGGTGTGAGACAAATATATAAGCTTTCCTACAAGTCTCTGATACTGTGCCCTTTCCACCTTTGAGCTCTCCTCATCGTTTCCAAGTCTGTGATTTTGCTCAATTGGAGCTCCTCAAGTTTTGCAACCTAGTTTACCTATCTCCTTAAGAAGATCCAGAACATATTTCCTTTGAGAAATAAAGATGCCTTGTTTAGAGTAGGCAACCTCTATCCCAAGGAAGTACTTCAGCTTCCCCAAGTCTTTCATTTCGAACTGTGCAACTAGTTTGTCTCTTAGAACCTGTTTCTCTGCCTCATCATCACCAGCAATGATCATATCATCTACATAGATCAAAAGAAGTGTAAGCTTGCCATCCTGAGAATGTTTCACAAAGAGTGTATGATCTCCTTGGCTCTGTTTATAACCTAGGGACACCATAGCATTGGTAAACCTTCCGAACCAAGCACGAGGAGACTGCTTGAGACCATATAAAGCCTTCCGTAATCTGCACACCTTATTTCCTCCATCAGTAGGATCATATCCTGGTGGAATGTCCATATAAACCTCCTCTTCCAAGTTGCCATGTAGAAAAGCATTTTTAACATCAAATTGGTGCAAGTCCCATCCAAAGTATGCTGCTAAGGAGAGAATGATCCTGACCGTGTTCATCTTTGTTACCGGGGCAAATATCTCCTCATAATCAATCCCATATGTCTGAGTGTACCCTTTTGCAACCAACCTTGCTTTATACCTATCCAGGGTACCATCAGACCGATATTTCACTGTGTAAATCCATCTACACCCAACTATCCTTTTGTCCTTTGGTTTCTCAACAATATCCCAGGTCTCATTCTTGTTCAAGGCACTCATCTCTTCATGCATGGCTTGAACCCAGTTCTTCTCCATTAAAGCTTCTTGTACTGAATCTGTGACACCCTTCTACCCAGCATGTTATAAGGCAATTAATATAAAACAAATAATAAGGAAAACATGCATTTAACTGAATTAAATGAAAACAGTTGTCCATGGGTAGAAAAGTCCCACATGAACTCGTTTACAACGCGAAAAAGTAAAGAAAGAGTTTTAAACAAATAAAAACATAACCAAATAAATAACCCAACCCCGATGTCACAATTCAGAGCTGGTATAACCGTTCAGAAATAAATCCTCGGAATACAACTGAAAACAACTAACTAAACTAAAACAACCCTACTATGAGTGGCGGCTCCTCAGAGTCACTCCTCTCCGGGCTGCTCGTCATCCTCTGCAAATGCCGATCAGGCCAAACACAAACAATACAGGGAGTAAGATTCATGTAATCATATAAACAGCAGAGGAATAGTACGCAAGGTAAACATACACATAAGCATACATCAAATCCATCAGTAACATAACAACCAAGTATGCTATGCTATGCAATGCATCAACTACTCCGCTACTCCAACTATGCATGTGGATCCAAACTAACTCAGGATGAACGACTTTGAAGTTACATATCCGTATTGGCCATAAAAGCACCAACACCGGCAGTTCACCAAACCTTGGGTGAACCCCATGGATAGCCAACGCATCAAACCGTGGATGCCTCATCACGGGGGGCCTCGGTCACCAAACCTTGGGTGACCTACCGTGGATGGCCAGATTACCGTACTCTCGGGCGATCTCCCCTTTGTCGAACCTCCCCCATCAACTACTCCAATGCTTTATGCAAATGGCACAACAACAAACAATCTCAACCACCTCCTTGCTTGGGCCATGAAGCTCCCAAGACTTGCAACGTCAACTCAACGTAACCTTAGACCCAAACCGTGGGGTCAAGGCTCCCTTGGCCAATAAGCACCAAGGTTCAACTCAACGTGCTTGGGTCCATAAGCACCCAAGACTTCAACTTATCAACGTGCGGCAACCCAACGGATACCGACTTAACATTTGATTATCTAATTATCTTATATAATTAATAACCAAGTTGTCTAATCTTTACCTTTGATTAATTATCTCAACTTATCATCATAGGGGAATGGGGTTAAAAACCCCTTAAGTCCTTTAATTGCATTACTGTCCAGGGGGTCAGCACGGTCGTGCTTAGACCTCAGCACGGTCGTGCTTGGACACGTGAGGGCGTGCTGCCCTTTTAAGTGAAGCACGATCGTGCTTCACACTCAGCACGGTCGTGCTCAGCAGCACGATCGTGCTGTTCAACCTGCTTGGCCGTGCTGAGCAGCGCGGCCATTTTCCAGAATTTGAGTGGGAGCACGGTCGTGCTCCCTGTTCAGCACGGTCGTGCTCAATGCACGACTGCACTGTTCTGGGCAGGGACAGAAGCCAAGTTCCAACTAGATTTTTAATGGATTAAACATCTAACCTTACACGTTTATTAAACTTAATTATTCCATCAACAACTTTACCAACATACAATCATCACAGCCATAACATCAACCAACCAACATCATATCAATAACAACAATCAATATATCATCATACTCATTAGACAACCAACATGTACATAAAATACATATAGCATCACAGTCAACCCAAAAATAGCATGTTATTAACAGAATCATATAACAATACAACATACAATGACGCCGGAGTCATGGGGACCCCGTTACCTTACACTACCCACTGCCTAATGAGTACAATCCCACTTCTCCCCATACCTGGATTGAAGGTTGCTCTACTGACGGTTCCCAACGGTAATCCGATCCCGAATCCTCAAACGGCTCCCTCCGGTACTAGGCCTTGATTGGTCAGAAATACAAACAGTCAGTATCTCTCATTACAATGAAAGGAAACTGACAGAGGAAAAGGAACCATTACCTTAACTCCAAACCACTAGCTTTCACAAGTCCACTATGGCAATGAACGAAGAGAAATCAGGGAAAAAGGTCTCTCTGGCCGACCAGTGACGGCTGCCAACAAAAGAAAATAGGGTTTTACGTCAAACCCTCGAATCTGTTCACGTATATAACGTTCGGACCTGAGCACGGTCGTGCTTACCATTCAGCACGGTCGTGCTCCACTTAACGTCAGCGAGACGCGGTCCACGCATTGAGCACGGGCGTGCTCACTATTGAGCACGGTCGTGCTCAACTTAAAATCAGAAACACGCTTCTGACTCTAAGCACGGGCTTGCTGGCTGATGAGCATGAGCGTGCTCATTTACCAGAAAGGGACTTTTAGGCTAAAATCCCACTTAGCCCTTAACCAACATTATTAAAATAATAAAATTAACTTTAATAAACATTTTACGAAAAACGGGGTGTTACAATTCCACCCCCCTTATCAAAATTTCGTCCTCGAAATTTCTACGTACCTTAAACGAAAAGATGCGGATACGCCTCCATCATCTGACTCTCGAGCTCCCAGGTAGCGCTTTCCTCAGTTGCCCCGCCCCAAACTACTTTAACCAAGGGAATCTCCTTGCCTCTTAGCTGCTTCACCCTCCGATCTTCGACTCGAAGGGGTAACACCTCAAATGTCAAGTTCTCTTTTAACTGTATTGTATCGGGAACTATCACGTGACTAGGGTCATGAATGTACTTCCTGAGTTGAGACACATGAAAAACATTGTGGAGGTTTGACAAGAACGGTGGCAAGGCTATTTGATAGGCGACTTCGCCGACTCTTTTAAGGATTTGGTAAGGACCAATGAACCTCGGAGTAAGTTTCCTTGCCTTCATCACTCTACCAACCCCAGTCATCGGGGTAACTCTCAAGAATACATGATCGCCTTCCTGGAATTCGAGCGCCTTCCTCCTTTTATCATGGTAGCTCTTCTGCCTACTCTGTGCAACTCTCAACTTTTCCTGAACTATCCTGATCTTTTCTGTTGTTTCCTGGACTATCTCTGGCCCTAGCACCATACTATCACTAGGTTCACTCCAACACAAGGGTGTCCTGCATCTCCTCCCATACAGGGCTTCATAAGGTGCCATTCCAATGCTGGAATGGAAGCTGTTGTTGTAGGTGAACTCTATTAGGGGCAAAAACTTGTCCCAACTTCCAGACTGTTCTAACACACAAGCCCTCAACAAGTCCTCTAAGGACTGGATGGTCCGCTCAGACTGCCCATCAGTCTGTGGGTGGTAAGCTGAACTAAGCCTAAGCTTTGTCCCTAAAGCCTCTTGCAAACTATTCCAAAACCTAGAGGTAAACCTCGGGTCTCTATCTAAAACTATGCTAGAGGGTACACCATGAAGCCTAACTATCTCTTTGATGTACAGCTTAGCTAACTTCTCCAATGGATACTCCATATTCATCGGAATGAAATGGGCAGACTTAGTCAGTCTATCCACAACAACCCATATAGCCTCAAAACCAGCTGGAGTCCTAGGGAGTCCAGACACAAAATCCATGGAGATGCTATCCCATTTCCATTCTGGGATACTCAAAGGTTGCAACTTACCTGAAGGCCTTTGATGCTCTATCTTAGCCTTTTGACAAACTAGGCACGCATACACAAACTCAGCTACATCCTTTTTCATCCTAGGCCACCAAAACATCCTCTTAAGGTCCTGATACATCTTAGTGGCACCTGGGTGCACACTCAATCCACTCCTATGACCTTCTTCTAAGATCAACTTCCTAAGCTCGGGAACATCTGGCACACAAACTCTGTTTTTGAACCTCAAAATACCATCACTGCCATCCTTAAAGCTTAGGTCTCTACCCTGAGCGAGCAACTCTCGCTGGTCTAAGAGAAACTTGTCTAACTTCTGACCCTCTCTAATCTGATCCATCAAACTGTTGGTAACCTTCAAGGTACCAAGCCTAATACTCTTAGGGGTAAACTCACAAGCTAGACTAAGGTCCCTAAATTCCTCAATCAAATCCATCTCCCTAACCATTAAAGCGGAGACATGCAGGGTTTTCCTACTCAAGGCATCGGCCACCACATTGGCCTTTCCTGGGTGATAGGTCAGCTCGAAGTCATAGTCCTTTAAAAACTCCATCCACCTACGCTGCCTCATATTCAACTCTTTTTTATCAAAGAGATACTTCAAACTCTTGTGATCACTAAAAACTTCAAACCTCGCTCCATACAGGTAATGCCTCCAGATTTTTAAGGCAAATACCACAGCTCCTAACTCTAGGTCATGGGTAGGGTAGTTCCTCTCATGGGTTTTCAACTGCCTAGAAGCATAAGCAACTACCTTACCATTCTGCATCAGCACACCACCTAACCTTTGCTTAGAAGCATCGCAGTAAACTACGAAGGGTTCACTAGGATCTGGCAAAACTAACACTGGTGCTGACGTCAACCTATTCTTAAGGGTTTGGAAACTCTCTTCACACTTAGAGTCCCACACAAACAACTGTCCCTTTTTGGTGAGACGGGTTAAGGGTAAAGCTATCTTAGAGAAACCTTCTATGAACCGCCTATAGTACCCGGCTAACCCCAAGAAACTTCTAATCTCGGTTACAGACTTTGGCGCTTCCCACTGGAGCACCGTCTCTACTTTAGCTGGGTCCACCGCTATGCCACCCTTAGAGATGACATGTCCTAAGAAGCTCACTTCCTCTAACCAGAACTCACACTTAGACAACTTAGCATACAACTGCTTCTCCTTAAGGGTCTGCAAGACAACCCTCAGGTGTTCCTCATGTTCCTCCTTACTCTTGGAGTACACTAAGATGTCATCTATAAACACCACCACAAACTTATCCAAGTAAGGGTGAAAGGTCTTGTTCATGTAGTCCATGAAGACCGCAGGGGCATTGGTCACACCGAAAGGCATAACCAAGTACTCATAGTGACCATATCGCATCCTAAACGCTGTCTTTGGGATGTCCTCAGACTTAACCCGAATCTGATGGTACCCTGATCTCAAATCTATCTTTGAAAAGACGCAAGCGCCCATCAACTGGTCCATAAGATCATCAATCCTAGGGAGAGGATACCGATTCTTTATGGTCACCTTGTTGAGCTGTCGAAAGTCGACACACAACCTCATACTACCATCCTTCTTCTTCACCAACAACACAGGTGCTCCCCACGGAGACACACTCGGCCTAATGAACTGCTTCTTTATCAGGTCCTCCAACTGTTCTTTCAACTTAGCTAGCTCTAGAGGAGACATTCTATAGGGTGCTATGGAGATTGGCCCGGTGCCAGGCACTAAGTCTATGGTAAACTCAACATCTCTCTCTGGGGGTAAGTTATAAACGTCCCCCGGAAACACTTCAGGAAATTCTCGCACAACAGGCAAGCTGGCGACATCAGGAGGGCTGCTCTCTACTTCCAGGGAAGCTAACATCATGTATACTTGGGCTTCGTCTTTCATCGAAGCTTGAACTTGGCTGGTAGAGAGAAGGTCCGGATTCTTAGACTCCTTTGGAGTTCCAAAAATCAGGGTTTTATCGAAACAGTTCAGGAGGACATGGTTGGAAGATAACCAGTCCATACCCAGAATAATGTCTAGGTCTTTCAAAGGCAAGCATACAAGATCAGCAATGAATGTCCTATCATTTATAACTATATGACAGTTCTTGCATGCATAAGAAGTAGAAACAGGCTTATTTGTGGGTGTAGAAACCAACAAATCATACTCAAGGAAAGCAACAGGCAATTCAAGACTCTTGACCCTATCATGCGATATGAATGAATGAGTAGCACCCGAATCATACAACACAGTTAATCGAGTTCCATCTATAAAACATGTACCTTGAATCAAGTCATCAGACTCGGAGGCTTCAGCTCCACTAAGAGTGAAGACTCTTCCAGTGGTCTTCAGTCGATTGGCTTGAGACTTCTGATTCTTGCCGGTGCTGGGAGGCTCGGCCTTGGCTCCTTCACACTCTCGGCTGATGTGTCCTGGCTTGCCGCATCTGAAGCAGATCACTTGCGTCTCCTTGCACTGAGACGAGTAGTGATCCGTAGCACCACATTTGCCACACCTCATGGGCCTAGAGACGTTAGAGAACCCTCCTCTAAACCCATCCTGCTGAAACTGTGGCTTCTTACCACTCTGCTTGAAATCTCTGCCGGTCGGAGCATACCTCTGCTTACCCTTGTCCCTCTGATCAGTCCTCTTGCCACTCTGGCTATCTGACCCTCTGGAACTGGCAACTCTGAACTGGCTGGCATCTTCATAGATCCTGTACTTGTTGACCAGAATAGGGAAGACTCTGATCTCCTGGTAGCTGATGGCCTGCTTGATCTCAGGTCGGAGTCCAGCCTCAAACTTCACACACTTCGAACGGTCATCCGTCTCATGCTGGTAGGGAGTGTAGTACCTAGCCAGCTCCTCAAACTTGGCCGCATAGTCACCGACTGATAGCGACCCTTGCCTCAAAGACAAGAATTCCATCTCCTTATTGTCTCTGATATCCGCCGGAAAGTACTTCTCCAGGAACTTCTGTCTGAACACAGCCCATGTAACCGCTGTGCCCTCAGCCTGCATCCTCTGCCTGCAGTTATCCCACCAGTGCTCTGCCTCCTCGGTCAGCATGAAGGTAGCAAAGATGAGCTTCTGCTGATCGTTGCAATCCATGGCTCTGAAGATCTTCTCTGTCTCCCTCAGCCACAACAGAGCTCCTTCCGGATCGTACGCGCCCTTGAACGACGGAGGGTTGTTCCTCTGGAACTTATCCAGTCCCTGGAACTCAGCTGGCCCACCGTTGTGAGGGTTAACCTGCCCGATAGCATTGGCTAGGAGTGCCAATGCGTCCGCGATCGCCTGATCGTTGCGTCCTCTACCGGCCATTAGTTCCTGTACAAGTCCAGCACAACTCTTAATACAGAAACTTAAGCGAGTGAAAGCTACAGGCAACTAACTTAAAACATCATTATCTATACGAGTATAGACAATTCACACAAGAGTCACACAACAGACTCACAACAGACTCATACCATGTCCGAACAAGGTCGAACTGCTCTGATACCACTAAATGTGACACCCTTCTACCCAGCATGTTATAAGGCAATTAATATAAAACAAATAATAAGGAAAACATGCATTTAACTGAATTAAATGAAAACAGTTGTCCATGGGTAGAAAAGTCCCACATGAACTCGTTTACAACGCGGAAAAGTAAAGAAAGAGTTTTAAACAAATAAAAACATAACCAAATAAATAACCCAACCCCGATGTCACAATTCAGAGCTGGTATAACCGTTCCGGAAATAAATCCTCGGAATACAACTGAAAACAACTAACTAAACTAAAACAACCCTACTATGAGTGGCGGCTCCTCAGAGTCACTCCTCTCCGGGCTGCTCGTCATCCTCTGCAAATGCCGATCAGGCCAAACACAAACAATACAGGGAGTAAGATTCATGTAATCATATAAACAGCAGAAGAATAGTACGCAAGGTAAACATACACATAAGCATACATCAAATCCATTAGTAACATAACAACCAAGTATGCTATGCTATGCAATGCATCAACTACTCCGCTACTCCAACTATGCATGTGGATCCAAACTAACTCAGGATGAACGACTTTGGAGTTACATATCCGTATTGGCCATAAAAGCACCAACACCGGCAGTTCACCAAACCTTGGGTGAACCCCATGGATAGCCAACGCATCAAACCGTGGATGCCTCATCACGGGGGGCCTCGGTCACCAAACCTTGGGTGACCTACCGTGGATGGCCAGATTACCGTACTCTCGGGCGATCTCCCCTTTGTCGAACCTCCCCCATCAACTACTCCAATGCTTTATGCAAATGGCACAACAACAAACAATCTCAACCACCTCCTTGCTTGGGCCATGAAGCTCCCAAGACTTGCAACGTCAACTCAACGTAACCTTAGACCCAAACCGTGGGGTCAAGGCTCCCTTGGCCAATAAGCACCAAGGTTCAACTCAACGTGCTTGGGTCCATAAGCACCCAAGACTTCAACTTATCAACGTGCGGCAACCCAACGGATACCGACTTAACATTTGATTATCTAATTATCTTATATAATTAATAACCAAGTTGTCTAATCTTTACCTTTGATTAATTATCTCAACTTATCATCATAGGGGAATGGGGTTAAAAACCCCTTAAGTCCTTTAATTGCATTACTGTCCAGGGGGTCAGCACGGTCGTGCTTAGACCTCAGCACGGTCGTGCTTGGACACGTGAGGGCGTGCTGCCCTTTTAAGTGAAGCACGGTCGTGCTTCACACTCAGCACGGTCGTGCTCAGCAGCACGATCGTGCTGTTCAACCTGCTTGGCCGTGCTGAGCAGCGCGGCCATTTTCCAGAATTTGAGTGGGAGCACGGTCGTGCTCCCTGTTCAGCACGGTCGTGCTCAATGCACGACTGCACTGTTCTGGGCAGGGACAGAAGCCAAGTTCCAACTAGATTTTTAATGGATTAAACATCTAACCTTACACGTTTATTAAACTTAATTATTCCATCAACAACTTTACCTACATACAATCATCACAGCCATAACATCAACCAACCAACATCATATCAATAACAACAATCAATATATCATCATACTCATTAGACAACCAACATGTACATAAAATACATATAGCATCACAGTCAACCCAAAAATAGCATGTTATTAACAGAATCATATAACAATACAACATATAATGACGCCGGAGTCATGGGGACCCCGTTACCTTACACTACCCACTGCCTAATGAGTACAATCCCACTTCTCCCCATACCTGGATTGAAGGTTGCTCTACTGACGGTTCCCAACGGTAATCCGATCCCGAATCCTCAAACGGCTCCCTCCGGTACTAGGCCTTGATTGGTCAGAAATACAAACAGTCAGTATCTCTCATTACAATGAAAGGAAACTGACAGAGGAAAAGGAACCATTACCTTAACTCCAAACCACTAGCTTTCACAAGTCCACTATGGCAATGAACGAAGAGAAATCAGGGAAAAAGGTCTCTCTGGCCGACCAGTGACGGCTGCCAACAAAAGAAAATAGGGTTTTACGTCAAACCCTCGAATCTGTTCACGTATATAACGTTCGGACCTGAGCACGGTCGTGCTTACCATTCAGCACGGTCGTGCTCCACTTAACGTCAGCGAGACGCGGTCCACGCATTGAGCACGGGCGTGCTCACTATTGAGCACGGTCGTGCTCAACTTAAAATCAGAAACACGCTTCTGACTCTAAGCACGGGCTTGCTGGCTGATGAGCACGAGCGTGCTCATTTACCAGAAAGGGACTTTTAGGCTAAAATCCCACTTAGCCCTTAACCAACATTATTAAAATAATAAAATTAACTTTAATAAACGTTTTACGAAAAACGGGGTGTTACAGAATCGGGGACTCTGATAGAATCAATTGCTGAGATAAAACTCTGGTGTTGTACTGATAGATTTTTAGTGGACACAAACTGAGATATAGGGTATTTTGCGCAAGTTCTTCTGGCTTTTCTCAAGGCTATTGGCAAGTCATCAAGTTTAGGTTCACAAATATCATGTAAAGGATTCAAAGGCTCAGAATCAGGAATGCTTACCTCTGGTTCAGGCGACTGAAGCTGCTGTTGGACCAGGTTGGGTTTTTTCCGATAATACACCTGTTTGTATCGATCAATAGGAACCGATTCTTTAGGTGTCTCTGAAGTACCAGAAGATGATGCCACATCCTTCACCAAATGAGTCAGAAGAGGAATAAAAGATGACTCAGGAGACTCAGCTTCTGGATCACTCTCCCCCTGAAGCTGAGGACGAATGTGAAAAGACTCGGATTCATGAAAAGTGACATCCATGGAGACATAGACACGACGACTTTGAGGATGATAACATTTATACCCCTTTTTGTCTGGTGCATAACCTATGAAGATACATTTGACAGCCCGAGGATCCAACTTACCACGATGTTGACTATGAACATGAACAAAGGCAACACAACCGAAGACACGACATGAGAGACTTTTCATAGTAGGTACAGAAGGAAAGAAAGTAGTCATGAGTTGAACAGGACTAAGACCATCCAAGACCCGAGAGGGCAACCTGTTTATCAAATATGCGGCTGTTAAAACAGCTTCCCCCTAGTAAGACTTAGGGACAGACATTTGGAAGAGCAGGGCTCGTGCCATTTCAAGGAGATGACGGTTCTTTCTTTCAGCAACCCCATTTTGTTGTGGGGTATATACACAGGTCAATTCATGCAAAACACCATGTTCTTTAAAAATATTGGGGAAATGTTGATTCACATATTCCTTGCCATTATTAGACCGTAACCTTTCAATACTTTTTCCAAACTGAGTTTGAACCATGCGGTAAATATGTAAGAATAATTGAAAAACTTTAGATTTATCTTTCATAAGAAATAGCCATGTGACCCTAGTGCAATCATCAATAAAAGAAACAACCCATTTTGCACCAGATAAATTAGAGGTAGAGGATGGTCCCCATACATCAGAATGAATAAGATCAAAAGGTTCAATACTTTTACTATTACTAGGAGGAAAAGTTGTACGATGGTGTTTCGAAAACTGACAAATATCACAATGAAAAGACTCAACTGACACCTTTTTAAACAGATGAGGGAATAAAGACCTGAGGAGAGTAAAAGGAGGATGACCAAGGCGTTTGTGGTGAAGCCATATTTGAGACGCAGTGGAATCTGAGCTTGTCTGATGACAGAAAGTGGACAACTCCTGTCTGGTGCTATCTCGAGCCCGATGCAGAGTATATAACCCGCCCTGTTCCTTAGCAACCCCAAACGTCTTCCCCGTGGTAAGATCCTGAAACACACAATGAGAGGGAAAGAAGGTTACTATACAGTTTAAATCTCAAGTGAGCTTATGAATAGAAATAAGGTTATTTGATAATTGAGGGACATGAAGCACATTATGTAAGGGAAGAGAAGGTTGCAGTGAAATGTTACCACATCCTGAAATAGGAACATGGGATCCACTAGCAACGGTTATGTGATGCTTACCAGACAACTCAGAGTAAGTCGAAAAATATGAGGGGTAAGGGGTCATATGATCAATAGCACCAGAGTCAATTATCCAAATATCCTCAGATATAGTACTAGAAGCATTAAAGGATACAGAACTTTAATTCTTACTAGACATGTGTAGCGAAGAACTAGAACCAAAAGGCTTACTAACGGAATTAAGGATTATCCGTAGACACATCAACTCATCTTTAGTAAGAGCCAGAGCTTCGTCTCCACCAGTGGCCAGTGGAATGGGCTTGAAAACCATGTAATCTGACATCGCAGCAATGAAGGGCTATAGTGGAATAACAAATACCCACAAACAAGAGAACCCACAAACACGAGGTTCTGAGCAGTCTCTGTTTTGACAATTTTTTGGAGGACCCACAACCTGAACTTGAATCGGGAGGAGGAGACGAGTGGAACGCAGCAACCAGCGGCGCAAACGGCGGCCGGACGAACCGTCACGCGCGGCTTAGGTGGCGGCGCGTGGCTGACACACGCAGAGAATAGGGCGGCGCGTGTGGGCGCATGTGAAGTCGGAAGAGGCTGGGTCTTCGGTGGTTGGTCGGAAATGGGCCGGCGGTCAGTCCGGTGAGGTCGGTGGTGTGAACGGCGGCGGCTTCAGGCGGCGACTGTGGCGGCAGTAGGTGTAACAGTGAAAAAACAGGGAATGAAACCCTAACATGCAGCAATGAAGGCTGCCTGAAACAGAAGAGGGGATGAAACCCCTAAGGCAGCGATTAAGGCTGCTATGAGAAGGAGCAGAGACCCTAGGAAAAAACCTAGAGCTCTGATACCAACTTGAAAGAATAATTTTCTGAATATTATTCACTTAATCCGAAAAGTACAAGATGATTTACAATATATAGACTAATGGCACTTAATGCCATCCTAAAGAAAAGGAAACGGAAATAATCCTAATAACTACTATTAAATACAGTATTTGTATTTTAAACTAATAATATCCTACAAATAAATACAATATATTCTAACAAATTCTCTTTTGAATTTTTCTTAAACAAGGTAGTATCTACTTGTCCTCTAGTAAAACCATTATGCATGAGAAAAGAACTAAGTCTATCATACCATGCTCTTGGTGATTGTTTCAAACCATATAAAGCCTTTTTAAGTTTGAAAACATGATCTGGTTTATGAGCATCTTCAAAACCAGGGGGTTGTTTAACATATATTTCTTATTCAATTATACCATTTAGAAAAGCACTTTCTACACCCATTTAAAAAATAGTGATTTGGTGTTGTGCATCATATGACATCAATATGCGAATAACTTCTATTCTAGCTACAGGTACAAAGGTTTCACTATAATCAATACCTTCTTGTTGGTTATATATCCTTGAGCTACTAACCTTGCTTTATTTCTGACAACTTTGCCATCCTCATCCAATTTGTTTCTGAAAACCCCATCTTGTTCTAATGACATATTTGTTTTTGGGCTTGGAGACAAGTGTTAAGACATCATTTCTTGTGAACTGGTTGAGTTCTTCTTGCATAGCAAGAATCCAGCTTTCATCCTCAAGAGCTTCCTCAATGCGTTTTGGCTCCATTTCTGACATAAAAGCCACATTGCTTAATTCTCTTAGAGTAGATCTAGTTCTTACTCCTTCTGAGGGATTACCAATGATAAGATCCTTAGGATGATGAGTTTTAAACTTCCAGTCTCTCTTGAGATCATCATGGAGATCTTGACTTGTCTGTTGACTTGTCTGTCTAGCTCATTTACAGGTTCTGTCTTGGTCAGATCAGGCTGTTGGCTTTCTGGCTTGTTTATGTCAAGACCTGCAAGATCATCTTCTAGATCTGATAATTCCCTATCAGTCTTTAGACAACCAAATGCATGATAATAAGAGATGTTGGGGCTTTTTCCTTTCCACAGTTCATAAGTAGTCTTCTTTAGACAAGTTAGTATTAATTAGTCCCCCAATTTTTTTATCGTGAGACAAGTTAGTCTCTTCGTTAGTCAACACTCATTGACCTCCGTTAAACTGCACATGTGGACCCGTTAAGTGCACAGTGACCCGTTAAGTATTTTCCACTCTGGTACTAATTAAAAATAAAAAAATTATAGGTTTTTGGGCACAAAACGTCATCATTTATGACCCAGAACGGTTGAACTCTAATTCAAGAACAGTATTATGAGAACCTGAAACCCTAAGTTTGATTTGGGTCGTAGTTGCTCCACCGCACCAGACCCACGCCGCTAACAACGACCACGTTACCTGAACCGCCGTCGTTCCACCACGCCCCTCTGACCTTACGACTCGACTTGACGGTGTCGTCCCTGCCACCACACCGCTGTCGTCCTCCCTTAGGCGCGATCAAGCTTGGTATCTCGATCTACTTCTCTCTCTTTATTGCCTATGTTTACGTTGCTCTTCTTCTGTTTTTATCTTCTTCAAAATTTGGTTGTTTGTATTATTTCATTTTTTTATACTTTGAAATTATGCTTAATAAATTATGGTGGGTTGCACTTGTTGTAAACAGAAAAGAGAAACTGATGGGATCAAGCTGACTTCAAATGTCGTTTTTGTACATAGTTTCAGCTACAAAAGGACCAACTTCCTACTTCAGCAGGAATGAATTGATGTTTCAGTGATGAATGAAATATTCCAATATTATACAAGCAACAGTGAATTGATGTTTCAGAAATGAAACTAGAAAGAAGAATACGACGTCGCTTTTCAATTTAGACGTTCAATCGTTTTGGGTCCTAATCAACGACGTTTTGGGCCCAAAAACCTACAAATTTTTTATTTTTAATTAGGGTGCCACGGTGGAAAACACTTAACGGGGTCAGCTGTGGACTTAACAGTCCATATGTGCAGTTAACGGAGGTCAACGAGTGTTGACTAACGTAAAGACTAACTTATCTCACGGCAAACAATTTGGGGGACAAAATGGATAATTAATATTTTTTATGGACTTAAAGTGGGTTTTCGGAAAATTTCTGGAACCAAGTTTGGCTCTTTAGTTAATGTTGCAAGTGGTTTTTTTACTTAAGTAGTGCAATTTGGTTGCACAATTACGTGAATGGTGTGTGTTTTTTAAAATAATTACGCAATTAGGGTAAGTCGTATATGGTGGTAACGAAATATAAAGCAAAGTCGTATGCCCTATACACGAATCACTTTTATATTCATGAAAATAAGGAAGTCGTATACATCACATACGACTTCAATTTTTTATAATATTTTTGTTGCAAGTCGTGTTTAACATACACGACTTTAGTTTTTTTTATTTTTAATTTTTAATTTTTTAACAAGTCGTATCTTATGCATATGACTTCTTTATTTTAATTTTTTTTTAAGAATGGTTAAGTCGTATGCCATATATACAACTCCAATGAATAAATTTTTTTTTAATTAATTATGGGTAAGTCATAAGTGTGGTATACTATATAAGCGGTGGAAGGACTTTTATAGTAGTAAATAGGGGTGTTCATATCCAAACTGATCCAAAATAAAACTGAGAACCGATAAAAAGAAATCGAAAATCAAACAAAACCGATGTCTATTGGATTTTTTTGGATCTTGTTTTGCGAAAACTGTTCAGATCGGATCGGATTTTGGATTCATTTTCTTAAACCGAATTAATCCAAACCAAATCGCATAAATAAAATTTAATATATATTTATTATATTTTTTTTCATTATTTATTTATTTTATTTTTTGGTTTTTTTCCCCTAATAATAATTACTCGTTTGATTTGACATAATTTGTTTTTATTATTTCTAAGTTTCAAACATAAAAAAAGATGCTATGGAACTAGTTGATGATGATATTTATTTATTTTGTACATATATAAATAAGTATATACATTTTAAAGATTTTGTTCAATTTAGCTTGTAATCTTGATTCTTTGATGTAATATGAATATGTAATGATGTGTCGGTAAAAACCGAATCAACCGAACCTACCAAAACCGCATTTAATCGGATCAGACCGGATTTTTTTTTAGGAAGCCATCTAATCCGAACCGAACCGCGTGCTCTTTTTATCCTTGGATCGGATGACTTTACCGATCCAAACCGAACCGCGAACACCTCTAATACTGCATAGTGAATACTTATATAGGGTTTAGAGCAAGTTGTATACCATATTTACGACTTACTCATAATTAATTAAAAAATATATATTTTATTCATTGCAGTCGTATATATGACACACGACTTGGCCATTTTTCAAAAAATAAAAATAAAAAATAAAGAAGTCATATGAGTTAGATACGACTTGTTAAAAACAATTAAAAATAAAAATAGAAACACTAAAGTCGTGTATGTTAGACACGACTTGCATGAAAAAAGTTATAAAAATTTTAAGTCGTGTTTGATGATACGACTCCTTTATTTTTATGAATATAAAAGTGATTTGTGAATGAGACATACGACTTTACTTTATATTTCGTCACCACCAAATACAACTTACCCTACTTGCATAATTATTTTAAAAAGCACACCATTCACGTAATTATGCAACCAAATTGCATTACTTAGGTAAAAAAAAGCCGTTGCAAGCCTTTCATTTATGGTAGCTTCTAGGGTGGAATAGTGAGTTAAGTGGTCCATGAGTGGACCACCGATTTCAACTGTTACATATATTAATAAAATAAATGTATGATTTAGATTAAAACCAAGGTATTCAAAACCGGACCGGTCATTCAACCGGTGAAGGCACTGGTTCATGGTTCATCGGTCCGATCCCGGTCAAACCAAGGTCGAATCAGTTATAATTAAATATATGTTTTTAATTTTATATAATATGTTTAATAGTAAAAAGTAATCTAATATACTATAAAATGCTCTATTTTTTTTACAATATAAAATGCTCAATTAGATGCAGCCGGGTATTTTTTTTTTTGACCCCAATCTATCCTCTTCATCTCCCACAACTATGTCGCCAAAGTTCGACCCCTTCATGGAACCGACGAAGAAGATTGGTGCATCTGCGTCCCTATTTCGCGGTGCCAGAAGAAGATGGATCTTGCACCGAGGTAGCCGCTGCCAAATGAAGGAGATGAACCAAGGTTGTTGCTGAAGAACAAGGTTTTCTTAAACCGGTCCAGATCGGACTGAAACCAATTATGGCCGGTTTTACCAGTTTTCAACCGGTTTAACGGTTCTTTGACTGGTTCCTTGCAAGGCCGATTCTGGGGTCAAGTAAACCGACTTGGTGCCCGGTTCCTGGTCAGACCGGTTCGACCGGCCGGTCCGGTCCGGTTTTGACTACCTTGATTAAAACAGGATATTAGATTAAAAAAAATTAAAATTTCAACTTTACTATTCTGCCCCTATCTTCAACCCATACACCCGACCTTGAATGTGACAACAACCACCTGATTGCCATGGCATCTGACGCACCACCACGAGTTGTTCAAACTTAAGCCCAATGGTTGCCGCGGGTCCCATCACCACTCCACGGTGCGTTGTCGACAACTATTGATTCATTTTACATTGACTCATACACATATCGATTAATCATACTCAAAATAGTTGATTATATTAAATATTTATAATTGATTCATAATACAAACCCAGAAGTTTCATACACGGAATCAATGTTTTAAAAACCGAACTGGAGATCGGATTGGATGATTAATAAACTAATAAATAATAATAAAAACTACTAAATTGGGGGGAAAGTTAAATAAATAACAAAAAAAAAATCATTTCGAACGGTTCAACCCGGTTCAGTTAATGGTTCAAAGCGGTTCAACCCCGATTCAATGCGGTTCAACCGGCTTTCAGGCGGTTCAACTAGATCACGGTTCAAAAGGGCTGGACTGAACCATCGAAATGGCCGGTTTAAGGTTGAACCGGTTGAACCGTCTGGTCTGGTCCGGTTTTTAAAACATCGTACATAATAATTGATTACATTAAACATTTATAATTGATTCATAATACAAATCCAGAAGTTTAACACGGTTGTTTGACAAAGGCAAGTAATAAATAAATAAATAAAAAGCAAAATTTGCCTAGCCACCACCAGATAGGCGAGCCACCAGCCGCTCCGCGAGGTCCTTCACCGTGCCATCCAGCCACCACCGTACCACCAAATCCACGAGATCCAAATCCACCATTCTAGGTTTGAGGAGCTCCGGCCACCAAATCCACCAGCTTCGAAGACTCATTGCATGGTGGTTGTATCTGATGAGTTGGTTCTACCAAGCGATGGCTCGTAACTACACGGGGTGGCCGTAATTGGGAGGAGGATAGCATATCCAAAAGTAAAAGAAAAATAAAAAAGAAACCTTGTAAAACTTCAAGACCGACCTAGTTAAAGAAAAAATGCCACCATCGCCATAGTAGGTGGACCAACCACTAGTAATAATGGATGCATCTTAGTCCACGAACATATTAGCGTATATAATCGATTCATTAACGCAAATTTAACCAATTCGCAAGTCCGACACATTCGGGCCAGAAACTTTACTGAGCATGGTAACATTGTCTTTCCATCGTTGTCACATTTAAGGTCATTTTAATTCATGAACCGATTAGCATATATAATCGATTCATTAATGCAAATTTAATCAATTCGCAAGTTCGGATCAGAATCTTTACTGCATGTGGTAACAATTTCTTTGCACTGGTATCACATTTAAGGTCTGATATATGTGAGTGGTAGAGGCAGGAATGGATTTTCAAAGGGGGAAAAAATGATCCATGAGTGGACCACCTATTTGATGTTTCACCCTAGACGTCACCTTCATTTATTTATCGATTTATAAACTAATCGATAATTGCTGAGCCAGGTGCTAAAATTATGTACGTGTTTGCTATTGTAAAAGTACTATACGGTTACTTCACCAAAAAAAAAAGTACTATACGGTTATTAATGTTTGGACTTTGGTACATGCACTACCCTAGTATAGTTTCAGAGCTTTCTAAACTGATTCCAAACAGAAGTTCCTATGAATTTCCAATTCTGTGACGTACAAAGGGAGGGAGAAAGAAAAAAGAGCTGTGGAATTGACAGGAAGGTTGACTCTTGACCAAGTGTTATTATGCCACACTTAATGACAGTGGTAATTGCAAGAAGAAAAAAAAAATTTATTATTCACGACTTGCACCATTTTCTTCCCAAAAGTACGTTCCTAGGGTACCAGACAAGCCATTTTAGTGTAATATCTCACGAGCAAAATGTTGACAAGGGCTGAATTTTTGTTTCCTAGTCCGTACGTTTATATGGATCATTTGCTTTTGTAAACTATCTCGTCGTCATCCACATCAAATGCTGGATTGCAAAGGCATTTGAAGAGCCTACCGATACCCTGCAGAAGCAGAGGGAGAAATAATATCTACTTATTTGTGTAGTCAACTATCTACCATGTACATATGCATTCTGGTATAATTTATAAAACTAATTTCAAATATTATAAAGCCTAAATTTGAAGGCAGATCTTATGCTCATGCATGTGATTAGCTCTAAATAGAATACATGCCTGAGTGAAAAAGGGAGTTCGATAGGGAAGTGCTCTTGGTGATTGATCCTCTGAAGAATCAGAACTGCTTCCTTCGTCATCAGAATCAGCAGCAATTTTCTTTTTCAATGTTTCTCCTCCTTTTGAATTCTTGTCCTGAAGGAAGCATTATCATATTATATCAGTTACTAGACTAAAAAGTAGTTTCTCATCATTGTAACTTGGTGATAGCTTATTTTACTCTCTTATCTTTATGGGACAGGAATTTGGCCTTACATTAATCATTGATGAATTGAAGACCAAAATATTAGTCCCTTTTTTGGTTCGACACAATTACAGTGTTTTAGAATGCAAGGTACATAATAGATACCAATTTTCCACTAGATTTAAATCATCCGTAGCTTATCTTGCATTGTAGACAGATAGACATATTGCTTACTATAAAGAACAATTCATAGACTGTATTCCTAGAAAGCTGAAAGCTAGAATACTTGAAGCTAAGTAACTTAAAATGTGCACCTGAAATATCTTCCCAAGAATTTTAAGAGCACTAGCCCGAACTTTAAGTTCCTCTCTCTTAACGTTATTTTCCCTTAGAACCTGCAAGGATAGATTAAAATATGAGTAAGAATCTGCTGGCCTTTTCATTTCCTTTTTCTGCTAGGAGGTGTAAAAGTTTCATCTCACAAAAGTCATATCAGTTATATTTTCATACCAATAGCATCATGTTATCTAGGTAAACAACAAGGAATACAATAACCTGTTTCCAGATCAATTACCTATATCAGATTACACGGCATGCAAACATACAGTATTTTATATAATTAAAGGAGTTAAGGACTCACCATTTGACACACATGTACAAGAGTTACTTCTATGTCCACTACATTTAACTTCCACAAAGAATTCATCAATGTATCCTTATTAAGGCGAATATGAGAGTCTACTTCATTTTCAGGGCCACTACCATCCATTTTAAATTGCTTGCGAATGTCTTCTTGAAGCTGCAGTAACTGATAAGCACCTAAATTATATGTGCCCAACAAAATCAGACACCAAGTTTTGAACAACTTCCAAGAAAAAACAACTGACATTTGACTATTTAAGGGAAGGTGTTGCTAATCGAACTGCCTGTCATTATACCTTGAGCAGCTGTGAACTGTGATTTCCAGAAATGTCCTTTATTGCGAACCCATTCAGCCAGAAATGGCACTCCAAGATAAATGGCTTTTTTCCCTAGTTCTTGTGCTGCTTGTCTTGAATATACATAGCCGATTGTATGTAACATATCAACTCCAAAAGCTGCATTCGGATTCAGAGTCAGTGGAAACTAATTTGTAATACCATTAAAAGTTAAAAAACTGACATGCTACAATCTAAATTCTGCATAATGATATAGTCATCACTAACCAGCATGAGAAAGCCGTCTTGCCTCAGATTCTGCACGCTGAAGGAATCCCTTTTTGTCACCACGGACATATTGGCCGAGGAAATCTTTCAAAAATCTTGCTAGTTTTTCTTCCCTTTCTTTTTGGACAGTCTACAATAGATTGAAGCACAACAGACAAACGATAAAATTCAAAGAAGGGTACCTTTTTTTTGGCTCAGATCGATGATCTAAATGTAAAGCATAGCTAATTCTCAATACCATCTGATTTCTGGCAATATCATTTCTCCACATAAATTGCGTCTAAGGGAAGAACACATGTATCACTAGAAGATGCAATGTACAAGATATTAACTACTCAAATGATTCCAGGTACTTATTGAAGTGGTATTATTATCAAAATGTCGTATGTATTAGCACTTATGGGAAAGATTGATGAAAATGAGACACAAGCAATAAAAAGAGAAGTAGGAACAGTACAAGTATTTTAATTTCCTAGACATAAAATAATCACGGTAATAGAATAGAAATGATATTTTTACAACAAAGGGAATAATACTATAAAAAATTTAGCAAAACAAACTAACATAATAGCTTAAACAATCAGCCCTATCAAACTTAACTTTTAAAATACATTATGCTTCGGAATTGAAGGAAATAATGCCCACTAGCCCAGCTTTCTAGTTCTAGTTGGATAAAACTGATATTTTCTAGTATAACCTGAGGCCACAGCTTTTCCTTTCTTTTGGAAAAATTTCGTTGAAAAACTCAGACCGAAAAGTTACAATGAAGACTGAATTGTAAAACATACTTGCCTTCAACTTTTCATGCAGCTTATCAGGATCCTCACTTTCATCAGCGAGTTCAGAAGAAGCCATTGATGCCACAGCTAGATGTCCTATGTAATCCTCAAACAATTCACTTCCAAAGAGCAGGGCAAAGACAGCAGTCGGGTCAAGCATAGTTTCTCTGTCAAGGAATCCATTAATCTTTTAAAACATCTTCATTTTGTTAACCCAGATTGTACTTTGGAGCTTTTTTTTTTTTTTTGGTAAGCCAAAATAGTATATTGAAAAGGGGCACAAGGGGGACCCCAGCCAAATACAAAGTAACAAAAGACCAAAATATAAGGCCAGTGTAACTAGAATACTAATTCCTAAAAATAAGCATTTGTATTACACAAGCCTAATCCAACAAACAAAGAACATAAAGGCAACCGCTGCTGTAAACAATACCAACCACTGATTATCACATATAATTAACTCACACCAACAACCTTCAATCCCCCACAAACCAATGCATCATCAGATCCAGAGAAATAGCACCCGTGGAACAACCAAAAAGCACACTGCACTTGCTAACCCATTAGACCACCAAGCAACATTTTGACCACAACCAACAACAAAGGCCCAAGCTCCTGCCAACAGAAACGTGCTGCAACCAAACCTGACAAGTACTCATGAAACAGAACCTCATAATTTCCTGAGAGACCTGCTGAACATGAGATAACAATACTGTAATCACTGCACAATACTGCACGATTCAAGGCATGCTAGAGGATTAATGCGCCAATCCGAATAGGAGAAACTTCCCCACTTTGCTATGCTGCTATTCCAAGTCCAAACCCTCCATTTGATGAGATCAATAACCTTGTGAATATCCACACAACCTTTTTTGAAAATGATATCATTTCGGAACAGCCATAGAGACCAAATTGTTGAGAACCACAACATTCTCCAACACTTGGATAATATCCTCCCCGAGAGTAAACCAGAATGTTGCATCAAAAGATCCTTGGTTGAGCCTGCTAAAACTGTCTCCAATCCAATCCAGTTATACAAACACATCCACACCCCATATGAGAACTTACAAGAAATGAATAAATGTGCGGTAGATTCCACACTGGCATTACAGAACACACACATTTGATTTCCTGTAGGAGTAGTTATTCCTCTCTTGAACAAGTTAGAATATGTAGGAATTCTGTCCAATAATGCTCTCCAACAAAAAGCCCCAACCTTCAAAGGAATGCTCTTGTCCCAAACGAATTTGTAGATGTTGTCTGTCAAACCTTCTACCGAAGATAATAAGTTGTATGCAGACTTAACATTGTAAGAAGGCTCAACTTTACCTAACCAGCACCAGCCGTCTTGAGAATCCATAGAAAGAGAGCAATTGTTCAGAAGATCTAGCAAAGATTGTAATAGATCCTCCTCCCACACAAATAGGCCTCTTCTCCAAAGTAGTTTCCAAATCCAAATTCCATCCCTCCACTCTCCCAAATCAGCCACAAAACCTTCCTTTAAGGTAGAAATGTTGAATAACCTTCCAAACCTACTAGCTAAGGTCCCTGAACCCACCCACCTTTCCTTCCAAAAATGTATGTTTTGGCCGTTACCCAACTTCCTAGATATCCCTGTTGAAAACCACCCCTGTTTAGGAGAGTCATCCCCCTCCAACCTGCCCAAGTCTGCCCACCAAGCTGAGGCTGTCCCCCCACCCATAGCCGAGTCACACCAAGGCCCACCCCAATAAGAAGGCTCACCATATTTGACCCTAAGAATCCTTGCCCACAAGGAATCATTTTCTGTCAAGAACCTCCATCTCCATTTACCCAAGAGCGCCAAGTTAAAAACACGAATATTTTTTATACCCAAACCACCCTCCTCCCTAGATTTACATACCACATCCCACTTAACCCAACATATTTTCCTACACTCCTCCGATCCCCCCCACAAAAAGTTCCTTTGAATTTGGGTGATTTTGCTAATTACCTTTCTTGGTGCCAAGTAAAAAGAGAGATAGTACACAGGAAGAGAAGAAAGTACCGCATTAATCAGAACTACACGACCACCGAAGGATAGGTACTTGTTCCTCCACCCAAGTAGGCGTTTTTGAAGTGAATTAATCATTGGAGTCCAAGCACTCGACCTCCTTGGGTTTGCACCCACCAAGATCCCCAAAAATTTGAAAGGGAGAACTCCAAGCTTACAGTTGAGAGACTGGGCAGCAAATTCACTCATTGCATAATTCTCCTTAGTGCAAACTAAACCACTCTTGTGAAAGTTTATCCTCAAGCCCGAAACCAGTTCAAACGACCTTAGGATACATTTGAGTGCCCAAATATTAGCCTTGGACATCTCCCCAACTAATATTGTATCATCAGCATATTGGATGTGAGAGACCGCAATCTCATGATCACCCCTGGAAATCCTGTAATCTTTATAGAAATTCTTCTCCACTGCATTACGGATCAACCCACTAAGACCTTCTGCCACAATTAAGAAAAGGAAAGGGGCCATCGGGTCGCCTTGTCTAATACCTTTGGACACCCTAAACTCCTTTGTTGGAGAACCGTTCACCAAGACCGAAACCGAGGCTGTTTGTAAGCACTCTCTTACCCAAGATCTCCACTTTGAATCAAACCCCATTCTGGCGAACATGTAGTCTAAGAAATCCCAGCAAACTGAATCGTAGGCCTTTTCAAAATCTATCTTAAATAACATACATGGACTCCCTTTTTTCTTTGCATGATCAAGGATTTCGTTTACCACCACTACCCCGTCCATGATGTTTCTTCCTTTTAGAAACGCGGACTGGTTCTCAGAAATGATCGTATCCAAAACTAAGCTCAGTCTCCCTGCAAGCAGTTTTGCCAGAACCTTATAAATGCATCCCACCAAGGAAATGGGCCTGTAATCATTTAGCCCAACCGGATTATCCTTTTTTGGTATTAGAACCACAAACGAGGCGTTGCACCCTCTAGCCAATCTTCCATTTCTGTGGAAATCTGCCACCATCCTACAAAAATCCTCCTTGACCACCTCCCAAAACTTCTTTATCAAATTGAAGTTGTACCCATCGGGCCCCGGGCTCTTGCCACCCTCACACCCCCACACTGCTGCCTTGATCTCCTCATAAGAGAATTCAGCAGTGAGCAATGTGACTTGTGATGCTGAAATTTTCTTGAAGGGGACTCCATCTAGAGTTGGTCTAACTCCACCACATTTGTTGAATAAGGACTCAAAATGCTGTAGAATACCCTGTTTAACCGAATTTGGCTCCTCGACCCAAGACCCCTGAATGTGGAGGCCGTGTATAGTGTTTTCCTTCCTCCTCTTGTTAACACATGCATGAAAGTAACTCGAATTCGAATCACCAAGTTGTAGCCATCTAATTCTAGATTTTTGGAATGTTAAGGATTCCTTTAAAGTTGATAATTTCCAGAAAGATACAAACGCTTCTCTTCTCCTCAAAATGTCACCTTCCGACAGAGTTCCATGCTCCCCTTTGTCGTCAACCTGTTTGATCTTTGCCACAGCAAGTTGTATGTTATCATCAATATTACCAAACGAATTCCTATTCCACACCTTCAACTCCTGCTTCATTAACTTCAACTTCTCCTTTGCCACAAAAGACCCCCAGCCTGTTACTTGGAAACCATTCCATTTCTCCTTAAATAGTTTCTCAAAATCCTTATTTTGTAGCCAGCAATTTAACACACGAAATGGCTTCGGGCCCCAATCAATATAGGTGGATTTCAACACCAAAGCGCAATGGTCAGAAACTGTTCTTTCCAAACCCCACTGAGATAAGTCTTGCCAAAGCGAAATCCACTCATCTGAGATTAAAAACCGATCAATCCTACTCATGCAGCTCCCATTTGCTCTGTACCAAGTGTACTTCCTTCCGATTAAAGGTAAGTCATTTAAACCCATATCATCAATAAACTCATCAAACTCGATCATTTCTGCAGAATTCGACTGAAACGAAATCCCCTTCCTTTCATTTGCACATCTCACAGCGTTGAAGTCCCCAGCAACGCACCAAGGATAGCTAAGGTTGGTTGCCCTTAACGCTTTCAACTCTTCCCACAAAGCCCTCTTGCCCACTGAACTACACGGAGAATAAACGTTAAAGATGAAACACGCACTAGTTGAATCCTTCCAAAGCCCTTTAACGCCCAAGTAACCTTGGCCATCATAGCAACTTTGCATCTGAAATGAATCTTTGCACCACATACATAGCAGTCCGCCTGAGTTCCCCACTGCCTCCCTGAAAACCCAGCCCACCTCTGCAATTCCCCAAAGAGATTGACAGAGGAACTGATCACAAGACTCCAACTTGGTTTCCTGAATACATAGGAAATCCAGTTTCTCCTTTATTACTAAATTTCTGATTGCAACCTTTTTTAATCTCCCCCCCAATCCCCTAATATTAAAGGAACCTATCTTCATCGATTAACTTCCTGAACCCCTTCCTCACCTCTGTTTTTCTGTGTTTCAAGCCATTGGTTCCTATCTCTATCCTCCATGTCTGCCAAATTTTGAATGACATCTTCCTCTCTCTCTCCCGACACCAACCCTAGCTTCTTCCCTTCATCCCAAATCTTTGTAGCTTCGAGGAACACCTCTGATCTTAACAAAGCACGGTTCAATTTCTGAGTGTGAGATTCGGAAACAGAATTGCTTACCTGGTTTACATCTAATGAGCTTGGGATTGACGCAATTGGCCTCTTTCCTTTCTTTATTTCAACTCGCCTTTTTGCCCTCCTAACTGCCTCCTCGATCCCACTCAGATCAATTAATCGTGTAGATGGAGTAGAATAAACCACTGCACTCTGCTTCTTTTCTTTGCTATGTGCATTTTTTAAAACGGGATTCTCAGTCTTTTTCCCTTTGGCTGTGGCTATCTTCTTTAGTAACATTCTCTTCCCCTTTTCCCTCCCACCCTTTCTGCCTTTCTTAACTAACTCTTCACCCAAAGAGATTCCTTCTAAGCCCAAGTCCATCGCATTGTCCTTATTAAAATCCTCAGTACAGCTAATTTTGTCCGAGCCCGAATTTACTGCTTCAAGATTATTGGGCCTGATTAAACGTGGCCCAACTACCCCCAGCGACCTTGCCTTCGAGACCTTCCTCCCAACTCCTTTTAATTGTTTACGGTCAATTACATGCCCCATACTAGCACCATTAGGCTCGAGTACCACTCCCTGGTCCAATACATTGAGGCCCAGACCCGATTTCTGATCCACTCCCCTTCGTTTGCTTCTATGGCCAACCGACGTATTTGCTCTGAAATGACTTGTCTCTGGTGGATTGTCCAGCAGATCCACCATTTCTTGGTTTCCAGTACTGACAATTCCACCTTTCACTCCTGCACAGCCGTTTCCTTGTACGAACCGTGACCAAGAAACACCTTTCTGCACGGTATCCCCTGCGTCACCACATAATGCACGTAACTTTTATAAAAATAGCATTATTGAATATCAATTACATAGGTTCAATTAATCTGTAGGTGTCTGAACTAGTTGGAAATTTTCAAATAGGTCCTTATAATTTAAATGTTTATAATTAGGTCCCTGGACATATAGAAAAGTAATTGCAAATAGTTCAGAGACTTTCAGAATAATTTAACCCAATTAGGCAATTACATATGTATTTTAATCTTTCAGAGATAAAGTAATTGCAAACTGAAAAACAACAATATCCAGAACCTAATCTTTACTCTGCAAACTCATCAGTTTAACCAAAAATAAATTTGTCTGCCATCAATCAAAAAGAATAAGGAAGGGACCAAAGTTTTCAATCCAACACACAGAAGCAAAAACTTGGGCAACTAGTGTTTCCCTGATTCAGCTTTTTTTTTTTTTTTGATCAACCAAAAGTGTATTAATTAGAGTACTAACCATATACAAAGATCCACCTAACTACAGAACACAAGTTAAATGAGATTCAGCTTAAACACATCATCATTATCATCATCATGTGTACCTAGATACAGAATGCTTTCCATTTTGATTATACACATTCCTTTGCACTGGATCACTCAACACTTGGTATGCTTCACCCAAAATCTGCTAACATCACAAATTGTAAATATATATACAAATATAACAGTATGAAACAATTCCTTAAATTCTTATTCAGTGGTAGGAATGCTGAGTCCCAATAAAAATATGGAAAGCTTACACAAATTTGATTTGATTACATCCGACACCTCTATTATTTTAGAAATTACACCAATTTCTATTAAGTTTTATTAGTGATAATCAAGGTTATTATAAGGTTTGAAATCACATTTGAGGTCACGACATTATGGTTTTTTAGTCTCTAAAACCAGATCGCGACCACAATTGTGCCTGTATTTTTCCACGGTCATCTGCAATGACGGAAAATACAATGTGACTGCAACTGCGATGACGAATACAACTTATAACTTTTGTGATGACTGAAATTACACTTGTAACTTTTAAAAAACAATAAGGAGGTGTCAGGTGGAATTAATTCAAAGCCTCCAACAATTTGGATGTAATTTCCTCTAAAAATAAATAAATAAACAAAAATTCAAAACCTCAGTGGTTGAAATGGAGTGGAATTACCTGAAACTTTTCAGCAGCCCGAGGATCGTTTGGGTTTTTATCGGGATGAACTTGCATTGCCTGCAGCAGAAGAAATCACCATATTCATTCTTTTCAATTGCAACCAAAACAATTTCATTAATGATAAAAGAAATTGAACCTTGTGATAATAAGCCTTGCGAATTTGGTCTTCAGTGGCAGTGGGAGTTACCCCGAGAATATCGTAGTACTCTGTTTCCTTCACCATTGTGTGTGTGTGTGTCAGTGTCCAAAGAACGAAGAAAGTGGCAAAGAAGGGTACCAAAGATGAGAAGCTAAGAAGAAAGAAAGAAAGAAAGAAAGAATTGGCAATGTTTATGTGATGATGGGCCACTTAATCACGAGGAAGAGTTGGCTTTACAGTTCTGGTTTGCAATATTGTATTTCACGGGAAGTGCTTTTTCGCGGGAGGAAACAGTTTTTTAAGTCATTATGCAACAGTGGAGGTGCCCCACTCATCATCATGTTCATTCATTTTCACTGAAAGATGGATAAAGAGATTGGCTTTTCCGTTTTCATGATTTTCAGAGCTGTCAGTGGGTCTCGGCCTACCTGTTGGGTCTGCTAAACTGGGTTACCTTTTGGACTACTTCTTGTTGCTGGGGACTTTTTTCTTGGTCCCTCTTTTCTTGGGCTTTTTGGTCCCTCGCAGCGCGGTTTTTCTAACATTACTTTTTTATTATGCAAATAAAAGACCTTTTTTTTTTTTTCCTTATTTTTATTTCCAGCCGAGAACCCGAAAAAGCCTAAATGCGTGTCACCTTGTATGTGGACCTCGAGATAAAGCAAAATAAATAAAGCAAAATCAGATATCCGTATTTTTAATAAAAAAGGTCCTACCGGGAGTCGAACCCAGGTCGCTGGATTCAAAGTCCAGAGTGCTAACCACTACACCATAGAACCCATTGACGTCTACTTTCCACCACTATTATATATAACGGTAACGCTACCATCATAAACTTTAAAATAATCCTAGTTAGTGCCAAAAATATGGCAATTATTTTAATAGAACCTGTCATTCAATTGCCTTGGGTGACTAAGAGAGTGGTAAAGTGGTAAATCTAGGTCTTTTATTAATTTTTGTGGTGTTTGGATACACTAATAAAATAGTTCTCAGCTTAAGCAAAAGCTTTTAGAAGATTTTATTCTAAAGCTAATTTTTTGAGCTTTTCATTATGTAGAGGATAAAAATATTATTAATTTCTTGACAATTAATTTTTTATAATTTTTTGATATGCATAATCAAAATTATTTCGCATTTGTCTTTAAAAAATAATTCACAGGAATTTTTCTAACAAAAAAATCAAGAAAAGTAAATAAAAAATAATATCAAATAAAAAGTTCTAGTAAAAGTAAACTTAAACTTATCTATAAAAACCTTAACCGCTTCTTTATTTTTTTTTTTAAAAGAGCTAGGAAATAATTTCTTTATTATATTCATTAGTATTTAAATACTTAAATCAATTAATATTTAAAGTATGTCCTTTTTAGTAATTTTATCATGTAGAAGTGCTTGTATAATTTTATCTAAACACCACTTATCATTTTGAAGAAACACTTATGCGAGTAACATCTAAACACATAATAACTTATGTAGAAGTAACTTCTCATATTAGAGCTTCTATCATAAGCTCTTTGACTTATGAAAAACTTATTCAAACAAGGCCGAGTATATGATGTGGATTGGTGGTGGTAAAGTGCAAGTTTCTAGTAAGTTTGGTAGGTTGGATAATATTGAGAGATATGGATTAAAAATGGTTGTTGATACTGCACCTAGTTTACTTCTGCCTCAAACATGTTTAGTTGTGGCTCATTCATTTAAAACCATACACAAGTTTTCAAAGTCATTCCAACAAGCGATGTTAGAAAGGCCTTGTTGGGTATTCCATTCCAAAGCAGGGAAGTCAAGCTCTCATGGAAGAAAGTAATTTACCAATTTGATGATTACCTGCAACACAAGGCAAAAAACGAGTCCTCACCCAATAATCACTCGACGCATTCTGAACAAATCTACAAGCAAGAAGACGGTTTGGATACAAATAGATACTTAAAAATAGAACAAAAGTTGGTAATGAAAATAGTAATTCAAACCAATAAATTCAAGTTGTTGCTATTGGTCCAACTTCACTTTGTTGTTGGTTGAATGACCACATACAGTAGAAGTAGAACATGACTATCTATTTCCTGATTTGCAATATCTACGCTGTGGCAGTGGTTGAAAGTCGAAACAATGGTACCATGATAATTGTTATACTTCAATAGCGAAAGTTCTCAATTTAAATTTCTTCAATATGTGAATATCATCCATGATCATGCTAAATAATCAAAAGCATAAACATAGACAAACGCCTTTCTTCGGCGGAATGCAAGCGCAGTATGAAATATGAATCCCAAGTTGATTACTTGCTCATACCCAATAAAATGGAGATCTTGAAAAGGTAAGCAAATTCTTGAGAACATCTATCATTTAATCTAGATACACAGAATAATGAAACTTTATAGCACAAGAATTCCAGATCATATTAAAAGTGGAAGGTGAAATCCCCTAGTAAACATTACGATCACCATGAGCAACAGCCACTATTTGATGCATCAGATTGTATAGGTTTCTGCTTGAAGATGTTCTTTTTCACACCGGATGAGCCCTCAGCCAAGAGGCTTGGTGTATCCAAAATCTGCAGATAAACCGGGAAACCCACATTTTAATCAGTTATTCCGTTTCTGAACGTCTTGTATTGTATTCGTTGCAAATAAATTGAAGCAATTGTTTTAATAAAATGGCAAAAGGTATATTATGCAATCCTTGTCAATTATATTAACTACTTATGCACGGGAAAAAAAAAGGGCTGCAAATTCTTTGGTAAGATTAGAAGGATACAATAGTTGTTTGGGTGGAGCCACCAAATGAAATTTTGTTGCATTACCACTTCAAAGTTATATCTATGACCAGGGTTTTAAATTGCGGACCGCATCATATGATGAGGCTGTAACATCTCGGTTGCGGTAGCCGCTGCAACCGCATCGGACCGTGATTGAGGACTGTATCGGTCGCAATATGACCGCATCAGGCCACAACGACCGTAACGCAACCGTGACCATAACCACAATTTAAAACCTTGTTTGTGACAGCCCTCATACTGCCAACACTTCTTGGACGGTAAAAACGAAGGACGAAGGAAATCAATAGACGTTGTGCTGCTGGTCTGGATTCACTTCTTGTCAGAGGGGTTCCATATTTTATTTCTTTTGGTTCAACTTTCAAGTTACTTAGCCAGCTAGGATTAGACTTATGGTGATTTCTATGGTAGAACATCAAATAGTTGGTGCACTGGTAGGCCACTCTTTTTAATCGTTAGATGAACTAATAAAATAATTCAACGGTCCAGATTAAAATCGGATACTAACCCATCGCAACGGCATAATCGATTAAAAAAGAATAATCAATTAAACTCAAGGATAATAATCGATTCCTTCCTTGCAGTAGGCCTGGTTTCTGCATAAGCTTTTTGGGAAACAATACCGGTTCTTCTTCTCAATATCTTGGTTTCGCGGGTGACCCCCAACATCTGGACGGCGGTGTGGTGGACAGCAGATGATGGATCTGAACGGCGAATCTGGGCTGTGTTTTCTGGTGGCAATGGCCGGATCTAAGTGGTGGTTAAAGGTGGGGGTAGATCAAAGAGGAGGAAGGCAGTGTGGGAGGAGGACGGCGGAGTGGTAGCGGATCTGGGAGGAGGACCAAGCAGATCAGAAAAAAACAGATCCAAATCTGGTGGTGGCTGATGACGGTGGTTGTGTTGGACAGCGAATCTGGCTGGTAGCTGGTGGCGGTGGCCATATCTTGGTGGTGGTGAGGGATGAGGGTAAAATGGGTTTGGAAAAATAAATCTTTTTTTTTAAAAAAAAAGGGGTAAATTACCGGTAAACCGGTGGTCCACCGGTGACTTACCTTTTGCTTATCCACCATACAAGCCACCTAGACTTATTTTAAGACCAGCATTTGTTTTATATTAGGGTTTCTACTTCCAATCCCAATAATGGGTTTAATGGCTGTAGCAGGAGATGGGTAAGATTTTTTATTTTAAGAAAAATTAGTAACATCATTTTCTTCTATTTTTTTGGTTGCTAACCAGATGACAAGCTCTCTTTTTGGTGTGTTTCAGATTTCCTTCACCCATTATTCCCTCTTAACATCTTGAGTGCTACAGTTATATCCTAGGGCTTTTATCATACATAACAAAAGGCTTTCATTCGTCCAATCATAATTTTAAAGTTACTGATTCATTTCATTGCTTGAAAGTAAATCCTCTCAAAACATTTCATAAAATGAAAGCGTCAATAGAACAGGACATAAACATTTAATATATTTAACGAAAGTAATTGCAGCAATAATAACTCAAAGCCTCAAATATCAACTCCCAGGTATGAGGTGCAAATGTGACTTGTGAGTTTGCATCAGTGTGTATGTGTGTGCCGTTCTTTTTTTTTTTTTGGGAGTGGGGGGAGATTTGGATGTGTACCTTCAGTACAAGCTCCTCAAAACACTGCTCAACATTGGCTCGGGTTTTTGCACTGCATTCAGTGAAAAGGCATCCATATTCCCTTGCAAAGTCAATCCCTTCTTTTTTGGTGACAACCCTTTCACTTTCCTGAAATATGAAATGATTAGGATGTGGCATACCTTCATGCATGTCTATTCTAAAAATAATAAGATTATCAGCTCACATGAAAAGCATTAGTGAAAAAATATTCCTATGCAACCTTTTTACTAAACTAGTAAATCGAGACTTACCCTCAAAATTTGCTAGAATGAGGTAATACTAATACACAAATGACATACCTTATCAACTTTGTTACCAACAAGCATCTTGATGCAATCTTGATTTGTTGAATAAAGGTCAATTTCTTTAGCCCATATATCAGATAGATTTGTAAATGTTTCCCTCCGCGTTACATCATATACTGTATTCATAACCCAGAAAATATCTATAATATAAAACTGCAACAAAAATGTGATTGCTACAGCTACAGCTAAAACAAATTAAATAACATCAGTATGTTTAGAAGAAAAACAGGCCACTGCTATACTATTTTAGCCAAATTAATGGTCTAAGAATCATTACAATAACTAACGTCAACAATAACCATAATTATTCAAAGAAACAGATTTAATAACACCAATGAAATTAATGCAACTATATGCTAAATCTATCAACCATAATAAAATTAAGAAATGTATACAATACTCTGATTGCAATTCTATCTTAGTTATGACATCTTGAGCTGAAGCAAAATCTTCCAAGCAATTGTCGATGCTCACTCATCAGATTTTCTATAATTCCACTTTGAAGGGAATTTCCTTTTAGTTATTAAAACCACTGAGCTTAGTTTAACACAAGAGACTGGTTGCCACCACCACAGTCCACTGCAAAGCAACTTTAGCTGATATGCTTATAATAATTCTGGTACTGCCTATGGGCATGCTAATTCTCTTAATGGTAATCTAGCTATTGCGGCTCTAGCATGTAAAAGATCTCACCCCATCCACAACTTCAAGATCCCTTGTTTTGTAAACTGCCCTCTTCAATCCTAATACAGCATTTTATTAAGGGAAAAGAACAACTACTACCGCCAAAATTTGAGTGTTATTTAATAGCCCTCCACTTTTGATATAATATCCTGAATCCTCTGACTCAAATTACCACAAATATAACATGATACCAAAGTTCAAACAAACAATTAGAAAAGCATGCATCATACTCACAGGATAGCACACAGTGAATATAACAATAAAGAAAACCAAGGACATGGAACATACCCATAATTATTCCTTGAGCTCCTCTATAATACGAACTTGTAAGTGTTCTAAACCTTTCCTGCCCAGCTGCACAAAAAAGAAAATACAAAATTATGCATCTAACTTATTCCAAAGATGGTTGACCGGACTGCCCAAAAGCTTTAGTTATGCAAATTTGTAACAAAGACATGAGAATATAGTACCAGAACAAGGTGTTATCTATTCCTACTAGAAATATAAGCCATATACTGCACTTAACAGCTAAAGCATCAACTTTAAACAATATGTTTTCCCAAATATACATGGTAAACTTCCCAAATTCCGTAATTTCAACAAAATATATATGTTTGAAATACAATTCTATAATACATTACTCAACTAATGACATAGTCAGCAACTTAAATATTCTCATTCCTATAACATAAGTATAACGCACATTCCTCATATGCTGATTTTAAAACACTGCAGAACTTGTCAAATTTTCAACTTTCATACTTACTAACGACTTATAGTCATGTCCACCAAGCCTGTAATTGTCATCCTAAAATATTCTAATGAACCACAACAGTGAAAGATTTTAATTGGTATGTCATACACTGCAGTTATAGCTTAAGACAGATAAGTACATAAGAGCTCCGGTGCTCCCATACTCAAAATAAAGCACAAGTTTGTAGTAATAGAAAAAGTCCAGCACCTCAACTAATTTTGAAAACATTAGATAAAAGGGAAGGAAAGAATGCAGAACAAAAGGAACCACAGAAAGGACTGAAAAATAACTGAAGTTTGACTTTGCAGAAATTATAATTAACACATGGAACATTACCTGTATCCCAAATAGCAAGTTTTAACTTTTTGCCACCAACTGTAACATATTTAACTTTGAAATCTACACCTGCATCAAGTTTATAAGAATCAACACATATGACTGACAAAGGGGCGACTTTTCTACCATATAATTGTGTGATAGTATCAAATATCCATAATAGTGTCATGAAGCAGTAACAGAATCACCTTTTGTATGACTTATCAAATCATAGTAAGGGAATATCATGACTCTATGATAATGCAACTAAATAACGAGCAATCTCTGTTGAAGACATACACTAGATATTTCTTGTAAATGAAATTAACTAAAAAAAGGGAATGCTACTTAAGAGTCCAACCAGGATTTTTTAATCCTGGTTTTAGGTTTGGTCCGTTACGACACAGTATTGAATCTAGTAAATACTTGAGTGTATGAAGCCTGATCTGACTGGCCATAACTAGCCAATAAACTAAGTACTGATATTTGAATTGGTGGCCAAAATATGCACTGGTGGCTTCTGCCAAGTCCAGTAACAGGGAGCAAGATGCCAAGAAACTGTAATGGTAAGTTCACGCAATCACATGTTAAAATAAAAATTATGAGGATCAAGATCCTAAAAAGCACATCAAAGATGAGAATGTTCACAAATTATATGCAGCCAAGCACCATCTACAAGTATTATGATTTTGAAAGACATTGTAAACAATATCTCATTCCATCAATCTTTCACTGTTGTTTACAACTACACAGAAAAACTACAAGTGTACAATGAAGCAATTTTTTTTTTCATATGAAATCAAACTCTGTTGTCAACCTTACAAACTACCCTCACACTTTAAGGACCCTAATGTGGACAAACACCAAAAGTCTTCAACACTCTTAGTGTTCGCAGTTCGGTTTGGATCGGTTTTAAAACAAAAAATATTGTATCCAAACATAATAATTAGTTGCAATACGGTTTGGATTGATTCCAAATCAAAACCGAACTTCGGTTTATGGCCAACAAAATAACAAAAATGTATCTGTAAATAGCAGCAACCCAAATAGCATTTGAAGTCCAAACATCAAACCATTTATACGATGTCATTCAAACAAATTTTCTTTTTTATTTCCAAAGCCATTCAACCACTAATATTTTATTCTCACCAAAAACCCTTAAGTTTTTTATTTTTTTTCATTCTGATCCAAACAAAGAAACAAAAGCAATATGATGAATTGTTCTATTGAAGACAGTAAAGAATACAAAAACTTCAATCAATGATGATATACAACAAATGTCTCGTCTGGTTTGGTTCAGTTTTAGAAAATGGCACTGAAATTCGAAATCAACCAATTGGTTCTTTATAAAAGTAGGTTTTCGGATTTTTGGATTGGATTGCAGTTTTTCTATTGGATTGGATGTGATCACCCCTAGTCAGTTTCCATCAAGACCTAATAAAGCAATAGAAACCCAACATTGAAGTGTTGCATCTCCTAAGCAAACTTATACACACTTGCTTGAAAAACTTGAGAGAAAGCATAAACTTTTAATCTAACCCTACTACCAAATTGCGTGAACTATATTTCAAAAAATTTTAAAAAAAGAAAAATAAAATTGGAAGTAATTGTATGTTAGTGAGTGAACAGACCGATAGTGGGTGAAAGATCCTCGAAAGTGTCAGCGGTGAAGCTCAAAAGCAGGGTGCTTTTGCCAACCCCAGAATCCCCAATCAGAAGAAGCTTGAACAAGTAATCGAATTCAGCATGACTAGAAGATGAGGAAGAAGCATCCATTGAAGTCTCGATTTGAACCAAACGGAAAACAAATTGATTCTTTCTATTAACCAAACTTGGGTTTTGCTTGATAGATATTTGGAATTGGATTGGATCTGAGAGTTATTTTTATTTTATTTTTATTTAGCTTCCTAGGAAAATCTAGAACTTGACATGAATTCTATGGAAAGTGGAAGCATAGAGAAATGAAAAAGCAAGACTCAAAGTATTGAGAAAGTTGCGGGGAGACAAAGAAAACTTGTTTGAAGTTTGTCGTATGCTTGCTGCGGTGCTTGTTTGGGTTGTCGGTGTTTGTGCACGTGTAACTACGGCTCCTCTAATTTAATCTTCTTTTGTAAAGTAAGACGCTAACGAATTTAAGACTAACTACTCAAAAGAGTTATGTTATTTGAACATAAAAGTTTGACATTGTATATGAGCTAAATTATATTTTTGGTCCCCAAATTGTTATTAAATGTTTAATTTGGTCCCCAAGTTTTTAAAATGTTCATTTTGGTCCCTTAATTCTTTAAACTTGTTCAAATAGGTCCTTCCGTCAAGTTGACTAACGGCGACGTCAAGTTGACTAAGGGACGATAATGAAAATTTTAAGAACTTGAGGACCAAATTGAACATTTTAAAACAATTTGGGGACCAAAATGAACATCTTAGAACAATTTGGGGGACCAAAATGAACATTTTAAAACAATTTGGGGACTAAAATGAACAATAAAATATTAAACTTAATGCCATGTGTCATTAGGTTTGACGTCGCCGTTAGTCAACTTGACGGAAGGACCAATTTGAACAAGTTTAACGAATTAGGGGACCAAAATGAACATTTTAAAAACTTGGGGACCAAATTAAATATTTAATAACAATTTGGGGACCAAAAGTGCAATTTAGCCTTGTATATGATACTATATGTTTTTATTTTTATCTCTCACTTACTTTTATCATATTTGTATACACGTATTTCAAGAATATCACAAAAAAACAAAGAGACATACGGTGTTGATGTCAAGCTTTGTGTTCATTTATCATTTCCGCGACTCAAATTAGTCCCCGGAAAAGAAAATTTGGAGAGCCCAATTTTGGTTGCTGAAAAAAAAATAAAAAATAACCACTTAGTCTCTCAAATTTATAAATATGGGACACATTAGTCCCTCCTTCCACTTTTAACGTACGTTTACTTACCTACATGTCATGTTAACCATCCTACCTGACTCGTTAGCCGTCTTGCGTGGCCTATGACAAATTTTCACCGTACAAAATGAACGAAAGTAGAAAAAAATGTGCAAAATTTGAAAATCCAGATACTTGAAAATTTTGCATGTTTTTTCATTTTTTATTTGTTTTTCATGCTGGATATTTGTCATAGACTACGCATGATCACTAACGAGTAAGGCAGGATGGTTAACGAGACACATAGGCAACTAAACGGACATTCGAAATGGAAGGGGGGGACTAATGTGTCATGCATTTGTAAATTTGAGGGACTAAGTGGTTAATTTATTTTTTTAGGGACCAACAGTGAGTCCCCTAAAATTTTCAGGGACTAATTCGAGTCCTTATTCCAAATTTAATTTTAATTGGTTATTATCATAATAAAACTTGTGATGCAAATAGAAAAGAAATAAAAGATCAAGATAATAGGAATGATAATATAAATATGAAGTGAAAGTCTTGTTTTTCACGAACTAGGGTTTAATGGCTAGCTATTCTAAAATTAACTATAATATTTGTATTGATAAAATGATATACAAGGACAAATCTAATAGTCCTATTTATAGAGATAATGGACTGCTAATTGTGACACTCTCTACCCGGCATATATATATATATATATATGACATATCAAGTGAGAGGCCTTATTTATGTGAGAGTGAGATGAGCAAATCATAGCCATTAGATCCAATCATGAATAGTCAAGATTAAACATTAGTTAAAGAAAACATGCATATATAAATAATAAACATCATTAAGGTAGCGAATACCACATGAACTAAAAAAATAACATTTGCGGAAAATAAATAAAACATAAACAAAAGAAAACATAAACCCCAAAACCCCAATGCACATATCAAAGCTGGAAACCAAAATCCGGAAATACATCGGAAATAACCATGTAAAAGATAAAGTCCTAAACTACGAGCGATCGAGCTCCTCGGAGTCACTCCTCAACAGACTGTTCACCATCCTCTGCATAAGATAAGATACATGTAAAGAAACAAGAGAAGATGGGGAGTAAGAAACCGTTCTATAAACATAATGGCAATAAGGCAGTTAGCAAGATGATTATATAACATTTATATAAACATATCACATAACAATTTAACATATTAATTCATCATATCATATCCAACAACTTATGATGTGTGATGCAGTGCTACTCCACTACTCCATTATGCATGTGGATCCATAAATATCTCAGGAAGAAAACTTCGGAGTTACATAACCACATTGGCCAATAAGCACCAACGCCGGCAGTTCACTAAACCATGGATGAACCCTTTGGATAGCCGATGCACCTTACTCCTGGATGCACCACCACTAGGGGCCCCGATTCACCTAACTCTCGGATGAATCACCGCAGAAGGCCGGTTCGCCTTACTCTCAGACGAACTCCCCTATGTTGTAACTTCCCCCACTAAAACAACAAACAATCATAACCATCACTTCCACTTTGACCAATAAGCATCAAAGTTTATCACCATCAAAACCTTGACCAATAAACATCAAGGTTTATCAACAACAACACCTTGACCAATAAGCATCAAGGCAACTTTGACCAATAAGCATCAAAGTTCAACATCGTGAGGTAACTCATCGTTACCGTCTTAACCATTTTAGCATCTTTATGTTTAATTGTCTTTGTTAAAGCTTGATTGGACTATTTATCATGTTTTTAAATTAATTGGTGTCTTATTTCATCATGGGGAACAATTTGGGTGTAACCACCCTTTGTTACTGCTTAACGTCATGCTCTGTTTGGGGAGCATGGTCGTGCTGGCATTGAGCACGGTCGTGTTGCTAGCGAGCAAAGCCGTGCTTACTAGAGCGCGGCTGTATGGAATTGGACTTGGGAGCACGGTCGTGAGAGCTTCCAACACGGCTTTCTGATATTGAGCAAGGGCGTGCCGTCCTTGAGCACAGCGGTGCTTGCTGAAGCATGGTCGTACAATCTGGGTTGAAACTGTAAGGTTTCTTAGCCAAATTTTGTAAAGCACTCATTGATCAATCCTAGGGTCTTAACTATACCATTAAACATTAATCTCACCCCTCATTACTAAGATTCATGTCTTATGAACATTGGGGATTAATCTTTAATGGTTTAAATAAGCTTTTAGTCCCTAGAAAGTTCATCAATTTTGGTTTTAGTCTTTGTAAAAAAAAATTTTAGGATTTCGTCCCTGTATTTTCGAAAATTTTGTAAATAGTCCCTATTGTTACCCCTGAGTACTAGAAATCATACTAGATGAATAATTTTGTCAATTTTAACCCTATGGCCCTAATGTATGATTTTATTTCTACTTTCTAGCCAAATTTTGGAGCAAGTTGGACAAGAACGAGAAATTACCTCGGTACCCCCTGAGTACTAGATATCGTACAAAATGAAGGAACTTAACAATTTTAACCTTATGTCCCTAAAATATGATTTTGTTTCTATTTTATGGCCAAATTTTACAGCAAGTCGGATAGTAAAATAAAATTACCTGGATACCCATAAGTACTAGATAACAGAAAAAGATGATGGTAGGGACTATTTGCAAAATTTGTGAGATTACGGGGACAAAAACCTAAGAAAAAATTTCACAAGGACCAAAATCAAATTTGATGAACTTTGTAGGGACCAAAAACTTATTTAAACCATCTTTAATCCCTGTTTTATTACTATCATACCTATATCTTTAATTAGCATGTTCATACTACAAAACGGCAGTTCATAGCATCAAAACACATAACCATGACACATCATCATCATCATTAACAAATAGTATTCTATACCAAATCATGTCAATTATAGAGACAACCATATCATTCATATAATAATGACAATAAAGCATGTTATTAACTTTCACATTAGCAAACATACATTACAAGGCATATAGCATGCAATAGGGTCATGGGTTAACCCTCATCTTATGCTATCCCAAAGCCTACATGTTCATACGAATCCCTTCTCCCCATACTTGATATGAAGATCTAGACTATTACCAAACGTAAGCCAATCTACTCTTGGCTCCCTCGAACGGCTCGACGAATTCCTCAAGCCATTAATCAAAGGGAAACTATTAATCTCCAATCCAATAAAAACAAGAAAAGAGACTAACAAAGGGATTACTATTTTACCTTAATTGACACTAGCGTGCGATGTAACACCCCATTTTCTCGTCTCTTTACCAATATTTATATTTTATATTATTATCGGGGATCTAGAAAATGATTTTGAATAAAACAAAATCATAGTTGAGACCTTCTATATCGAAGGAAGTTACGGTTAAATTTTGGGTTTAAAACTCAGACGGGAACCGGTCTGCGTTTTCGCTGACAGTATAATTTTGTATCGGCAGAAACCCTAATTTGACTCGAAACTAAGAAATTCTAGATTTTATCATTATTCTAGTGATAAAGTCTATTTTCAAAATATTCGCTCAAAAATAAAGTATTATATTTTATTCGGGCGAATCTTGACGAAAAACAATCGAGAACCCTAATCGAGTAAACAAATGAGCCGGTTTCGGAACTGCAGAGATGTGTCTCAGGATGGGAGTGATGAATCAACTTGGACAACTCACCCTAGTGCGTCACCTAGTGGGTCACCATAGCCATGATGACTATCCAAATAAATATCTAGATATTTTGAGCAAAATATCTAGAAATCCTTGCAAAATGATCTTTTTGTCCTTGAGCTCTTTTGATAATTACCAAATGACCAAAGGATGAAAATATTTCATAGAAATATCTCCTTAAAATATCTTGTGAAAATATCTAGTTTTCAAGCAAAAAGACCAAAATACCCTTGGATCTTTTATGAACTCCATTCATGTCCAACAAGTGTTTAGAAAATTTTACTCTTCCTTCTACCATGTATAATTTCGTCCAAGCCCTATTGGATAGGCATTCTTTCACTTCGTTCTAGATGATCATGAGGTTATGAAGACACCTAAGCATTTTAAGTTATTTTCTAACCTAACCAAAATCCATGGTTACTACTTAAGGTTAATAACCAAGACAATTTCAAATTGACTTCTCTTCCCACTTGAGTGAACCACACGGCCAACTCTCTTCCTCACCCTTCATCCAATTCATTTCATCTTATCATGATGGCCCTTTGACAAAATATCTAAGATATGTTGAATCTTTTAACATATTTCCTAACCTATCCTTAGTTAAACTTGAACCATGGTCTTCACTTAAGGTTAACCACAAAATTTCTTCTCCTTGCTAAACAAGGGTTCACGGCCAAACCCTTCTCTACACACATCTCCATCTATTTCCACACTTACCACATAAACTTGAAACAAATTCTTTTCTTGTTCTTATGCAAAATTTCGGCCATCACCCTCCAAACCACCATCCATTCACTTGATTAGAGAACTAAGAGCATATCCAACATCCTCCCATCATTCTAGACGTAAGCTATCTCACATAAAAATCCGTTTTGAGCCTTCTACAAGAATGGGTTTTTTCTAAGCCTACAATTATTCATTCTTGATCATCATCTTCTTTACTTCTAGTAAGTGATTCAAGCCATGATTTCTCTTCCTTATGTATGCTTAAGCTCATGTGTATAACCCTTTGTATTTTTGTGTGTTGATTGCTAGGTTTTGTAAGCACAAAACCGTGAGGCCCTTGGAGATTTAGCTTGGGTTTTGCTTGATTTTCAAGTGATCTACAAGAGGTATGGAGGAGAATAACCTTCATCTACCTTATTGTGTGTGTGTGTGTGTGTGTGTGTGTGTGTGGTTTATACTATCTTCGTGTTGTCTTGAAACCCTAGATATGGGGTTATGTGTGTAAGTCCATATAATCCTCTAAGAGGATTTTGTGTAATTATTGTGTGGTACATGTGATGTGCTTTTGAATTGTGGGTTATATGTGTGCATGATGTATTATTGTTTGAAGGAAATACATGATTTGACTTACTTGAACTTTGGTAGAAAAGCATGATTAATATGTTAAAGTTTCATGCCATGATTTATTTTATTGATAAATGAATATGTATATGTGATTGTGAGTTGATTAGTGAAGTGAAAATATTCACTTTGGTATGTCTTGGTTTCGGCCAAGAATGAGAAAAAAATGTGATGAACAACTTGATCATGGCACAATATGAGATTCCAAGTTTGTTTAAAGGTTTAAAGAGTAATAAAACCATGAAGAAAAGGAAAGTTTGCAAAACTGTTTTTATGTGTTTGAAATCTGCCTTTGGTGGTTCCAATGACCCAAAATGATTTTAATCTAAGTTTAGGACTTAAGAGAACAAAAATCGTATCTTAACGGACCTAAAAGTGGAATTTCTAAAAGAATCGGACGTATAAAATGAACCAAGGTTCCAATTTCGCCCTGATAAGCCTTTGGCTCATCTAGTTTTATAGCTATTGAGGCCACGGTTTTTGTGCTAACTGTTCGAGTTTAATCTCGTTTTCGCCCAAATTTAGCTTTAATTATCCCTAGGCAATGTTTTGAGTCTTTTAAGTAGTTTTTAGTAATTTATGCTATTTTTGAGTCAAATAAAGCATTTAATACTATTTTATATTTTCAGGTTAAAAGTGAAGCTCGAAGAAGCTAGGAAAAATAAAGAAAACAAGCAAAAAGGCAAAACTGGTCATTCGCCTCGCGAACAGAAGCTCGCCCCGCGAGCCAGAAGAACAGATGAAGCAATGTCAGCAGCCATTCAGCCTCGCCTCGCGAGCCAGACTCAGGGAATTGAAGATCATTCTGTCTCGCCTCGCGGGCAGTATATCGCCTCGCGAAAGATCCAATCTTAAATGCGCGCCAACTTAAGATTCGCCTCGCGAATCCCTGTTCGCCTCGCGAGCGTGCGCAGATCCCAAACAGTATAAGTAGCTTGTTTTATGTCAATTGAGTAAGTTTTGAATGGTGATTGTAATCCTAGTTTTCTTGGGGCTGTGTAGTGAGTTTTAATTCAGTTTTTTATTGAGGATGAATGCTTTTCATACTTTGTTCATTGTTATCGTCTCTATGAGGAACTAATCCTCTATTCTAAGGGAACGATGAAGCCACCATTGATAACATAGTGAATCCAAGTAATATTTTCTTATACCCTTGTCTCTTTTCTTGTTTTTTAATTCTGATTTGTTTGTGTTAATCATATGCGCGCATGGTTAACTAGTCTAGTGCGTTGAGGCTGGCAGCCAATTCGTATTTAGGACTTGAATTAAGAACACCGCTTGAATATTGCTAGGGATAGGGTAGGAAAGCGGTGCAATCGCTATAGGGAACCAGGAACTTAATGAAACTAATTGTGGGTTGAATAGATTGGCAGATTGACAACTTGCAATTGTAGATAATTCCTTTTGAAAATCGGCAGTGACATTAGGATAATTGAGGGTTCCTGGTTAACAAAGAAATTAAATTGAACATAGGGATAAGGAGATAAACACTTGGGTAACTTGCTTGATAGGGTAAATGGATTCGTGACCTTAGATCCTTGGTCATAATCAAATCTCATCATAATATTTTAGTATCTTAAATTAATTATTTTTTATTTAATCCTTGATTTAATTTTCTCTCTCTTCATAACTATTCCCTTTTGACTTGGTCAAACGCTTTGAATTTCTTTATTAAATTAGTTAAATTGGTTTTCCAATCCTTATGTTCGACTTCGGTATTTACTTACCGTGTTTTTATTACTTTCAATGAAATGGTACACTTGCCGGATCGTCAACACGCCCCAAACTATTTTAGACAGTTTGAAAGTGTTATTGAAGTCCATTTAAGTGTCCTAAGACTCCAAAATGAGTTTCAGACCCTTAGATTTAAAAATCGTTGAAAAAGGAATTAATTACGTGATTTTCGAACCTAGCGACGTTCGATCGAGTTTTAGGGTTTTTGAGCAAACCGTAAGGTGAAGTTGAAATCAGTATTTTTAATACCTTAACATAGGTATAGCAACTTAGGAAAGTGAAAGATTTGAGAAAAAGAGTTAGACTTTTGAAAATACGGAGTCTTGGTTCTAAATACAATAAAAGGGGCAAAACCGTCTTTTAAGTATTTCAAGTATTTTCGGGGAATTATTTTAAGAAGTTTGGTACTAATATGACTAAGTTCAAATCTTACTTTGAAATGATTTGGTTTTAGCTAACGGTTTTAGTTTTAAACCAAAAAGGATTTTAGTTTTCAAAGTCTAGTATTTACAGTAAAGTGCAAAACCTAAGTCATAGATGACTTAGTGAAAATATGAACTTAATGATTTATGACTTATGGTGAAGCAAGCCCATTTGTCATAAAGTGTGGAAAATTCAATATCCATACATCCATAAGACTTAATGGACTCAAAATAATTTGATTTCTTAGAAGCCAAGCAAAAGGCTCCATTAGAAAAGTGTAAAGAAATAAATGATTGGACTGTCGATCCAATTTCATAATGTGTTAGGACTTGTAAGCAAGTGCCTTAAAACATCTTTACACAAACATGGAAAGTCTGCTTGAGAACTGGGGTTCAGCGAAGGACTGGTTATTCGGACCCGATGATATCGCCCGTCAGAGATTGAAATTAAATGGATTTCGGTGGAATCACGAAGTTTATCCGGTAGATAGACACATTGGACGTATCCTAGCAATACTATGTTCGATAAGGCCGTTGTGCCTAGGATGCCGAGCTTTCCAGTTGTAGATGTTTCATAAAGAGCTCGATGTTTTATAGAGAGTTCGATATCACATGTGATTATGATTGTACGTACGTTATGATTTAATCCTTGTGTGCCTAGTCAGCTAGCCACACATGGTGCTTGAGGTGGACGGATATGAAACCTGTACTGACCATTTCCTTTCCAAAATGTCAATTAGCTCCAGAGTTAGGATCAAGAATTTCTTGAGGCTGTGTAGGTATGGGACTATGGGGTTTCAATCAGTTTTCTCTCTATTCTCGTGCCATGGTGAACAGACCATGTCTAGCACACTTTGATAAGCTTACCATTTATCTTGGTATTGTATATCCTTGGAGTTTTGATCTGTGGATTGAGAATGGATGATAATGTGAATATATGTATGCTGTTGTAACACCCCGATTTTCACTGCTTTCTAATATCGGTAATAAATATATATGATTATATTATTATCCGAGACTTAGAAAATGATTTTGGATCAACCAAAGTCATTTCCATGATATATTTGATATCATAAGGTTATGATGAAATTTTAGGTTGAAAATTCAGACGGAGTCCGGTCTACTTTTTCACTGACAGTAAAAGTTTACTGCTCAGAAAACCTAATTTTAATTCGTGAACGAGATGAAAAATATTTCTATCATATTTTCTACGATATTGGAAGTTTTGAAAATTTTCGTGAAAAAAATAAAATATTATATTTGCTGCGGGCGAAAACGTCGAAATATCTCTAGGAAAACCTGAGTCAGATGAATTAGGGGGTCAGCAACGGAGTTGAGATGACTGATGTGACGAGCATTTATGACGATCCTATCCGAATCATAATGGCCATAATGGCTCATAAATGCCTTTAGATATTTTTGTAAGGAAATAACCATTTTACCCTTGGTTTCCTATGGAAATTACAAGGCTTGCCATTGAAATTTTGGGACCATTCTACCCTCCCCTACACGGTGCTAATCCTATTCCCCTACACTTAGGCAATCTTTCAACTCACTTATATCATCTTCATGAATCAAGACTCATTTCTCTCAAAAAACCCTAATCAGGAATCGGGTACGTTTGTGCAAAGATATATCGAGAAACAGACCGACAAGCCATCTATGATGACTCAAGAGGAATGAATTATCATGATGATGATTTACTCTAGTCAGACAAAGAAAATATCTAGATATTTTGAACGTTAACCTAACCTACGTCTGGTTAAATCTAACCGAGGTTAACTAACCATGATTTGCCACACAAAATATCTTCTCCCTAACATGTGGTATAGGAGGCAGCCACACCACCCAAACACCCTCATCCACATCATTTTTATGGCCCTAAGGCTGCCCACCCTTCACCATTTCTAGCCATGCATCCATTTCCATTTCAATCACACATTAAAATGACTACATGGCTTTATTTTCTACCACACATCACCATTTAATTCCATTTAACATTTGAATCATTTTGATCATTCTCCTCTCTTCCCTTGTTTGTGATCCAGCCTTCATTCCTCCTCCCAAAACCATTTTCTCTTCATCATTCATCAAGAACACCAAGAACACTAAGACAAACTCTCCTTACTCATCCGAAAATTCATCGAAGTTCTGACCTTTTTCTATTCTGAAACTCGACAAACTTTCTACATGAAAGTTTTTCCTCTTTCTCTATTATTTCCAACGAGCTAAAAATCATAAAAAACGGATGAGTATTTTGAGAGATATGCACAAATTACCAAAACAGCTCGAAATCTACAGCACCACACTAGACCAGCGGAAAGAATGCCCTTTTCTTCCATGATCCGATCTGAATAAAACCAAACCTTCAACATCAAAGTTGTTCCCCTTCTTCCTACCTTTCTAACAAGCCAAATTTCGTATTTTTTAGATGAGTGGATTATGAGATACACTCATAAAACCACCACACCCTCAAAGCTGTCCCAAAAGCTTCCATTTCTACCTAAGCTTGTTTTGATCACTCTCTTCATTTCTTCAATCAACAAGAGGTAAAACCCCATATATCATGATCATGTTGTCTTCTCCTTCATTTATTTTACAAGTTTATGTCATGAATCATCATCATCCAATTTCATGAAATTTTCTTCAAAAGTCTCTAGAAAATTGTAGAAAAATCCATTTGATTTGAAACCAATTTCTATGAACTCACTATGATCTCTATATTCATGATCCAAGAGCATGAATCAAGAGAAAATTTCTTTCCTATTCTTCCATAGTGGGCCAAATCTAAGTCTTAGAGAGACTAGATGAGTTTGTTTCAATTTCTATGATTGAACACTTGATTTCATCTCTCTAATACCCATAATTATTGAATCCAAGAGATGGAAATCAAGTGAAATTCCTAACTCAAATTTGTTGTCAATGCCAAAACCCTAACTCATTGAGTTAGATGAGTTTTTGTTCAAGTTCTTGGTTTATGATCATTGATCATGTCTTCATCATGTTTAAGGATCATTAATCCATGAGTTAGAAAAATTTTAAACATCCTTAGCCTAATCACTTGAGTAGGCCGAAACTTAGCCATAGGGATTAGATTGATTTTTGTTGTTTCATTTGTTGATTTGGATTAAATTTGTTGCGAAGGATAAATCGTTGTTGATTATCCTGAGTGTGCGAAGGAGAAGGAGATCGAGTCGGAAAACAGTTCGTGAAACAAACACTTGAATCTTCAAGAGGTAAGGGGGAAAGCCTTAGGAGTTTAAGATAATCGTATGCTATTTTGTTGAGTCGTCTGTGAATTATCTGTAATGATTTTCTGTGATTTTTGAATCGTTCATTGTTTAAGTGATTATATGCTTACTTGATTTTTGTGATATATTGATTTACATGATTATAATTGAATTGTTAAATTATAATTGTGATGCATGCCATGACTTGAATGTATGCCATGTTACATTGTGGTGAAATTATCTGCTGTTGAGTGATGGATTGAGAAACCTGACGTTGGTCAGTGTTTAAAATTAATTTGAAGATAAAAGCTTGATAAGCTTGGATAATTAATCAGAGTGATTAATTTATGAAATTTTTAGAAAAAGGTGGAAAAATGTTATTTTAATAATATTTTTGTGGAAAATGTGTCAATAAAGTAGCAATAAAAGCGAAACTGTGAAAATTTTCACAGGCTCTAGTTTTTCCAAAATAAATTCAGTTTTATTATAAAATGTTATTTAAAGTGATTAAGTTCCGAAAATAAAGTAATATAACAGTCAGAACAATTACTTCTGACAGAAAAGTTATTTAAGTTATAAAAAGATTTTTATGAGAAATTTGGACAAAGAGATTTTATTTTGTTATTATAACATTTTATTTAGTAAGGACTTTTTGAAAGTTGAATTTTATTGAGAACCATTTTTCAGAAATAGAGTGATTGGAAAGAAAAGTATTTATCAATGATTTTTACGTTTTATCAACGTTTTAACATAAAAGAATTTCTGTAAAGAGTTTTATTCAGTGAAAGTATTCCGTTAAACTTAGATAAGTTTTCGGAGATTTGGTTTTGTATTTGTTTTTCACTGAGCGAACTGTTTTACAAAGGATAAACGAACCTAGGAACCGAGACGTCGGGGTTCTAGTGTTCTATGGACACGTAGATCAGGAATCTGTGTCATTGGACTGAGGGTCCTGTAATGATTTTGTGGACTGTGTGTCCTAAATTTGATGTGGAAAATGTGAGTTCCATATCCGCGAGCCTAAGACTGGTGCATCAGTTTAGGGCTTTGCGATTGAGCACTTGGACTATGTGTCCTGTGTTGAGTTTGAAACATTTAGACTGTGTGTCTTGTGTTTGTTTAAAGTGAAAAGTCTTAATATAAAATTAAGCATGGTTGTAAGCTTTGGTCTTCGACAAGGAAAGATTATTACGACAAAGAAAACAAACGAGAATAAAAGTTTTTCTCATGCATTGTTGGCAGACGTGCCGTGTGATCATTGAGTCCTGAGTAGATCAATGTATCTGTTATGGACTGTGGTTCCATATGAATCATTGGGTTTATGTGTGAACCAATGTATTTTACTGGACTGAGTGTCCAACTTTATGCGATAACTATTGAGGTTCTGAGTGATGCAATAGGTTATGGACAATAAACTCCATTATTCGCACTGACCATTGGGTTCTCTGTGTATAGACCAATGAGTTACATTTTTGAACAATAACCTTGGTACGTTGGAGAGTTGCCAGTGTGTTATGTGTTCTCTTTCTTGGGCATTGGTTTATTTCGTTTTTACAATGTGCCATGTGCGAGCTTGATTTGCTCAAAACGAAACAGAAAGTTGTGGGATCTCCAGAGATTATGTATCAAATTAGAGCCTGAATATTGAAGTGTCATGCATTTTTTTTATAAAATGGCAATGACTATCGGGTATGAAACCCTTTTGATAAAAATTATTCTGCTGCTTAGATAAATTTTGTATGCTGTGAATATTTGGTATATGCTGTTTTGTGTGTCGCGCATGCGGTTGTCTTATCAAAACTCATATATTGGTATCTCACCCTTACAATATATCAGGTTTTATTCGTTCTCGCCTTTGTACCTTGGTACTGGCAGTAGATGGTGTGGAGGAAGTTTTAACTTCAATCGGGGATAGTAATCTTGATCCTTGAAGAGGTCGGTAATAGTGGCGAGAACTAAAGAGTTCTTCCATTTGGTGTTTTGTAAAGTGACCAGCTTAGGATTTCCTTTGGGTAGTATGTTTTGAGAAAGTTTGTGTAGGTGGTTTGAAAACATTTATATGGTTCGAAGTTTTGTTGTGAGTAACATGGTTTTTACTATTGCGATGTGCACATTATGTTTGTAGTATTCAGAAGAAAAATTTTTATACCCGGATTTTCCGACATCAAAATAGATCAATTTCCGAAAGCAACCAGCACGATTTTATTGAGTGTATTTCCGCAACAAGTTACTTAAATGTGATACCCTGGGAATGGGGTGTCGCAGCTGTAATATGTATGTGGGTCGTACCACTGCATACCTGCGTTATGTGTATGATGAATGGGGATCTCACCCCATTTTCTGTGGTTTCTGGTCTTCTGCTTTATTTTATGCACTGCTTCACCATCATAACCAGCTTTGGATATGAGACGGACTGGTCATGAGGACGCATCCTCAGGGATCAGTATATGGAAGATGCGAGAGCTCAACCCCAGTGTGATGATGTATCGTTCTCAATGTTATTGTTGTACAATGATGACACCTCGTCATCGTTTTGTACAGGGCAGCATGATGAGCCCTTGTGTTTAGAATTTTTTTTTTATGGAGCTGTGTCTTCAAGGTTATTCATGTTTTTATTGGTTATGTTATTTTAATGGTGTTGTTATTTCCGCCTTTTGCTGTTTCTGTCTTTTCATGACTTTTATCTGTTGAAAGAATTTATGAAAGTATTATGTACATATGGGGAACGGGTGATTATGTACTGCTTATTTTCCCATTTCCTGGATGTATATGTCTTAGGTTTATTATTGGTTGGAAGATGTTAATAAATGATATGTACAGGTCGGACGAGGTATGTTAAGTACTACCTAATTTCTTATTTGCGAAAAGGAATAGGAAAAATAAACCCATATCTTCAGAAAATTTATTTTCCGAGTTAAACTATATTGCGAAAATGTTACAGACAATGTAGCGCTCGAGAAGGGTGTTACACGCGACTTCTCCCCAATCGAAAGCTAGAACGCCAAGAACTTCGAAGGGTTCAACGTAACACCCCGCTTTTCGTTAAAGTGGTTTCCTTAAAGCTTGTTTGGTTGTTAAGTTGTTTGTGTAAGGGCTAAGTGGGATTTCAGCTTAAAAGTCCCTTTCTGGTATATGAGCACGCCCGTGCTCATTAGCCAGCACGCCCATGCTTAAAGTCAGAAGCGTGTTTCTGATTTTAAGTTGAGCACGCCCGTGCTCAACAGTGAGCACGCCCATGCTCAATGTGCGGACCGCGTCTCCAGCACGACCGTGCTCAGGTCCAGGCTATATATGCTTGGTACAGAACCCGAGGGTTACGAGTTAACCCTATTTTGTTGGTTACAGCAGCCACTGTTGCCGTCAAATGCGTCTCTTTCCCTATTTCCTCTTCTCCCATTGCTATAGTGGAGTTTTGGAAGCCGATTGGGAAGCTAGTTTGGTCTGTGGCAGTCTAGAGATAACGTTCCCTTCCCTTGTGTTTTCCTTTCATGGTTTTTGAATAGAAAACTAATGGGTGTATGTTTCGGTTTGGCTAAGGTTTGTGCTAGGTTGAGCCGCTTTGGGAACCGTGACCAGTTGCTTTAGGAGCTTACGTTGGAGCGACCTTCAATCCAGGTATGGGGAGAAGGGTAGTGTAACCATAGGCAGTGGGGGTAACGTAAGGTAAAAGGGTTCCCCATGACCCCGGTGTCATTTTATGTTGTGTGAATAACATGTTGATTGTTGTTTCTGTTGACAACATGCTCTAATTGATTATTATGTAATTTTTGTGGAATTTCATGAGTATGTTGATTATGTTGGTATGAACATGATGATATGTTATCCTTGGTTGATGATATGATGATGATACTATTGCTATTATGACTGTTAAGATAATGTTTTTGGTGGTGAAATATTAATTGGCTAATTAGGCTTAATGACGAGTTAAGATTAGAGGAATTGAACCCTAAAATTTGTTTAAGAATTAGTGTCGAGACTCTGCCCACGACAGTGTTGAACAGGGAGCACGACCGTGCTCCTAGTTTGAATTCTTGGAAAATGGCCGCGCATTAAGCACAGCCGTACAACAGAGGAGCACGACCGTGCAGCTGAGCACGACCATGCCAAATAGGAAGCACGACCGTGCTCCACTTAAGCGGCAGCACGCCCGTAATGTGTTAAGCACGCCCGTGCTGGGGTTTAAGCACGACCGTGCTCCACTTAAGCGGTCTGGGGTTTAAGCACGACCGTGCTCACCCATCCTGGACAGAAACAGAATTAAAGGACTTTAAGGGGTTTCAAACCCCATTTTCCCAATGATGATAGATGATACAATTATTCAATGTTATGGATTAGACAACTCGGTTAATAATTAATAAAGATAATTAAAGAGAATGAGATGGTGAGATGGTTAAGCCGGTATCCGTTGGATTACCGCACGTTGATAGCTTTGGTGCTTATTGGCCAAAGCGACCTCGATGCTTATTGGTTGAAGTGTTGATGTGTTGAACCTTGGTGCTTATTGGCCAAGGGAGCCTTGACCCCGTGGTTGGGTCTAAGGTTACGTTGATGTTGATGTTGAAGTCTTGGGAGCTTCATGGCCCGAGCAAGGAGGTGGTTGAGATTGTTTGTTTTTGTGCCATTTGCATAGAGCATTGGAGTTGATGGTTGAGGGGGAGGTTCAACATAGGGGAGATCGCCCGAGAGTACGGTGATCTGGCCATCCATGATAGGTCACCCGAGGTTTGGCGACCGCGGCCTCTCGTGATGAGACATCCACGGTTTGATGCGTTGGCTATCCATGGGGTTCACCCAAGGTTTGGTGAACTGCCGGTGTTGGTGCTTTTATGACCAATATGGATATGTAACTCCAAAGTCGTTCATCCTGAGTTAGTTTGGATTCACATGCATAGTTGGAGTAGTGTTGCATTGCACTGCATATCATATTGATGATGATGATTTTGATGTGTGATGAGTCATATATATATATATATATATATATATATATATGTTGATGTATGTATGCCTATGATGCTACTATGTTGGTTGTTTACCTTGCTTCCTATCTCCATGCCGTATATGTTTACATGATTCTTACTCCCCTATTTCTGTCTGTTTGTTTGTCCTGATTGACAATTTGCAGAGGATGACAAGCAGCCCGGAGAGGAGTGACTCTGAGAAGCTACCACTCATAGTTAGTGCTTTTCTTTCTGTTAGTCAGCTAGTTTCAGTTGTTTTTCCGTGATGTATGGAACGGTTATACCAGCTCTGTTGTGACATCGGGTTGGGACGTTTGTTATTATTTTATTAGTTTATTTGTTTTAAACTTGGTTTTAATTCCGTGTTATGTGACTCGTTCATGTGGCACTTTTCTACCCATGGACAAATGATTTAATGTATCCAATAAATGGATGATTTATTTTATTTTTTTAATTGCTTTTATATTAAATGCCTTATAACATGCGGGGTAGAAGGGTGTCACATTCAAAGGGAAGAGAAATGAGAGGTTTCTGTCGCACAAGGATTGTGAAAAAGTGACAAAATGAGGATTATGACTCGCAACCCTCCAAAACTCAGTTATTTGAAATGTCAGACCCCGAGCACGGGCGTGCTTAAAGGAGCACGGGGTCTGTAACACTCCCGTCATATGCTCCATTTTCTGACACGGCCGTGCTCCCTTAAGCACGGGCCGTGCTCGTGACGCGCTGTGTCACGAAGACCCACACATGAGCACAGGGTTGGGTTGCACATGAGCATGGCCGTGCTCATGCGCCAGAAAGGGAATTTTGGCCAGAAAACGAGAGCTGGGTATACGGGCCAGCCCGGTCCGTTTAAGCCCAACCCGCATTCACCCGCAGTTAAACGGGTTGGACCGGGTTGGCCCGTGTAGCTAACGGGCCTATATTTTCTCTAGTCCGCGTCCGGCCCACCTAACCCGCGGGTTAACGGGTCGGCCCGCGGACTCATTTAAAATTGATTTTTTTTTAATTTAATTATTTTTTAAAAAAATTATTCGAAGTATGGTTCCTAAATATCCAAAATGATATAGAGAAAATTTACCGGAAGTAGTAATACTTGCAAAATTCACTCAATTTTAACTAACCTGATACGTTCAAATTAGCTCACAATAGCTTATATACAGTTTAATTTGGTTATAGGGTTGAGTTAAATATTTAAGCTTGCAAATAAGGATCAATTGCACAGACGACAACCCAAATAAATAGTCACTTGCAAATAATAATTATTTTTTCATTATAAAATGCATAATATATTCATATATGAACTTATATTTTGCATTAAAATTTTTGGCCCGCGGGTTGGCCCGCTAACCCGCGGACCGAACCCGTATAAACCGCGGGTTAAATGGACCGGGCTAAATAAGCCCGCATTTAAACGAGCCTACATTTTGTATAGTCCTAACCCGCACGGATCGCGGGTTAAACGGACCGTCCGCGGGCCCAGGCCCATATACCCAGCTCTAAGAAAACCCCACTCAACCCCATTTTAACTTCCCTAAGGCACATTTCTAAAAAAACTAACACAACATACAACTATACATAACACATACAAACGTTTAAATGCTTATATATGAAAAACGAGGTGTTACACTAATTTTGAACCAAATCAAGAGACATAAATAAGGAGTAAATCTAGAGATATTGTCTATAATACTCCATAATATTCTGAGATATGATAAAGATATTATGAAATACTTTTAGATAAGAAATTAATATAGTCATCCACCAAATATGCATATTTACAACACTTCCCCTTAGATGCCTATATGCTATGAATATGCCTCGTTAAAACCTTGATAAGAAAAATCATGTTGGATAAAAACTTAACGAAGGAAAAAGAGTACAATAATCATAGTAACATACTTCCCCTCGACATACATCATTTATAAAATAGTTGTGTTATTTTAACATCAAAATAGGATAACAAGATTCGAAAACAATTTTCATGGTTAATGCAATTCAAAAACGTGGTTAATGAAGTTTTGAGTTTGGTTAATGAAAATACCAAGGTGTCACAACCCATTAACTATCAGCTGAACTTCATTAACCATGCTTTTGAATGCTATTAACCATGATTCTCAAGTGTTCAAATATATAATCTATATGTATATTTGAACACCTGAAAGTCATGGTTAATGACGTTCAAAATCGTGGTTAATAACGTTCAATGGATGGATAATGAGTTGCGACACTTGGGTAAGCCATTGCATGAGAAGATGACACCTATAAATGTAAATGTGCAAACTTACCAAAAATGGAAGGCAGAAAGAAGTGTGTTTGAGAAGCCATTGCAGGAGAAGATGACACCTATACAAATAGGGGTGTAAACGAGTCGAGCCGAGCCGAGCACTTGAAACTTGAGCTTAGCTTGTGAAAATAGTAAAGCTTGAGCTTGGCTCACTTATTTAAATGAGTCTAACTAAAAGTTTGAGCTTGACTTGTTTAAAATTAATAAAGCTTGAGCTTGGCTTGTTTAGCTCAATTATAATTATTTTTTAATTTATGAATTACTTTTCATTTTTATCAATTTAGAACTTAACAAAGATTTAAATATTATATGATAATCTATAAAAATAGAGATATGTATTATATGTGAAATTCAACATTTATTGACTACTACGGGGAAAAAAAATTCAAAAGCTTGACCAAAACATCCTAAAAACACGCCCTTGTCAAATACAATTTAAGCTTGACCATTATTAAAGCATCAGCCCAAATATACAATTTAAGTTTAACCAATACAAAAGCATGAGTCTAAAAAAACATGACCATCATCTGAGATATATTGTCCAATGTTAGCAGAGTAACTTCACCCAACAAAAACCCATTACAACAACTTAAAGACCACAACATATATACGACCTATTCACGAGCCGTTTGATGTCGAGCCTGTAAGGCTTGGGCTTGACTCATTTAAATAATCAAGCTCAATCTCAAGCTTAAGCTTGACTCATTTAATTAAAGAAACGAGTTTGATCAAGCATTTAATGAGCCAAGCCCAAATAGTTCACGAATAGCTCAGCTCATTTACACCTCTATATACAAACTTTCTATAAAACTGATCCCTAAATATATTATTTATAGATGGTGATTTCTTCCATACCCAGGTCAAATTAAGTGTCAATTTGACACCACATATGTGGACCAATAAGTGAATGCCACATCAGTTTAAGTGTGACACATCACAGCTTATTTTAACTTAGACCCTTTGGGACCTTTTTGTAAAGTTAAAAAAAAAAAAAAAATTCACCATATGTCCTTACTCCTTCGTGCCTTTCACAGCAGCAACTTCTCCCCTCCTACAGCCGCAATTGCTATGTTATAGGCGGCGTTCGCGGGGGAGTTGTCCTCTTCCGGAGTCACTCACCACGGCGGCGGCCTTCCTCCTTCAGCCAGCAACTTCGCCTTCCTCCATCAATGACAACGGTCTCCCTCCTTCAGCCACAATTGCCACTGTTACAGGCGGCGTTCGTGGCAGAGTCATCTTCTTCGTCTCCATCATCCAGCCATAAAGCTCACCAAACCCGCTTCTTCCACTGTGAGTAAAAAAAAACCCTAATTTGTGACTGCACTTTTTATTTCTATTGATTTTAAAATCGAATTGAAGACTAAGTAGTGTGTAGTTGTGCATTGTGGGGGTTAGGTACCATTATCAAGGTTCTTTCATTTTTCATCAATTCAAGATTTCATATAATATGATTCTTCTCCGGTAATATTATGGTTAACTTTCTTTACTAATTGTATGATGTTGCTATGGAACGAGTAACGCATGAGAGAATAAGTCTAGGTTTTCCTTTGCTTCTACAATGAAAGGCACGAAGGAGAAAGAAGGACAGATAGTGAAAATTTTTTTTAACTTTGCAGGAAGGTCCTAAAGGGTCTAAGTTAAAATATGGGAAACAGTAGGATCTAAGAACAAAAACTACGTGACATACAATTTAAGATGTGATGTGTCACAACTGAGGTGGCATTCACTTATTGGTCTACATATGCAATGTCACATTGACACTTAATTTTACCTGGGTATGAAAGAAATCACCTTTATAGATTTGTAGATTACGTGGAAAAAGAAAGACTTTTTTTTTTTAATTGAAAATATTGTTTTATAGTGAATTTATTTCTAAAGTCATCAAGTATACTTTTAATTTAAACTATGGTGTAACGGGATTTTAAGCTATTTAAGCTACTAAAGTTTAATGATAATTGATTGGTTAAAAAAAAAAATCATGATAAATTGCTTATTTAATAAATTGAATACTAATTAATTTATAAAATATTTATTAAAAGAAATTTTACTAGCAAAGTCCAATCTTATTTTTAATTTTTTTTTATCACTTTTATGTTTGTCTCTTTTTTTTTTAAGCAAAATTGGTATGCAAAGACATCACTATAATGTAAGACATCTCAACTATATTGACACCTCAAGCATTATCCATCATTTACATCATACCAAAAATTTATTAATTAAAGAAAGGAAAAAGAAAAGTACAAAAATAGGGGGCATTTACATGACCCATGAAAGAATCATTTAAACCTATTGTTTTGAAGCCCAAACCTATTCCTAAAAAATTCTTCTTTAATGAAAGTAGGAATGGAATTCCCCCGGCACAATTCCTCTTTTATGTTTGTCTCTTTTTTAGATAACCTTGTGTTATAAAAAACTACGCAAAAAGATTATTCCCTCGGCATATATACTATTCTCTTCAAACTTTTTTTTTTTCCCCTTCAATCCAATTTGCTTTTCTTTCGTGAGAAATACTAGTAAGGAATTCTTTAACACATTCTTTTTAATAGAGTCTCTTCTATGGATTTAAATTTATATGGATCCTACATAGTTTAAGTGGATCTCATATGAATTAGTCGGACCCATTTCCAAATAGTGGAACTTATTTGAATTTTCACAAATAAAAAAAAGTGTTTTAAAAAGAATGTGTTGGATAGTGTATTACTAGCACTCATCTTCTTCAATTGATATATTTCTTAAATAAATTATAATTTATCCTTAATTGTTTTTTGATATATTCTTAATAGGGGTGTTCATCAACCGATCCAAACCGCAAAAAGCGAACAAAAAAATCGAAAACCTAACAAATCGAAAACCGAAAACCAAAAAAATCGCATTTTTATATTGGATTGGATCGGAATTTGGATACTCTAGTGAAATCCAATCCAATCCAAACCGATATTATTATTTTTGAAATTATAGTATGACTCATACTTAAACATTATTTTTCATACTTTTATGTCCCTCATTCTTTTTAATATTATTGTTGGAATGACATATATAAGACAATTTAGAATAAATATTAATGTCTTGAAGTTATATTTTGCTAAAAGTTTTGATGCATAACATATATATATATACTTGATTGAGTAAACATGAAAAATAAAAAATCAATTAAGTAAATTTGAAAAATAATTAGCTACAATTTATTTGTATCCAATTCAAGGAAAAAAAAGGATAAGTGAAAGTAGATATAGAGAAGTAACATAAAAAAACGTGTTAAAAAATATCAATACTTATTTTTTCTCCAAATCCCAAATTAAAATGAAGATTATCTTTTGTCCACTATTAATTAAGTAGAAAAGACACTTGACATAAAAATAATAATAATAAAGTAGGACAAAAACCGAATTATTCAATCCAATTCAAACCGCACTAGATTGGATTGGATTTTTTTAAGGATGCAAACCTATCCAATCCAAACTGCACGTTATTTTTATCATTAAATCGGATGACTTTTTAGCTTAAAATCGATCCAATCAAATCCGCGAACACCCCGTATTCTTAATGATCGCCAGTTATTCTACGCTAAAATTTGTTGACCGATACGGCTAACTACGAAATTTCCACACACTCACAAACTGACGTGAACTAAACTCAAAGCATTAATTGATACCTTATGCAGAAGTAGCCATATGGTCGTCCTATTCCAAAACAGTAAACCATATAATCAACTTTGTATAGTCCTTCGAATTAATCGACTTCATACGCCTTAATTTCACACACAATGATATTTCTTATGGCATCAAGAAACTATAGTATAGATATAACCATACCATCAATTTTGACACATGATGTTTTATCTAAGCTATAATCAAACATGGTACTGCTCCAGCTGAACATCTTTATCCTTCAATGGCACATACTCTCCTTGATAGACTTCAAGGTGATCTGCTAAAGCCGACTTATCAATATTCTCATGGTGGTATGACTTGCAAACAAAATAGAGCACAGTTTGTAGAACAAGCCCAAAGAGGAATAAACCAGACAACAACAAGAAACACAAAACCCCATATGCTGTTCTGTCCACAGAGCCCAATTTCCATCCATTCACCACAACCTTCTTGAACAAAACCCTTATCAAAATAAAAGAAACATTGAGCATAAAAAATATGACTATGGACAAAAAAGTCTTCCCTTTTATCAACTCCTTGCTCTTCATCATGGCTTGAATTCCATAAGAATCTTCCAACACAGTCACAACACTAGCTAGTTGCCAAACCAAGGTGAGGTACACAAACCCAATAAAATATAAGATTGCTATGATCACAAACACTGCAATCCCACCTTTGCTTACCCCAATTATAAGTGCCCATAAGATTATAACAACTAGTGTCATCAAATTGTAAGCGAAGAAAGCAGCAAAAGTGCACAAAAAAGTTAGCATAACCCGTTTCCACACCTTTGGGACAACGCTCATGACCCTTTTGAAAGTTACCTCTTTTGAAGTGTAGATGCAAGCCACGGTGTAGACAACTGCAGAGGTAGAGAGGAGAGAAAAGATGAGGAGTAAACTGAAGTAAACGATCTTGAATAACAAGAAAGTGATCCATTCTGAGGAGATCATATCAGAAAGTTTCTCGAACTGGGGGGTTCCATGTTGGGTGTGATTTATTTCCTCTTTGTTGTGAAGAATTTTCTTGAAGAGAAGGTTGGAGATTTCTATGTGGATGAGGAAGATGAAAGAGAGTGGGAGGATTAGAGTAAAGGTAATCTGGCTGAAGATCTTTCTCCATGAAAATATGATCTTGGAAGACTCTTTGTAAATTCCAAAGAGCCCAATGAATTGCATGTCTTCTTGTTCTCTGTCCATAGCTCTGGTTATTTTTTCTTCAATTGTGGTGGGTGAGTATGAGGGTTGTGGTGATAAGGAGGAGGAAGGAGACTATATTATGGCAATAGAATGTGTCAAAGGTTTATATCAAATTAATATAGGTTTGAAATTTTATGCTTTAAATTACCCCTAATTTTCAAATGAACTACGTTTGTTGAAAGTCAATGTCTGACTAATTCAAATCAAGTCCACAAAAGTCATTTAAAGGGCTCAAATAAACTCTCTTTTAACGCTTTTTCCTTTAGAAAATTCAAAGTTGAAACTTTATCACCTTAATCAAGTGGGTAGGAGGTTCGAATCCTGGCTTTTATTTATTCAGAAAACCTGGTTGGAATGAGAGAACCCAACTTATATCTCAAATAGGATTCCCGACGGAGATTAGTCACTAGTATCTCAAAACGTTGTCGGATGCATCTGCACCAAAACAAGAGCCCAATATCCCTTTGCTCTCTAGTAAAAAAAATACAATAATCAAAATCAAGACAAAAGATAAGGAGAAGAAGCATATGTTGACAACTATCTCCTGATTGATTGTCCAAACTCTGAAAAATCCAACTTGAAGAGTCCACCTGCGCCAACACAACATCACCAAAACAGTTTTGTGACCAGAAACCAGAAAAAATACACTGTAGCATTATAAGCAATATCCGAACAAGAACAGTTGGTGCTCCAAAAACCCTCTTTCTGCACGATCCATCTTTTACCCCTAACGTACAAACAGCGGTGTGAACCATCTCTTTATGGAGTTTCCAACCAACCAGAAAACTAGTGTGACTGTGTAGAAACTATTGTCTATATATGACCTTTCTTCACTTGCCTGCAACGTTCTAAATCGCGATCGCGGTCATGGTTTCGATCTCGTTGTGGTTTTCGCGATCACGGATATTGTGGGCACTGTAATGCAGATTGCGGTCACGTGTGAAGTGATCACAAATTTGCACAAAATTATGCAAAAATTATCTATTTTACTGTACAATTAATAATAGCTTATAGTTCCATTAAAAAAATAAATAGCTAATAGTTTATATTTTTTCATTATTATTGAGATATCCAAAGTAAAAAAAATAATTAGACTATGTTTAAATATAAATAAATTAGCAACTATCTACTAATATGATGCATGTTAAATTTCATAAACAACTTACTCTAATATGTGTCAAATTAAAAATAGCACAATGAAAAAAATATACACCAATAAAAATAGGAGTTAGAAACAGATTACAATTTGTTAAAAAAAAAAAGATTAGAAACAGATTAAAAAAATACACCAATAATTTACAAATTAAAATATTTAAGTTTTTTTAATTTCCTCTATTTTTTTTTCAATTTTTATTAACCAGATCATTCAACCCAATTTAAATTAGAATTTTATTAACCTTTTTTTTTAAAATAAAAAATATCAGTCGAATAGAGATAGAAAATACCCAATCTATAGTTCTTCTTCGATTCTTCTCTACTCCCCTATTCTCTCTGTATCTCGAGCCTCCCTCCCCAAACTATAAGCATTTTTTTCTTTCTTCAAAGCACAGAAAGACGAGAAGTGGAGAAGGACGCTTCACAACCTCACTCAGCCACTCCAGATCTGGTACGAGGTGGCGGCGTCGGCGAACTCTGTTATGGTGCGACGGCGGCGACAGATCTGGTACGAGGTGGCGGCGTCGGTGAACTCTGGTGCGTGTTGCGCGATGCTGTTTCAAGCGGTAGCATCTTCTGATACGCGCATCAGCAGCGACTCCGATGCGATCGACGGCGGCGAATGCGAGCAGTGGCGACGGCTCTAGATGGTGAATTGCAGAGTGTTGCGGTTGAAACGGTGACGTATCGTTCGTAACGGCCGCAACACCGTTCCATTGCGTCTTCTCTTCGTGATTTCGAGTCACATCATGATAACGACTTGATGTGGTTTCGGCAGCCACCGCTACCGTTTTGTGGCGGCCGCATTGGCTGATGCGGAACGATTTTTGAAACCTGGCTTGCCTGAGACCCTATTGAGATTCAAACCAGAAATTCTGATGCAGCCACAATACTCCACCCAAATGCCTAAAGAATAAGCCGTCTATAGGTGAGCATTGCGGGCAATGAGTAACCTGCACCCTTCCAGAAACAAGTGCATCCTTTCATCACCAGCCAAAAAGAAAATCCGGTCCAATCATGAAAACCTGCAGGGGACAATAACAAACTTTTGCAAAATTAAAAGGTTAGCTGCCACCTATAGACAGTGGCCGAAAATGGTTGACAAGTTTCCTTCCTTTCTAAAGAGATTGCAATTCTCATTGATTAACAACAACTTACAGCAGAGAATATATTGAACAAGATACATTTTGAAAGATAACAACTAAATCTAAAACTAAGGGAAGTTATAACAAGATCAAAGTCAGCTAACCACCTAGCTGACATCTATATTCGATAAGAACTAGAATTCAAAACTAAGATAATCTGAATTCAAACTCAGAGGATCTTATCTAAGACTTAGTCTAAGCTATCTATTACGCCCCCTCAAGATTGGGTCACCATATGTGACACCAAGCTTGCCTCTTAACAAAGTAAATCTTGCTCTTGAAAGTGGCTTGGTGAGAACACCTGCAAGTTGGTCATGTATAGAAATGTGACATACCCGCAGCTTGCCCATTTGAACCAATTGTCTGACGAAGTGGTAGTCTAGAGCAATATGTTTCATTCTAGAGTGAAAGACTGGATTTGAACAGAGATATGTGGCACCAATATTGTCACAAAACAGCACATGTTGTTGAATAGAAACACCAAGTTCACCAAGAAGATTGAGGAGCCATATAACTTCAGCGGAAGTGTTAGCAACTGACCTATATTCAGCTTCTGTAGATGATCTAGCCACTGTTCTTTACCTTTTTGATAACCAAGATACAGGATTGCCCCCAAAATAAATAATGTAAGCTGAAGTAGAGGTCCTATAATCAAGATTACCACCCCAATCAGCATCACTGTAAGCCTGTAAATGAAGATGAGCTGGTTTCTTAAGTTGCAAGCCATGATTGAGAGTAAACTTAAGATATCTCAAGGTGCGTTTGAGCTGCTGAAAATGAAGATGAGTAGGCTGATGCATGAATTGAGAGAGCTTGTTGATTGCAAAAGATAGGTCTGGTCAGGTAAGGGTGATGTACTGCAAGGCTCCTATTATGCTGCGAAATGTTTTGGCATCAGCTGGTGCAGAACCATCCAGCAATTTTAGAGCAGTAATGGAACACAAAGGTGTGGCAGTAGGTTTAGCCCCTGACATTTGAAACTTATCCAACAAATCTCTAATGTAGCCATGCTGAGAGAGAAGAATGCCATCCTTGGTTGGAATGAGTTCAATTCCAAGAAAGTAATGAGGATAGCCAAGATATTTAAGAGATAATTTGTTGGACAATTCTTCTATAAACTGCTGTAAAAACTTGTTATGACTTCCTGCCAACAATAGATCATCAACATAGACCAAAAGGAAAGCTTGCACACCATTCTTATTAAAGATAAATAGAGATGAATCACTAAGACTAGTGCTGAATCCATAAGAAACAACAAAGGACTTAAGTGCTTCATGCCAAGCACGAGGTGCTTGTCGTAAGCCATAGATGGCTTTCTTCAATTTGCATACATGATTAGGAAATTCACTGTGAACAAAACCTTGAGGTTGCTGCATATAGACATCTTCATTGAGTTTACCTTGCAAAAATGCATTATTAACATCAAGTTGATGCATAGACCAGCCACGGGCAAGGGCAATAGTAAGGACTACCTTGATAGTTTGAGGTTTCACAACAGGTGAGAAGGTTTCTTTAAAATCAAGTCCAGGAGTTTGTGTAAACCCCTTTGCAACTAACCTGGCCTTGTACCTAGCAACACTACCATCAGGATTCCTTTTAACTCAAAACAACCACTTGCAACCTAAAATATTCTTGGATTCATCTCTAGGTACCAAGGTCCAAGCACCATTATTCAATAAGGCATCAAATTCTTCAGAGCAGGCCTTTCTCCAATGAGCAACTTTAAGTGCTTGGTTCACTGTAGAGGGTTCAAGATTTTTAGGTAGATCATGCTTGGTGACAGCTAGAGCTTTCTTTGGTTTGAAAATGTTATTTTGAGACCTAATGACCATGGAGTGACTGCGAGTAGGATTAGTGGAAATAGAAGTAGGAATTGAGGGAGGAGAAGAAGAATTACCTGATTGTAAGTGTTGTGAAGTAGGTGAACCAGAATCCTGCACTTCTGCAAGGACCAACTCTGGTGAAGATGTTGTAGAAGTTTGCTTAGGAGAGTGAGGAGATGCTGTTGTAACAGGAGAAGTCGATGAAGTGGTTGGAATAATTGTATGCAAGGACTGTTCTGTGGAAGGAATTGGAGCAGATTTGGTGGATGATGGAGTAAGTGAAGTATATGGGAAAGAGTTCTCAATGAAATTCACATGCCTAGAAACATAAATCCTTTGAGATAGGGGTTCAAGACAGAGGAAAGCATGATGAGACTTTGAGTATCCCAAAAATATACAAGGAAGGGACCTACTTTCATGTTTTTTTTTTTAGTGTGAGGCCTCAACCATGGAAAGCATAAACAACCAAAAGCATGAAATTTGGTGTAGTCAGGTGGCTTTGTGAAAAACACTTCAAAAGGGGATTTCATATTAAGGTTGGTGCTTGGCATCCTGTTTATTAAAAATGAAGCTGTGGTGAATGCAAAACTCCAGAATTGGGAAGGTAGTTTAGCATGATGTAGGAGTGCACGACCAGTTTCCACTATATGCCTATGTCTTCTCTCAGCAGTACCATTAATTTCAGGAGTATGTGGAGGTGTAGTGAGATGAGCTTTACCATGCTTGGGCTAGAAAATGTTTTAATTTAACAAACTCTCCTCCATTATTAGAGAAAAAAGTAACAATAGGCAAATTGAAGTACTTTTCAACAAGAGTTTTGAATTGAATGAAAATTGAGAAAACATCTGACTTATTTTTCATGGGATACAACCATACAACAAAAATCACATAATACAAATAACCATCTAAAGACCTAATGGGAGCTGGTCCCCAAACATCCGAGAAAATCAACTCCAATGGTTTGCTGCTAATAAGATGAGTGTCTGAGAAGGGCAATTTGTGACTTTTGGCACAATGACAGGAGCTGCATTCATGAGATGAGGGAGACCTTATTGGAATGTGGTGACTACTTGACAGATGTTGAAAGACTTTTAGAGAAGGATGACCAAGTTTATGATGCCATGTTGAGATGGATTGAATGCTGGTGTTTAAGGCTTGAGGTAGTGGAAGTGGTGGATGTGGATGGCAGGTGATAGAGATCTTGCTTAAGTGGTCTTTGCAGCAGAGCTTGACCCGAGTTCAAGTCCTTCACAACAAAACAATCAGGAAAGAATTCAACAGAACAATTGTTAGTTTGAAACAGTTTAGAAACTGATAAAAGATTGGACTTTATATGTGGAACATGTAAAACATTGATAAGTTGAAGAGGTTTAAGTGATGTAGACAATGAAGAGTGACCTATATGTGAAATTTCCAAACGTGTGCCATCAGCAACCATGACCTGATCTGAACCTGGATAAGGATTAGCCAAAGTCAGTTGTTGAAGATCCTGAGTGACATGATGGGAAACACCTGTGTCCATGATCCAACTGGAATTGTGCACTGAAGGCTGATGAGTAGCAACATTGTCTAAGGGCATGTGTCCATTTCTCTTTGGATAGCCATTGATTTTATTGTATTTCCTGGCAGTATGCCCTGGCTTTTCACAGAATTGACAAACCGGCTTATTATCTAAATTGAAAACAGATGGAGAAGGGCTGGTATTGGATTGATACTTTGGCCTTTGAGCATCTTTGTTTTGGGTGATAGCATTTGCTGTAGCAATGAGAGGTGCAGTATTGGCAGAATCCTCACGATGAAGATTAGTTTCAAAGTCCATGAGCTTCTCATGGAGTTCAGCAAAATCAATAGGAGATTCCCTGCTACGAAGAGCTATTGAAATCTCACGATATTCAACACTCAAACCATTTAAAGTGTGAATAACCAGATCAGTGTTCTCAAGTGGATGATCAATAATAGAAAGTTCATCAGAAATGGCTTTAATGCCTTGAAGATAGGAAGCCATGGATTGAGTACCCTTTGGTAAAATTGGAGATTCTTTGCTTGAGGGCCATGATGCGCACTCTAGATCGGCTAGCATACATGGTTTTGAGAATGTCCCAAGCTTGTTTAGCTGTTTTTACAGCACCAAGATGAGTGACCATAGGTGTAGCAACAGAGGAGATAATACCATGCAGGATGAGTTGATCTTGTCTAGTCCAATGAACAAAGGCAGGATTGATAGCATTGGCATTTACAACAAGATCAAAGTCAGCTAACCACCTAGCTGATATCTATATCAGATAAGAACTAGAATTCAAAACTAAGATAATCTGAATTCAAACTCAGAGGATCTTATCTAAGACTTAGTCTAAGCTATCTATTACTTTCTCTCATCACGAGCTCACACTCTCATGAACTTCGTCCCAGAGGTCACCTAAGCATTTCGTTTTAAGTCACTCATTTTCACACCTCACTGAGACCAACCAGGAATTACTCAAGAGAAAAAGAAACCTTAGAACGCCAAACCAAGACAAACAAATGGCCAAACAGAAACCAGACTACTACTATTTTCCACCAAAACACCTGAAACATAGAATCTCCAATGTAGGTCAGATTAGGACATGCATCCAAGGGGACAAAGATACCAGTCAGATAATGTGTAAACCAAGGACTTATGGGTTGTTGAGAACCAGAACCAGGACCTCATTTTGATTAGATCATTTGTTGCCAAGAGATCCACCTTTCAACCATTAAAAATGACTTCATTCCTCAAAAGCCAAACTGACCACACCGTCGCATGCTAAATGATCTGCTAGCACTTTCTCTCTTTTTTGCCTCTGAAGAGACCCCTATGAGTGAGGTAATGCTGAGTCATATCACAAGGCATACTAAAGTGACATCCAATCCATCTGTAGACATGTAGCCATACATGAGTCATGAACAGGCATTCAATAAACAAATGTTTTGCCGATTCTTTAAGACTTCCACAAAGAGCACAAGCAGTTTGGTTGACATATGTGATTACCTCGTACCTATAACATGGTTACCAAATTAAAAAAAAAAAGTTGAAACTTTATGCTTAATGAATTTTTTTTAATCTCTACAAACATAGATATTTTTCATTTTGGTTCATATAATTTTTTTTGTTAGGTTTCAGTGTCGTCAACTTTTAAAATTTTGAAATTAGGCCCTATCGTTAGATTACACTGTTAAGTGCTAATGTGATTAATGGATGTCATGGTAGCATTGCCACATGCCATTAAATATAATTTTTTAATATCACATGGTATTTAAAAAATATAAATAGCTTTTTTTTTCAAGTTTAATGAACTTTATAATCCCCAAATTAGTAGACGAGTTTTGGTTTTGATCCCCAGTCCCTACAAGTTCAAAAATTGACCTATGTCGTTAGTTCTCATTAGTTAAATGTGGATGTGGCTAACAGTGCATTACATCAGCATTGTCATGTGGAATAAATTAATAATTTTGTATGCCATGTTGGATTCAATAATATTATATATAATTTTAATAAATTATAATTATTAATATTATTATTTATCATATATAATTATTAAATTTTGTTTTATTATAACTAGCAGAAAGACAAGCACTCGCATTCTATTCTTTTCGTTTCGTGTATTTTGATATTGGTATTTTATTTACTATTATGGTAATTTGAATAAGATGTGTATATTTGATTGGGAATTTTTTGCGAATTTATACCGGCTCTTCTTTGCTTCATTTTGGATAGAAAAGTCATACCTTGATAAACACCCCACTGAGAATTAAAAAGCTCCATTACACGTTAAGTAACTTCATGAATCATATAAAGCAACTTCTTATATGAATATTATGTAAAGTTTTAGCTGGAAAAATACATCCCTTTCATTTTAAATTCTCAGTAGACCGCACTATTTTCAGGATTTAATAGCAAGTCAGAAATTGAAAAATCCTAAAAATTAAAAGACATTCTTTTTTTTCTTTGGTGGAAAAAAGACATTCTGTTAATTAGAGGAAGCCAATTCATTCCATGAAAGTCATTCCAAAGCATAGCTTTATCAATGGTTGTTAATTAATGATGGCAGTTACTGGAACCCACAAAAGAAGCACTTTGTGTCTTTCTTCTTTAAATTCATAAAGAGCACAAACCACCTCTTTCACAATTACAGCATCAACATAGTACTCGAAGAAAGCCTGCTGGCTTGACATAACGCATTGAATGGGCTATAAGTCACTATGCAGCTTGATCCTAGTTGAGCAGAAACCACCTCTATCACGGTTGCAGCATCGACAATGCAGACTCACTGATTTCATTTAACAAAGCATCGAAGGTTGTTCTTATCAAGAAAACAATTGCAATTATGTATATAGTAAACCTTTGGAAATGACCTTTGTACCATCTACTATATATAGTATCATTGAAGTCGAGGAAAAGGAATGTTATAACAATATCAATGCATGTCTTGTTGGAATATTTTATTCTAATATCATAATGTGGGCAAATATCGGTAGTTAATTATACACTACAAGAAAATGCTTAATTACCGACGAATATAGCCGTCGATAATGTAGAATACCAAAAGCTGGCAAATTTTTCGACGTAAAGGCACCGACGGACTATTCCGTCGATAAAGCGGTTGGAAAAATGGCGGGATGTTGAAAAAATTAGCGCCAAATGTTACCGACGAACTTAGCCATCGGAAATGTCCGTCGGTAACCATTTTTTGAATTTCCGATGGAAAAGTCCGTCGGAAACCTGTTATTAATTTCCTCCGTGCCCCCCCTCCAAATTTCCCTTTTCATTCTCTCTCTATCTCTCTTCTCTCTTTCTACCGCTCTGCTCTCTGCAGCAATAACGGCCACCGCCACTGCCGACCACCCACCACCAACGTCCCCCCTCCCCCACCACCTGCTCTTGCCTCTCTCTGTTCCTCCTAGTGCGCGAACGACCCTCCTCTGAGCTGCGGTTCTGCCTCCACCAGACCGACTGGGACCACCACGTGCCGCCCCCCACAACACCATTCCCTCGTCGGTTCTGCCACCTACACCACCCATGTGAGCCACCTCCAACCCTCTTCCTCTCTGCTTCCTCCTCATTGATTTTTATTTTTTATGCTTTGTTTTAATTTTTTGTTTGGTTTATGCTATAGGGTCTGTTTGACTTGTGAAAACATTTCAAATTTTCATTTTCAATTTTCATTTCTGGAAATACATTTTTTTTCTTATTTCTATTTTTAATGAAAATATGTTTGGTTAGTATATCTAAAAGTTTGCTATTTCTAATTTCAAACAGACTCTTAGGTTTTTGTATATGAAAATAAGAAATGGTAGGAAATGTTCAAAGTAAACAGGCTCTTAGGTTTTTGTATATTGTCTAATATGCAAATGTTTGATTTTTGGTTTTAGTTTCTGTTTGTTGAGTGCTGCTGAGGTTGACACCCGCCGCCATCGCCAGTCGCGTACACTTTCTTGGGCTGCCAGAGGTACTGAGGATTTTTTATTTCGAGATATTTAAATTGTTTAGTGCATGCTAAGAAATTGTGTAAATTAATTTGTGTAATTAGTTGTAATTTCTATATGTATGTCAAATTGTATATATGGGTGTATTTTTTGATATATCTGTCTAGCTTGTAATTAAACTTTGTATCTTAGTTGTAAAGTTGTTTTTTTTTTTAAACAATTTGTAAAGTTGTGTTGTATTGTTTGTGCTAATTGCGTAAATTAATTAATGAATTTATTGAATAATATAAATTCATTAGGACAAAATTTATATAGCTAGGATTAGTCAACCGGTAAAATCATTTTCCTCCCATACATATACTTGCAGTCGTGATGGAGCTGACAGTAGCGGTGGTGATCGATTAAGCGTGAGCAAGATTGTTTGTACGTGCACAATGCTTGAATTAATCAATAAATTAATAACATAATAATTAGTAATTAGTTTTTTTAAAGAATAATTAATAATTAATTAAGAAGTTAATTAAATCATTAATTTAAAAATAAAAATAAAAAATTAATTAATTATTTCATAAGAAATAATGCCAATTAGCTTTGAACTAGGAATTTGTGTTAGACTTCATAAGATTGACAAATATTTAACGGTTAACAAAAAAATAAATATTATTAATTGATAATTATAATATGATATTTAGATTAGTAAGGAGTAATAAAAATAAAATTGTAAAAAAGATTAAAGAATTTTTTTTATATAATTAGAGAAGTTATAATACCAATTAGTGTAATTAGTAGTTGATTCTTTATGTTTGTCAATTTTTGATATCCTTACGCACTTTGCATTTCAAAGTGCGGGGAATAATTAATTTATCAAAATTGCATGTATCCTATGAACTTTAATTGCAAGAACAAAGAGTAAATTGTCATGTTACTTAAAGTTATATTTCTTATAGAGTACAATTAATTATACGTTCTTGAGGAAAAGCCTTAGTTTCCCGTTCAAGGTTCAATATTATTGAGCATGTGTACTCGTGGTCATGGTATCGATCATTTTATTGAATCTTGAATTGTCCAATTGGGACAGTTTGGGAAGAAACTTTTTTTTCACTGATATATTAATTACTCGTTGATTCTCACTTGTTAAATAGTTGATGAAATTTCGGGTCGAAGCTTTTCCTTTTGTTCTCCAGGTCCATGCTTGATTGTGGTATCTTACCGCGGTCAAGTCGTGTACTTGGAGACCAATAGGAAATGCTGCCGAAATTTCGTCAGCTATAAGACATGAGAAGTAATGAGTAACTAGTATAATACAGTGGTGAAAAAGTTTTTTCTCGAATGGGATAGGGCCACACCTTTTAAGGAAATGGAGAGATTCGGGTTATGGTATCATGTTTAAAAATACGGCAATTTATTTGAAAATGCAGAAGGATGCAATATTATCCCCCTAGCCGTAGTTGGGTGTATGATAGGAACGAGTCTGGGAGACGACTTTTGAAACAATCATTTGTAGATGGAGTTGAGTGAATGTTGACACAGGCAAACACAAGAAGGGGGTTGAATTGTGTTTGTTAATATTTTTCGAAAACAACCTTTTCAAGAACAGTTTTCTCACACAAAGATAAAGAGGCAGAAGCAAACACACAGAAAAACAAACTTTTAAAATAACAAATTCAAGTTCAAATCCCCACAGTTAGTATAAACAATAAAACTGAAGAGATAAGGGATTAGAAGATTCAGCAAGTTGTTTTATCCTGGTTCACTCTCTTCCAACCAAGAGCTACGTCCAGTCCCTTCTACTTGAAGGTTTTTCTCCACTATTCTCCAAATAGATTACAGCAAGTATTCAACACCTCTCCAGGCTCACAAGTATTCCTTTCTTACCAAGCCTCTTCAGGCTCTACCTCTAACAAAGAGATTTGGTTTCTTTTGATCTTCTAACTCACTATGTGTGAGGATATGAAAGTTTAAGATCATGAATATTATAACAATATTCAAGCTAAGTATTACAGACTTTTGCTTTCTGAAAGAATAAAAGAATGTTGGCTCGCAAGAGATTTCTTGTGAATTCTGTATATGCGCAAAAGTTCTTTCTTCAAAAGTCTTGGTCTTCTATTTATAGAGACCTTGCCCTTCTCTTCAAGTTCTTCAACGGTTCAATTTGAATTTTCCGTTTAGGGATAGAATCAAGAGTGTAATATCCGTTGTGACTCAGCTTGCTCGTGGCCATTGTACTATATGACAACATTCTTGCATGAAACGGGCACACCTCTGAGCAAATGCAACTTGAAAAACTGTCTTGCCTTCCTTGTACAAATTCCAGCTATTCCAGCATAAAAGGTGACAGGGTACAAGTCGTTTTGCATTGTACTATTTTGCTTTTTGCAATTCCTCATATGTACTATGTTTCTCTCACAGAAACAAGTCAATAAAACCGTTAATAACAAATAAGAAGGACCAACATATAATTGAAATAAATATCAATCATTTGAAATAAATATTTCTATATGGTCGAGATAGTATTCTGATTATATCAAGCATTCATTGTAAGTGAAGAGCTCGTCTACTTAAAAAGTGCGTCTATACGCTCATAGCTAAAATTCTTTTAGCTCGTCCAGTGACGTGGCAAATTTTGCTCGTCATTATCAAGTCTTTGGACTTGCTACATATCGGTGAATAGCTTAATTTGCGTCTGCTGACGTGGCACATACGCTCGTCTACTTACATGAGTTAAGAGCTCGTCCACAAGCACTGTTCTATAGCTCGTCTATTCAAATAGAGTAGAGCTCGTCTATTGGTACTGTTCTATATTCCGTCTACTAGAGCATATTCTCATAATTAAAATATACCATATATTTGAAAGGCTCGTCTACTCGGTTGGACGCGGATATAGACTCTTTAGAGATTTCCTTAACATATTGAATTTCGAATACCCTGTAAGACTTAGATAAAACTTGTTAGACTTAACTGACACTTTGCCATACAAATTTAATCCTTTTTGTTAACATCAAAACACAGAGATTATTTAATCCAAATTACTTTGGTTCCAACAATCTCCCCCTTTTTGATGATGACAAAAACTAATTAAATTTGAGTGAACAAAGTCTGAGAAAGCTTACAAAGCTCCCCTAAGACAAAGCATTCAAACTTAACAGGAATATAAAAAGGAATAAGATATGAACATATAAGTATATATCACATATTACTTATCATATCAGCAGAACTACTTATCAGACAAAAGCATAGCATATAAAATAATAACTATGCAATCATGTAAGACAAGTAACACACATACATATGCAGACAAAAATATTCAAAAACTGACTTTCATATATATAAAATTTAATTTCTCTCTCCATTTCTCCCCCTTTTTTGTCATCAGACAAAAAGGTAGGAAAGTGGACCATCATTGTCAGTAAGAATACAAAAACAAAAGAAAGGCCTAAGAAGATGGAGGAGGTGGGTTTGGATTTGGATTTTGTGGAGGGGCAGGACTTGGTTGGCAGGTTCTGGCTTTGTTGAAAACTGAGCATAATGCTCATCATCTGATTCATCATCACATTGGTGGGAGCCAGAGCTTCTGCAACTTGTTCTTTTACCTGCTCTTTCACCTCAGCTTTGACTCTTTCCTCTACAATTCTGCCAATGATTTCTTCAAAATTTGGAGGCAGTGAGAGTGGTGGTCTTGAGCTTTCAGCACTCTCCTGAGCATGAGCTTGACTTGGCATAGTGTCAAGAGCTCTTGAAGTCTGGGTTTCTCTGGATGAATGACAGTGATAGCTAATGGTTGAGATGTTGACTTTCCAGAAGTGCTTGGTCTAGACTCAGATTCAGCAACTTCCTCATTAGCAATAACTGGTGCAACAATGTCAATCTCCATGCCAGAGTCTTCAATATATTCTTCTTCAGTGTGCTCAGAAGGTGGTGATGGTGGAGGAGAGTCTGTGATTTGCAGAATTGGTGTAGGCAGTTCTTTAGCCCAGTGGACTTCATCTTCTACATAAATTGGACTGATGGTTGGAACACCTAGAATATCCTTGTAGATGAAGTGTCTGAAGTTAGACAGTCCACATTTGCCTCTCACCTTAGGAATGAACTTCTTTTGCTCAGAGGATAAGCCAGAAGTAGATGCTTCTGCTGTGCACTTCACAATATGCTTTCTCCATATATCAGCCAGTAGTCTATGATGTTTTGATCTGTATTCCTAACATCATCTGGCTTGATCAAGCAGGACTCTGGGAAGGGCATTTTTCCAGTGAACCTCTCCTTCTTCCTGTCCTTGTCCTTATTGAGATCAATCATAGGCAACATTGGACATATCATTCTTGGCTGGACTCCAATCTTGGTTTTATAAGAATGATTTAACCAGGTTATGGGTACAAAATTGGCAGCCCGCACAACCCTGAAGAGCTCAAATTCAGTCTTCAGCATGACATACATGAGATAATCTTTGATGTCAGCTGCCCTGCCATATTCACTTGGATGTACAAAAGTCTTCCACTTTGTATTTCTGTCCATTATGAAGGGAACATGTCTAAAGGATCTAGACCTTTTGGATATTACATCTTGTAGGTCTTTCTTGGCAGGATCCTTAGACCAATCAGTGATTATATGCCTCTCTACACCATCAGTGAAGGGTTTAAATGGAGGGTATCTGACAAGGTTTGAGTAGATCTTTCTGGGAGGGAATTTCTTTTGTGGTAGGTGAGTGACTAAGGGTCCATGTTTATTAAACATTTTGGATGGAGGGGTGCCTTTGGGAATGTCAGGGTAAGGTAAATACCAAGGTTTTACAGTGACATGTGGTTCATACTCATATTCTGGCAATGGATACCAGGGTCTGGTTGAGATTGGTTGTGGTTCATGAGTATGGTAAAGAATCTTCCAGTCCCTTTTAACTTTGGCCAGAGATTCAGACATGCCATTAAAAAGTTCGGAGGGGGGAGTGTAAGGAAATGGAATTCTTTTCATTTTTGGGAAAGGGGCACCAAGGATAATACCATCATCTGGTTGGTGAAACCAGGGATCATCCTCAGAGATCAAAGGTGGAAATCTGGGTTGTTGTGGTGAGGCTATTTGTGGTTGCTGTGGTGAGGGTGGTGAGGGGATATATACATTATTAATGTTAATTGGTTGATTTACAGACACTAATGGTGCAGAGACACAATCCATTCTATCCTCTAAGCTTGAAACTAAGGCATCTACTGCTAACTGAATAGGATCATTAGCAGGGATAGTTACCTCAGTAGCCATGGCAGACTTGGCTCTTCTCTGAGGTTACTATCTTCTAGTAGGAATAGCAGCACTGACAGCCTTTTGCTTCTTGAGGATAGCACTGATAGGAACTCTGTCCTCATCATCTTCATCCTCATCCTCATTGTGAGAAAGGAACAAGTTTCTTGTCCTTTTCTGAGCTCTTGCAGGTTGAGGGACCTTTGCAGTGGGTTCCCTGATGACAATGCCAGCTACAGGCCTTTTAGGAGCTTTTGTCCTAACGGCTACAATTTTCCTTCTGAATGTCCTCTTCATTCCTAGGACTTCAGCATTGTTTTGCTCAATCTGTTCTTCTTTAACCTTGAGCAATTCTTCCTGCTTAGCTAGGGCAATAGCTGTGTAGGTGCTCAGATTCATATTAGCAATGTTCATCATGCCAAAGATTGTAGTGCACATGCACTTTTGTGTCAGAATTCTTTCTTGCTCCTCAATTGGTTTGACAAAGATAAACTCATCCAGCTTCTGAGACTTGAAGATTTTTTATAACAGGTGGCAGTCAGGAATTCCTAAAATCTTCTTCCTTGTGACTATCGCATCTTTGAATCTTCCATATAGAATTCTTGGAAGGTTGATTTTAGTCTCTGTGATCAAATGACACAAGCAGAATTTATGTAGGGCAGAAAGATTGTCCTTTGACCCCACTTTATGTAGAATCACCTTGTTCAACATTTGATGAAGAATACGAACCTCATCCTTCATCTCTACAGACTTCCATGAGTGTTTCCTTACAGTGTCTTGTCTCATCAACAAAGCGGCTATTACTTCAGAACCACCAAGGTCCTTTTCCCATGAATCAGTAATAACTTCTCCTTCTTGAGAGCAGTTGATGGCTTCAGCTATGGTCTTTTCAGAAACCATGATTCTTCTCCCAACTACTATAGCAGAAATTTCAGCGTCTGACACCTGAGGGTTCCTCCAAAATGCCCTAATCAAGTTTGGATAAATGGAAACCCTTTCAACAAACATGCCGTCCCAGCCAGCGGCAGTAACGAACTTGCTAACATCTAGGTTGTAATCTTTTAGAATCCCGAAGTCAAAATGATGTTCAATAGCAAGATTAAATTTTTCAACATCGAAAGTTTCAGTTGAGGAGGCCATGGTTGAAGAAAGAAGGTTGGGGTTTTGCAAGTCAGAAAACAGAGAGTTGAAGTAAGTTTGAAGACGAAGGTTAACATAAAGTTTCCTCAGAGGGAAGGTTTCGTTTTTAAAGGTTTTGAATTCCAAAAGGTTTTCTTTTGGAAATAAATTAAACATTTTAAAAAAAAATACTAACTCAGCAGAGAGAGAATATAAAATAGATTTGTCTTTAAGACAAAATAAATGCAGTTAATAAATAATGTGAGAGTGGACGGGTTCAAGCAACAAAACAGTATGGACGCGACATGCAGTGGACGTGGTACAAAAGCAATGGACGCGATATGCAATGGACGTGCATTTAAAATCATGTAATAAGCTTGTAAATCATACATCAATAACAGAATTTCTCAAGCATGAATAACACAATTAATACCCAAATAACATGTTAAGATGTTTTCTAATAAAAATAAATCTGTCCTCAACAAGATGTTTAGTAAAGATATCTGCCCATTGATGGTTAGTATCTACAAATTGAATATCAAAAACACATTTCTGCACATAATCTCTTATGAAATGATGTTTGATCTCTATGTACTTAGCTCTAGAATGCAGTATTGGATTCTTACACAGATTAATTGTAGCAATATTATCACACATAAGTGGAATACTACTTACAAACACATTGTAGTCCTCCAATTGGTGTTTGATCCATAGAAGTTGTGAGCAGCAACTTGCAGTTGAAATATACTCAGCTTCAGCAGTTTGATAATGCAATGGTACTTTGTCTTTTGCTTGACCATGAGACAAGATTAGCTCCAATGAAGTGACATCTTCCACTGGTACTCTTTCTTTCAATTTTGTCTCCAGCATAGTCAGCATCACAGAAGCCAACTAATCTGTAATCTGCATTTCTCTTAAAGCACAAACCCAAATTAATAGTACATTTTAAATATCTAAAAATTCTTTTAACTGCTGATAAGTGAGATTCTCTAGGATCAGATTGAAATCGAGCACATAAGCAAACACTGAACATAATATCAGGTCTAGACGCAGTAAGATATAAAAGAGATCCTATCATACCTCTGTATACCTTTTGGTCTACATTTTTCTCTTTATCATCTTTGTTCAGTATGGACGTGGGATGCATAGGAGTGTTCATTGGTTTACAATCATCCATCTTGAACTTCTTTAGGAGTTCCTTTGTGTACTTAGTTTGATGGATGAACACCTCGTCCATAATTTGTTTAACTTGAAGTCTGTCGCAACCACATCGCGACGGGAGCGGCGAGCAACAACTAATTTAATATTAAAAAAATGAAGTCGCCACCAAAGTTTATTTATTTAGGGAAACATTGGAAAAACCCTTTTTAATTGAATAGTCTTCGAAAACAAATTTAGGGTTCGGGAGTCAATTATGCGTAGGGAAGGTATTAGCACCCTACGACATCCATTGAAAAATGGTTACCTCTAGTTAATTGTGCAAAATTATGTTAACTTCAAAAATATTCATTTCACCCTTTTTATTAAAACAATAATTAAAAACATAATTACAAATAATAAATAAACCATAAAGTATTTTATTTTATTATTTTTCAAGAGAAGAAAATGAATATTGATGAGAAATTAAAAAGGGTTTTATGAAAATTTATTTTTGGGCTTGACAGGAATAAATCCCGCTCCTACGTATCCCCGGGTGCAATAGGGAATTCAAAGCTACGTAGTTCTTTCTTAAAAAAATATTTCTTGGTTTGGTTGATTTTAATTATTTTTTATTTTCAGAAATTTAGGCTATCATGATAACCAAACAGGAAGAAGATCCAAAATGGTCATCATATTTTAATTATTTTGAAAATTAAGATTGCTTGCGATAACCAAACAGGAAGAAGATCCAAAGTGGCTACCATTAACAACCTATATTTTAGTGTTTTAGAATGCAAAACGCCACCGATAATCAAATAGGAAGTAGATCCAAAGTGACAATCATTAGCAACTTAATTCTTATTTTTGGAAATTAAAAGATGCTCACGGTAACCAAACAGGAAGAAGATCCAAAGTGGCTACCCTAACAACATAATTTTAATTTTAGAAAGTTGTTCATGATAACCAAACAGGAAAAAGATCCAAAGTGGCTATTGTTAGCAACTTAATTTTATTTTGAAAATTAAGGGTTGTTTGTGATAGCCAAACAGGAAGAAGATCCAAAGTGGCTACCATTAACAACCTATTTTAGGTTTAAGAAATTAAAAGGTGCTCATGATAATCAAATAGGAATAAGATCTATAGTGACTATCACTAACAACCTATTTTTATATTTTAAAGACTTAGGATCACCAAGTTGTCACAACTCAGGTGTCCTAAAAAAAACATGTATAAGAATTAACAAGATGTCACATCTCAGCTAACCCTTCTATTTTAAATAGTTAAATGATATTTGATTAATTTATTAATGTTAAAAAAAAAATGTAGTTTTAGAAAATAAATAGTTAATTGAGAAATTGGGTTGGTATATTATTATAAAGAAATATTTTAACTAAATCCTATATCATTTGTAAAGATAGATGCAGCAAAACACAGGGAGGAGGGTTATATTGATCAAATATTCATCCTACTCTATCATAACGTGCATAAATTCAGGTTCAACAATAATAATGAGTTAAAAATGAAACCAAATCTATTATACTGCATAGAAACCAACGACCAGAGAGAAAAAGGAAAGGGCTGAACCGTGAGACGCTTCCAAAGCAATGAAAATGGTGAGGCGGAGTGGCGACGTGCGGTTGAACCACGACGTACAGGCGTGATGGTGCTGGATGGCAGAACGGCGGTGTGCAGCACCGGGATATTCTATTGTGCTGTCATGACTGTGGGAAGGACTATGTGAAGGTATCTTTGATGATGGCTTGGGAAATATAGATGGTATCTGCTATGGTGTCTTTTCTCTTTTCTAAAAAAAACCGTCCAATCCTCTCTCTCAGGATCTGAACCTCCCCTTTTTATACTAATCATTGGTCACCTCTTCAAATGGATGAATTTTCTCCTTTTCTGTAACTGATTGAAATGTTATGAAACCAGAATTTATTAGCAATTAAAGGATGAATGATGGCTATTGATTTTTGCTCTTAAACTTAATCCTAACTGTTACACCAGAACCCAAAAGCCAACCCATTTTATTTCTCTATTTTCATTTGTTTACTTATCATTTATTTATTTATTTATTTGCTTTATTTTTTTTATTTTTTATTTTAATTTTATAACATTATATAAAAGAGAGGACAAAATATGGTGTTCATAGCTGCCCCTATTTACTTAGTTCTTACTAGATAATATGAATAACCATAGTTTTCTTATTATCGTTGTAAGAAATGAGTAAAGAAGTGAACCGTTATTTTGTCCGAAAACACAAGAAAGATGAAAAAAAACCTATGGAACCAGGTATCCATTGAGGCTGTTACGAAAGATGAGGAAGCTTGCAGAGTCGGGTATCCACCGAAGCTTGAAAAGAAATATAACAAGAAGCTTGCGGAGTCTGGATATCCGCCGAAGCTTGAAACAAAATATTAAAAGAAGCTTGCGGAGTCGGGGTATCCGCCGAAGCATGAAATAAAAGAGAGAAGCTTGCGGAGTCGGAGTATCCGCCGAAGCTTAAAACGAAAGATTAAAAGAAGCTTGCAGAGTCGGGGTATCCGCCGAAGCTTGGAAAGAAAGAAAAAAGAAGCTTGCGGAGTCGGGTATCCGCCGAAGCTTGAAAATGAAAAGAAGCTTGCGGAGCCATGGTATCCGCCGAAACTTGCAACAAAATATAAAAAGAAGCTTGCGGAGTCGGGGTATCCGCCGAAGCTTGAAAAGAAAGATAAAAAGAAGCTTGCGGAGGGGTATCCGCCGAAGCTTGAAAATGAAAAGAAGCTTGCGGAGCCGGGTATCCGCCGAAGCTTGCAACAAAATAAAAGAAGCTTGCGGAGTCGGGTATCCGCCGAAGCTTGAAAAGAAAGATAAAAGAACTTGCGGAGCCGGGTATCCGCCGAAGCTTGAAAAAAATATAAAAGAAGCTTGCGGAGTCGGGGTATCCGCCGAAGCTTGAAAAGAAAGATAAAAAGAAGCTTGCGGAGTCGGGTATCCGCCAAAGCTTGAAACGAAAAGAAGCTTGCGAGTCGGGTATCCGCCGAAGCTTGAAAAAATATAAAAAGAAGCTTGCGGAGTCGGGGTATCCGCCGAAGCTTGAAAAGAAAGATAAAAAGAAGCTTGCGGAGTCGGGTATCCGCCGAAGCTTAAAAATGAAAAGAAGCTTGCGGAGTCGGTATCGCTGAAGCTTAAAAAAAGATAAAAAGAAGCTTGCGGAGTCGGTATCCGCCGAAGCTTAAAAAAAGAAGCTTGCGGAGCCGGGTATCCGCCGAAGCTTAAAGAAATGAAAAGAAGCTTATAGAGACCATATGCCTACTAAAGCTAGCAAAGTCACGGCTTATGAGCCATGTGCCTGTCAGAACTGAACAAAGCATGATTAAGTAGACCAGTATGATCAATGATGCATGAAATGGTATGGCAATGCATGATGCATAAGCGCATAAGCAAGATGCAAGATGCATGATTTTTCAATGCATGATGCAGACAATAACATGTGATGAAGAATGCTTCTGGTGATTCGAAATCACAAAGTATGTTTATTTATTTATTTTTGCCATTTAATTCAATCCTTATGGTTTCAAGTGCCCTAGGGTTCAAGCTGAACAAGAGCTTTTTGAATTGATGAAACCCCCTTTTGGTTCACCTCTTTCTTCAGATATTTGATGAAAATGTCTCTTGAAATCATGTTTATTATTTTGAAGTGCCAATAGGTTTCTACCCAAGCTGAGCTAGTCATATAGGATTCATCATGCTTCCCATAATTTTTGAAACCCTCACAATAATCATGATGCTTTCAGGTGTTGTCACAAGTTTATGCTTCAGTATAGATTATCAAAAGAATAATACTTTGAACCAAAAGAAGTTGCAGACATAGATGAATATTTTATTATCTGAAGAAGGAAATTATTTACATAGACAGATTGGTATGAAAGCAGAATGAGAACACAAAGAGACAAAATGAGAATCAAACTAAAAGGTTCACTGAAAAAGGCAAAGCAAAGGTCTTCAACTACTCAAGTGATGCCTTCTGGAATGAACAATGCTAGTTTCCCATGTCTATAACTTTGAAAACTCATCAATCAGCTTCTGAGAACGTTGATTGCCCCAGTTTCACATGCCTTGTATATCTCAATTGCCCCAGTTTGAAGTCAAACTCCCTTTGCTGCTTCTGATGCAATCCTTTTTTTTTTTTTTTTCTTTTTTTTTTTTTATGACCCTAATTTTTGCCTGGGCCGCTCTTTCGAGTTTTCAGCCCACCAGGTCGCTCTAACTTTTGCCTAGGCCGCCTTTTCAGGTTTTCAACCTAGCGAGCTTTTCTTTATTTTTTTATTTTTCCTTCTTATTTTTAAGCATAATATTTTTTGACTGCATCAGAATTTATTGGAAGGGGAGGTCTTCACCATCCATCCTTGTGAGGATTAAGGCTCCTCCAGAGAAAGCTTTCTTCACAACATAGGGTCCTTCATAATTTGGGGTCCATTTACCACGATAATCCTTTTGGATGGGCAACATCTTCTTAAGCACTAGTTCTCCTTCTTGGAATTCTCGAGGACGAACCTTTTTCTCGTAGGCTTTCTTCAATCTCTTTTGATACAACTGACCATGGCACAGAGCAATCAATCTCTTTTCTTCAATCAAGTTCAATTGATCAAACCGAGCTTGAACCCATTCAGCTTCTTCTAATTTTGCCTCCATTAGTACTCTCAGCGAAGGGATCTCCACTTCAATGGGTAGCACCGCTTCCATTCCATATACCAGGGAAAATGGGGTTGCCCCTGTTGAAGTACGAACAGAAGTGCGGTAACCATGCAAGGCAAAAGGCAGCATTTCATGCCAATCTTTATATGTCACCACCATCTTTTGGACAATCTTCTTAATATTTATTTGCTGCTTCAACCGCTCCATTCATCTTTGGACGATATGGTGAGGAATTATGGTGCTGAATTTTGAAGCTATCAACTCTTTCATCATCTTATTGTTCAAATTAGTTGCATTGTCTGTGATGATCTTGCTCGGCAAACCATAACGACAGATTAGTTCCCTCTTGATGAACTTGACTACTACATTCCTAGTCACATGGGCATATGATGCAGCTTCAACCCACTTTGTGAAGTAATCAATGGCAACTAGGATGAATCGATGTCCATTTGAAGCCTTGGGTTCAATAGGTCCTATGACGTCCATTCCCCACATTGAAAATGGCCACGGTGCCCTAAGACATTCAGAGTTGTTGGCGGTGCATGAATATTATCAGCATATATTTGGCATTTGTGGCATTTCTTTACATATTAAAACAGTCAGACTCCATGGTCAACCAATAATGACCTTCTCTCAAAATCTTTCTTGCCATTGCATGCCCATTTGCATGAGTTCCAAATGAACCTTCGTGGACATCTTGCATAATCTTTTTAGCTTCGGTTGCATCAACACACCTGATAAGCACCATATCATGATTCCTCTTGTAAAGCACATTACCATCTAGGTAAAAACCCATTGCCAATCTCCTCAAGGTCCTCTTATCATTTTCTGTGGCACCAAGTGGATATTCTCGCTTTTGGATATAGCGCTTAATATCAAAGTACCATGGCTTTCCATCCAACTCTTCTTCTATTGTTTGGCAGTATGCAGGTTGATCTTGACTTTGTATCTTTATAAGCGGCATATCTCTCTCATAACTTATTGCAAACATTGACGACAATGTAGCCAAGGCATCAGCTAACTGGTTATGTTCACGAGGAATGTGCTGAAAAGTCACTTTGTCAAATTGTTCCATCAACCCCTTAATGTAAGCATGGTAAGGAGTCAACTTCGCATCTCGAGTCTCCCATTCTCCTTTTAACTGATGAATGACTAGAGCTGAGTCTCCATATACCTCAAGAACTCTAGCCTTCGATTCAATAGCTGCTTTGATTCCCATCACACAGGCCTCATATTCTGCGACATTATTGGTACAATCAAAACATAGCCTGGCTGTGAATGGAATAAATTGATTCTCTGGAGAGATCAAAACAGCTCCAATCCCATGCCCCAGTGCATTGGAAGCTGTCAAACAACAAAGTCCACTTTCCTTCACTTGAAGATTCTTCTTCCCCAAACAAAGCCATTATGTCTTCATCCGGAAATTCACACTGCATTGACTGATAATCTTCTATGGGTTGGTGAGCCAAATATTCTGCTAAAGCACTGCCTTTAATTGCCTTTTGAGTGACATATACAATATCATATTCTGATAATAACACTTGCCAACGAGCAATTCTCCCAGTCAGAGCAGGCTTTTCAAATATATACTTAATTGGATCCATTTTAGACACCAACCAAGTAGTATGACACAACATATATTGTCTTAACCGATGAGCGGCCCAAGCCAAAGCACAACATGTTCGCTCCAACAGAGAGTATCTCGCTTCACAACTTGTGAACTTCTTGCTTAGATAATAGATGGCATGTTCCTTCCTACCAGACTCATCATGTTGCCCCAGTACACAACCCATTGACTCGTCAAGCACTGTCAAATACATAATGAGAGGTCTCCCAGGCACTGGAGGCACTAAGACTGGAGGCTCTTGTAGATATTGCTTGATCTTTTCAAAAGCTTTTTGACAATCCTCATTCCATTCAACTGTTTGATTCTTCCGCAACAATTTGAAAATTGGCTCACAAGTTGCTGTTAACTGGGATATGAATCTAGCGATGTAATTTAGCCTCCCCAAAAATCCACGGACTTCTTTTTCTGTTCGAGGAACTGGCATTTCCAAGATTGCTCGCACCTTGTCTGGGTGAACCTCTATCCCTTTTTGACTAACCACAAACCCCAACAACTTGCCTGATCTTACACCAAATGTGCACTTAGCAGGATTCAACCGGAGTTTATACTTCCTCAGACGTTCAAATAACTTCCTTAAATTGACAACATGATCCTCCTCTGTCTAGACTTTGCAATCATATCATCAACATATACTTCTATCTCTTTATGCATCATGTCATGGAACAAAGTCACCATTGCCCTTTGGTAAGTTGCCCCTGCATTCTTATCCAAACGGCATCACCTTATAACAAAAAGTTCCCCACAATGTGATGAAGGTAGTTTTCTCCATATCCTCAGGAGCCATCTTAATCTGATTATACCCGGAGAAACCATCCATGAAGGAAAAGAAAGAAATGTTGAGCAGTATTATCCACCAGAAACATCTATGTGAGGTAGTGGAAAATCATCTTTAGGGCTAGCTCGTTCAAGTCTCTATAGTCAACACACATTCGAACCTTCCCGTCTTTCTTAGGAACTGGAACAATTGTTGGCAACCCATTGAGGGTACTTTGCAACTGCCAGGAAACCAGCATCAAATTGCTTCTTAACTTCTTCTTTAATCTTCATGACATCTCTGGCTTCATTCGCCTTAACTTTTGCTTGACCTGGGGACATTCAGGCTTTAGTGGTAACTTGTGCTCAACTATACTAGTATCTAGTCCAGGCATGTCCTGATATGACCATGCGAAGACATCAACATAGTCAAACAAAAGCTTAACCAACTTGTCTCGCTCACTTTCCTTCATACAAGTGCCAACTTTAACCTCCTTTTTATCGATTCTCAGTCCCCAAATTGATCATTTCAGTTACTTCCTCATGAGGTTGAATCATTTTTGCTTCTTGTTCAATTAATCTCCATTAGTTCAGGAGAAGGGTTCCAAATTATCATCTTCATCCTCATCGGCATGATTAATAGGGTAATCAAAATCATATGATGGGATCCTAGCATTGTCATTTTCAAAAGGATCACTTTTGGATCTGCATTATTTGAGAATGAATAATGAACAAAGTATGCAAGGTAGAGAACAAAAGAATGAACAAGCATATGAAGGTTGGAAGATGAAAGAATAACTGGAAAATTCAAAGTGCATTTTATTGATAAAAGATACTGCAATAGGATTTTGCATTACATAATTACTTTGAAAGTGAATCAAAAACCACAGGAAGCTCAACGATCTCCCCAGTTGCCAAGCTCTTCAGTTGGAGGACGATGGTAAACCAGATTAACATCATCTTCAGTACCATGATCATCATCAGCAGTAGCCACTTGATCTGCATATATAAACCCCGCACTTCGGAAGCTTTGCCGATATCACAGACGGGAAACCCCCTCAGCCTTTGGCTCCCGGCTTTCCAAACGAGCCAGCCTCTTCTCTCTTTTTATCTCCTGTGATTCTCCTCTTATCAGCTTTGGATGGTTTGTATCCCAACCCAAACTTGTCTTTATTTTCCCATAGCTTCATCAATTTTCCAAGCTTTTCCAGAGCCCTCCTTCAAAGCATAACTTTAGCACTCATCATAGATGCCTCAGATAACTGTGGTTTCATAATTGGGGTCCCTTCGCCTACAAAGGTAGCATTAGCAATCTCAAGTGCTTGGAAGGAGGTTTCAAGTGCCTCTTCCGCTGCTTCAATGTAGCGAGTTGACGACGGTTGACTCACCAATAAATCTTCTTCTGCTAAAATAATAACCAACTTATTATCCCAATGAACTTCAACTTCTGATGTAATGTGGAAGGCACAGCTCCAGCAGGATGAATCCCATGGTCTTCCTAGGAGGCAACTATAAGCTGGTGTGATATCCATCACTTGGAAAACCACTTCAAACGTATAGGGACCAATTTGAATTGGCAACTCAATCTCCCCAATGACTTCTCTTCTCGATCCATCGAAAAGCTCTCACTACCATGGTGCTAGGCTTCATGTATGACCCCATCAATAGGTAATTTCATGAGAGTCGACTTAGGCATGACGTTCAAAGAAGAACCATTATCAATGAGCACTCTAGCAAGGATATAATCCTGGCATTTTACAGAAATGTGTAGTGCTTTATTATGCCCCATTCCTTCAGCTGGTATTTCATCATCAGTAAAAGTAAGGTGATTATTGGCAGTAAATGCTACCAAATAATACCATCAAACTGATTGACTGTGATATCATGAGTGACATGAGCTTCATTCAATACTTTCATTAATGCCTTCCTATGTGGTTCGGAGCTCAACAATAAGAACAAGACAGATATCTTTGCAGGTGTATGATTCAACTGATCCACCCACTTTATACTCACTCTGCATGATAAACCTCAAATTCACCTGCCTCATCATCAGACACTATCTTCTTATATTCCTCTTTTTTTCTCGCTTTATTCATCAAGGTCCCATCTACTTCCTTCTCCTTCCCTTTCTCTTTTCTAAGCTCTTCCAGGGTATAAATTCGACCGCTTCGGGTCATCCCTCCCTGGCCTAGAAATATTGGTAACGGATGAAGTTCCAGATTTCAATTGATCTTCTTCAGAATTTCCCACATGGATTTCATATCATACCTCCATGGCAACTGCCTTAGTATCTTTATAAGGGAAAGGAGTCGGCACTTGAATAGTAAATCGGCTTTGGTGCACCAGGAATTTCCATCGTGGATTTCTTGGTATAACGAATTTCCAATGGTTTTGGAAAAGGAGGTGGCATACCAGAACCTTCATTCGGGCTACTTTTAGTATAAATGAATTTCTAGTGGCCTTGGAAAAGGAGTTGGCACACAAGACCCTTCAGTTGAGGCGTTCTTGATATAACGAATTTCCAATGGCTTTGGAAAAGGAATATTCTTCTCATCGTCCGACTGAAGTGTTAACACATCAAATTTTGCAGAACTTGGTTGAATTCATCACACTCTTCTATGGTGTGTTCGGCACTTGGGTGAAAACCCACATGTTTTCTTCCTTCCTTATAGATCATTTAAATCATACCCAACCTACAAAGCAGCTGCGAAGATGATCCTCATGGGGGATTCTAATCTCTTCCACCTTCCTCACCAAATGCTGGTCTACCAGTCCTTCAACTGTATTGACCGATAACTCTCATGGCCAGCCAAAGGGTTTTTGCTAACATTGGGACTATCTTTAGTGAAACTCAACCATTTGGCATTATCAAACCTTGCACTTTGAACTTCAAGCCTTTGCAATTTTTAGTTGAATGTCCCACTGCCCCTGCATGGTACTCACATTTAGCATTCGGGTCATATCCTTTGGGAAAGGAGGTTCAAGGGGCTTCATTGGAATGGGGGAAATCAATTGATTGCGGAGAAGGTCATGAAACAACTCCGTATATGACATGGGAATGGGGTCAAATTGAACTGGTTTCCTTTCTTGGTTATTTCGTGGTCTTTGTTGATTGGGACGGGAAGCTGCAATAGGTGGCCTTTTGTGATTGGTTAGGTTGAGAGTATTGAATTTGAGGAGTTGTGGCAGTGTGTGGGTATGTCATATAAGGGACTTGGATTGGTTGTTGGAAATTGGCATGAAAGTGGTGGGGTTTTCCTTGGGTATATCCTCCTTGACCCGACATAACAGCGTGAGTTTCACCTTCTTTTTTCTTTGTAAACCCCATGGTGGGTTTCTTTGCATTATTTGCTCCAACAGAATTATAAGCAATTTTTCCACTCCTCATTCCACCTTCATTTCTTTCACCAATGGATGACCATATCCGAAAAGTTGACGACACACTCCCAATCATCCTATCATAGAAAGGTGACTGAAGAGTGTCTATGAACATAGCAAAACCATTTCCTTTACAGACAGGGGTGGTTCTACTTATGCTGCCAATCCCCTCCATCTTTGGGCATACTCCTTGAACGTCTCATTATCCCTTTTCACCATATTTTGCAATTGCATTCTGTCGGGGGTGCCATATCAATATTGTACTTGTACTGCTTTAGAAAAGCATCTGCCAAATCCTTCCAACAGCGAACATGAGTGCGGTCAAGGTGTGTATACCAACTCGAGGCTGCCCCACAGTCAGATTATCCTGGAAAAAAGTGAATCAGAAGTTTTTCATCATGTGCATATGCTGCCATTTTCCTGCAATTACATGGTCAAGTGACTTCGTGGACATGTAGTCCCCCTTGTACTTATCAAAGTCTGGCACTTTAAACTTGGGTGGTACCACCACATTTGGAACAAGACAGAGATCTGAAGCATCATCAAGACCATAATAACCCTCCTCCTTCCACAGCCCTCAATCTCTCCTCAAGAATTTGCAACTTGGCTTTAGATTGAGGATTTTCAGCTGAGAAATTATGCATAGTATTTGCATAAGAATGAAACGGCACAATAACAGGGTATGGATTTGGCGAGTTTCCTTGGGCATTGTGGTGAAGAATTTGTGGTTGCGTAGGATTTTGGGAATTGGTGCCTTGGGGTGGAATATAACCAGGTGGAAGGCCATGTGTCATGAAAACAAGAGATGGAATTTGAACCTGTGGGGTTTCAGTGCTTGCATCAGGGCCCGGTGGTTGGGTTGAATTCTGCGCAGCAGCAACAGGGGTTTGGAGATTATTCTCTAAAGAGTTGGTGGCGAATGGTGGTGTGTAGCCAAATGGAAGGCCATAAGGTGGGAACTGTGGAGCTTGGGTGTCCTGAGGATTGGTGCCTAGTGGTTGTGTGGGAACCTGTTGGTACATTGTAAGTGGAACCAACATTCCTTGAGAATTAAGACCGTAATGCAGAGGCACCGAACTGAAACCGGGTGGATGAGAAGGTGTGGCTTGTTCTTCTTCATTCACTGTTGAGGAGGCCCCATCTATGTTCTTGTTCTTTTCAAGAGACTGAAGCATTTCTAGAACCTTGGACATTTGCTCCTTCAATTGAGTGACATCATCTTTTTGCTCTAGTTCAGCCATGATCCTTGATTGAGAGCGTGTCCGAACCAGTTTGTTTATTTTTTCTGATAATAAAAATGATATGAGTATGCAAAGAGAAAATGAATGAATGAATGAATGAATGAAGATGCAATATTTTTTTATTTTTATTAAGATGTGGGAATGCTAGAGAATCACAGTGTCTGCCCAGGTGTGGGTAATTCTAAAACACTAAAAACATATGGAATCAAGCAACAAAACTTTTATTAATTATCAAAATCAAGTACACTATATCGCAGACTTTTACACGGCCTTCTAGTACAGCCCTTTGTTTCATCTTTTCTATCACTCCTTGCAATATTCAATAAATTCAGAAATTTCAACTGATGGAGAAAAACGGACTCATCATCCCTTCAGCCCTCCTTAATAATCTTGGCACATCCTCAATTGCTTGGTTGGTTAACCATGCTAACTTTGTATAACAATCCTTCCAAAACATGCTTTCATTATTGAGCCCTTTGATGATCCTCGCATGATCTTCCACATGATTATCTAACTCTGTGAATTGGTTTCTCCAAACATTCCTTCGTTCTTGAGCTCATTGATGATATTCTCTTGATCTCTTATGTAACCTTTCAACTTACATGCATTTCCTTGTTCCTTCTTCAGCCCCTCTTGATTCATCGTCGCTACCTGCTCTACTTCTTCTCAGTGCTGCCTTTCATTGTTGACCCTGTTCTCATACTCAGCCACCACATTTTCTAATTGTTGTTTCAAATCCCCGAGTTGCCTTTGCACACTCCTCTCAGCCATCTTGGAATTTTTGTATAATTCTTTCAACTGTTTGGCTTCATCCAAAGCTTTATCTCTTTCTTTTCCACGCCAGCTCTAACTCCTTATTTGCAGCCCTCAAGCAACCTTGTGTCTTGAACTTACATTCTTCTTCCACTCTTGCCCCTCTTATTGGCTCTTCTCAAGACATTGTCTCTTCTAAGTGCTTTCTAGGTGCAAAGCCTTGATTTCCCGAAGAGCTTCTTCTAACTTCTCTTGCAGTTTCTTCTTCTCTTCTTCTGACTTCAGGCAATGCTACTTTAAGGTTCTCTACCTCTTCGATGCTAATTGGAAGCGTCTCATCAACAATTTCCTTTTCAGCTGGAATTGAGCCTTGAAAAGGTAACCCGACTTTCTGAACCCTATCCCTTAGCCATTGGACGATAACTCTCTTTTGCATCACAACTCCTTTTTCCAAGCTCTTTACTTTTTCGAATGACACGATCCCAGGCTTGGCGGATTCTTCTAAGCATTTCAGTGTCCTTCATATCCTTCTCATAAAGAACAAAAGGAGTTATCATTTTCTTCAGCTGGTGGGTCTTTCATAGGATAACCAAGTTGCCTTAAAACCAAAGAGGGGTTATAATTAATGCACCCTCTTGTTCCCATGAGTGGTACATTAGGAAAATTCCCACATTGATATATTACCTCCTGTACCTTCTGCCACTGCGGGGTACCATCGAACTGTTTTTTCATTAAGATCAACAAGATTTTGAGGCCCATTCACGATTATTCCTAACCTTCACATCACACATCTTGAAATCTCCAATTGGACATGACACTTTGCATTTATTACTAAACATGTGAGTGACGAGCCAAACATAAATTGTAGGCAAGCAAACATAATATCCTTCCTCTCTTTTCATGACAATGATTTAAAGGTACAATATGTGTCTGCAGTACAGTTGTTACCGGGACTTTCTCCTTATCCCGTAGGGCCAGGAAAACATCAATTGCTTGCAAAATCTATATACTCATCAATATGTGGGAATATAACAATCCCATAGATAGTCAGAGCCAACACATCCTATGAACGAAGTCCAATCCTCAATTTTTGCTAGATATTTCATTCTTTCTTCCAATACTTCTGTGTAAATCCTTCAAAGCCATTTTGGTTTCGCTTCTTGCCTTGCAACTCCTTCACCTGAACTTTCAAAACTCCAGCAACTGTCTGCAAGGATGGATAATGTCCCAAGTATTGGTAAGGCTTGATATTTTCCAATGGATATCCCAAGATTTGTGCAAATTCCTCCAATGTAGGGGCCATCTGAAAATCCTGAAAAGTGAAGCTCCTCACGGGAGGATCATAGAATTGAATCAACGCAGTAATAGCCTCCACTTGCACATCCACCTCTAGCAACGCAAGAATCTTTCCATACTTTCTGTCAAAGGTTGAGACGCTAAATTTTGTCATCATGCCAGCACAAGCTTTTAGACTCTCAACCTCAGGCTTCTTATTTTTGGATGTATGAGCTTCTTCATCATGATTGTGGTTGTCTCACTGCTTGATCCCATATAATCTCAATGAAACTACTCACAACGAGCCTTTGAACACCCATGATTCTCTGACATACCCAAATGAAATGAGAATGAGTGACTTTACAAAAATATCAATTTTTTGTTTACTATTTTATTTTTGAAACATGAATGCAGATGCACGATGATGCAACATGATGTTAAACATGCCTTTTGCAATAGAAGAAGAAATTATCATGCTAGATTTTTTTTTTTTGAGACATTTGTTCTTGTGAAAGCTCTCTTGGATGGCTCTATAATCTCGTTGACTTTGGTGCTCTAGAGCTAAGTTCTCTTTCAGAATATTAACCACAACGATAGGTAAACTACCAGGTGTGGAACATCCTGAAAGAGCACACTCTAGATGAGATTCTCATAATAACCAGACAGGAAGTAGATCCAAAATGGTTACCACTAACAATCTCCTCTCTTCTTAGGCTTCACACAGGCCCGGGTATAGGGTCCCACTCATAAGTGTGTGCAAAAGTGTAGGTGTAGTGTGTGAACCAAGCATCATAATAAAAATATTTACAACTTGCACACATAAGCAAAAAAACAAAGAGGGTGAAATAAATAAAGAAGAAGGAAATTTTTTTTGCACAAATAACTATGTAAGGCTTGACTCTCTTAAAAAAATTCCCCAGTGGAGTCACCATCTGTCGCAACCACATCGCGACGGGAGCGGTGAACAACAACTAATTAATATTACAAAAATGGAGTCGCCACCAAAGTTTATTTATTTAGGGAAACATTGGAAAAACCCTTTTTAATTGAATAGTCTTCGAAAACAAATTTAGGGTTCGGGAGTCAATTATGCGTAGGGAAGGTATTAGCACCCTACGACATCCATTGAAAAATGGTTACCTCTAGTTAATTGTGCAAAATTATGTTAACTTCAAAAATATTCATTTCACCCTTTTTATTAAAACAATAATTAAAAACATAATTACAAATAATAAATAAACCATAAAATATTTTATTTTATTATTTTTCAAGAGAAGAAAATGAATATTGATGAGAAATTAAAAAGGGTTTTATGAAAATTTATTTTTGGGCTTGACAGGAATAAATCATGCTCCTACGTATCCCCGGGTGCAATAGGGAATTCAAAGCTACGTAGTTCTTTCTTAAAAAAATATTTGTTGGTTTGGTTGATTTTAATTATTTTTTATTTTCAGAAATTTAGGCTATCATGATAACCAGACAGGAAGAAGATCCAAAATGGTCATCATATTTTAATTATTTTGAAAATTAAGATTGCTTGCGATAACCAAACAGGAAGAAGATCCAAAGTGGCTACCATTAACAACCTATATTTTAGTGTTTTAGAATGCAAACGCCACCGATAATCAAATAGGAAGTAGATCCAAAGTGATAATCGTTAGCAACTTAATTCTTATTTTTGGAAATTAAAAGATGCTCACGGTAACCAAACAGGAAGAAGATCCAAAGTGGCTACCCTAACAACATAATTTTAATTTTAGAAAGTTGTTCATGATAACCAAACAGGAAGAAGATCCAAAGTGGCTATTGTTAGCAACTTAATTTTATTTTGAAAATTAAGGGTTGTTTGTGATAGCCAAACAGGAAGAAGATCCAAAGTGACTACCATTAACAACCTATTTTAGGTTTAAGAAATTAAAAGGTGCTCATGATAATCAAATAGGAATAAGATCCATAGTGATTATCACTAACAATCTATTTTTATATTTTAAAGACTTAGGATCACCAAGTTGTCACAACTCAGGTGTCCTAAAAATATATATATAAGAATTAACAAGATGTCACATCTCAGCTAACCCTTCTATTTTAAATAGTTAAATGATATTTGATTAATTTATTAATGTTAAGAAAATATGTAGTTTTAGAAAATAAATAGTTAATTGAGAAATTGGGTTGGTATATTATTATAAAGAAATATTTTAACTAAATCCTATAATCATTTGTAAAGATAAGTACGTGTGATCAAATAATTTTAGGGAGTTTGATAAAATATTCTATTTGTAGCATAATATTATCGTTATTCTTATTTTTATTTTTATTATTATTGCATAAGTCATTTAAATATTATTTAACATCAAATTCATAAAACTAACCATGTTCAACCCCATCACGTTTATGCTACGTGATGCAGCAAAACACAGGGAGGAGGGTTATATTGATCAAATATTCATCCTACTCTATCATAACGTGCAGAAATTCAGGTTCAACAATAATAATGAGTTAAAAATGAAACCAAATCTATTATACTGCATAGAAACCAACGACCAGAGAGAAAAAGGAATGGGCTGAACCGTGAGACGCTTCCAAAGCAATGAAAATGGTGAGGCGGTAGTGGCGACGTGCGGTTGAACCACGACGTACAGGCGTGATGGTGCTTGGATGGCAGAACGGCGGTGTGCAGCACCGGGATATTCTATTGTGCTGTCATGACTGTGGGAAGGACTATGTGAAGGTATCTTTGATGATGGCTTGGGAAATATAGATTGGTATCTGCTATGGTGTCTTTTCTCTTTTCTAAAAAAAACCGTCCAATCCTCTCTCTCAGGATCTGAACCTCCCCTTTTTATACTACATCATTGGTCACCCTCTTCAGATGGATGAATTTTCTCCTTTTCTGTAACTGATTGAAATGTTATGAAACCAGAAATTATTAGCAATTAGAGGATGAATGATGCTATTGATTTTTGCTCTTAAACTTAATCCTAACTGTTACACCAGAACCCAAAAGCCAACCCATTTTATTTCTCTATTTTCATTTGTTTACTTATCATTTATTTTTTTATTTTTTTATTTTTTTTTATTTTTTATTTTAATTTTATAACATTGTATAAAAGGGAGGACAAAATATGGTGTTCACAAAGTCCAAGAAAGAACTTGAGTTCTCCCATCATGCTCATTTCAAATTCTTTCTGCATTAACTTTGAGAATTCTTTGCACATAGATTCATTAGTAGCACCAAATATAATATCATCAACATAAATCTGTACTACTATGAAATTGGATTTAATTGACTTTCTAAACAAGGTTGTATCAACCTTTCCTCTATTAAAGCTATTATCCATCAGAAATGAACTTAGCCTATCATACCAAGCTCTTGGGCTTGTTTTAGGCCGTATAAGCTTTCTTAAGCTTATTAATACATGTTCAGGTTTGGGTTCACTTTCAAAAACCCCGGAGATTGCATTACATACACTTCTTCATTGATAAAGCATTAAGAAAAGCACTTTTTACATCCATTTGAAAAAGCATAAATATTATGATGTGCAGTTAAATGAAAGTAAAATTCTAATAGCTTCTAATCTAGCAACAGGTGCAAAGGTTTCAGTGTAATCTATACCTTCTTCTTGAGAGTAACCTTGTGCAACTAATCTTGCTTATTTCTGACAACCTTACCATTTTCATCAAGCTTGTTTCTGTAAACCCATTTTGTTCCTATAATAGATTTATCTTTAGGTAGGGGTACCAGAGTCCAGACATCACTTCTTTTAAACTGATTTAGTTCTTCTTTGCATAGCTAGAATCCAGCCATTGTCCAGCAGAGCCTCGTCTACTGTCTTTGGTTCCAACTCAGAGACTAGTGCAGTATTCTTCCTGCTCTCTGAAGGTTGATCTGGTTCTAAGCTTATCACTTGGATTTCCAATGATTTGATTTGGTGGATGATAATTCTTGAAATACCAAGATTTTCTGAACATTGTCTTGATGAGAGGTGGATGTTTCTGGTTGTTGAGGAGGGTCTTCAACTAGATCATCAGCTTTTACTTCTGTTGTTTCTCGTGAGATGTTTAAATCAAGATCTGCAAAAGCTTCATCTAGCTCTGACAATTTCTTATTAGGCTGCTTGTCATCAAACTTAACATGTATACATTCTTCTACTACTAGAGTTCTAGAATTATACACTCCAAAGCCTTTTGATGTTTCAGAAAATCCTAACAGGATTCCATTGTTTACTTTTGCATCAAACTTACAAGGTGATCTTTAGTGTTAAGAATATAGCATTTACAACCGAAAGGATGAAAATATGAAATGTTGGGTTTTCGTTCCTTCCACAATTCATAAGGAGTCTTATTCAAGATTGATCTTATGTATATTCTGTTCTGAATGTAACAGGCAGTATTAACAGCTTCAACCCAGAAGTGTCTAGGGACATATTTGTCATTGAGCATAGTTCTAGCCATCTCTTGAAGAGATCTGTTCTTTCTCTCTACCACACCATTTTTCTGTGGTGTTCTAGGTATTGAGAAATTGTGAAGAATACCACTATCTTCACAGAACTTAAGAATAACTCATTTTCAAACTCTCCCCCATGGTCACTTCTGATTGAAGTGATACACATGCCTTTTTCATTCTGTACACGTTTACAGAATACAGAAAAGACCTTGAAGGACTCATTCTTGTGAGCTAGGAACATAACCCATGTCCATCTTGTGTAGTCATCTACAATGACTAGACCATATTTCTTACCACTGATAGACACAGTCCTTAGTTGGACCAAAAGATCAAGGTGTAACAGTTCTAGTGGTCTCTTGGTATTAACAATATTCTTAAATTCAAAAGAACCTTTAACTTGTTTTCCCTTCTGACATGCATCACAGAGAGCATCAGATTTGTACTTAAGGTTTGGTAATCCTCTCACGAGGTTATGCTTATTTAGCTTTGAGATTAATCTCAACCTTGCATGACCTAGCCTTTTATGCCAAATCCACCGCTCATCTTTAATGGATACTAAACATGAGACACTCTAATTTGAGAGGTCCTCCAAGTCAATTTTGTACAAATTGTTTTGCCTCTTAGCAGTGAATAAAATTGATCCATCATTCTTCTTGACATAACACATGTTCTTATTAAAAGAAACATCATATCCACTATCACATAATTGACTTATGCTCAGCAGATTATGTTTTAAACGATTCACTAAAAGAACATTATCAATGGAGGGAAAAGAATGTTTACCAATTTTACCTATACCAGTAATCTTTCCTTTCTGGTTTCCTCCAAATGTCACCCAGCACCATCCTTATGTCTAAGGTCTTGGAACATATACTTTTCTCTCGTCATGTGACGTGAGCACCCACTGTCCAAGTACCAAGATGTCTGTTTCTTTCCTGTTGTTAACCAAATCTGCAACAGGTATTATCTTGTCCTTAGGTACCCAAAATGACTTGGGTCCTTTCATGTTAGTTTTCATTGGACGAGAATGTTTAGTATGCCTGTTATGTATGCATCTATATGTAGTATGCCCACTTTTTCCACACACTTTGCAAAAGGTGTTGGACATGCCTGACTTGGCTTTAGCATACCTAGCTGGAGCTTTTGAAGCTCTTTGCTGCATAGATGGTTTTGACTTATTGTAAGATGCCTCATGCTTCTTATTGTCATAACCAATGCCAGATTTATCAAATGGTGACCTCGAATACCTTAGGATAAGACTAAGCTTATCTGAGCCTCCTACAAATTTTGACAGAGTGTCTGTTAAGTATGTTACATCTTGTTTCAGTTTTGCAACTTCACAAGAATTGTCAGGCTCACATTCAAGTTTGTCAGTTAGACTGACATTCTCTGATTTGAGTTTATCATTTTCTTGAGCTAAGGTTTGTTTTTCAATACAGACTCTATCATATTCTCTTGTTAATTTTGCAAACTTCTTTTTAAGACTTTTGTATTCATGAGATAGTATGGATGAGTCATGCAGTAATTCATCAAAGGCATTTTTGAGAGTAGACGGGTCAGAATTTGTTACCTCATCATCATCAGTGTACTCATTCTCTGATGATGTGTCAGCCATGAGGCAAATGTTTGCCTCTTCCTCAGCTTCCTCTTCCTCATCTGATAGGGATAAGTCCAAGTCCTCCATGTTGCCATTCAAGCCCTTCTTTTTCTTGAAGAACTTCTTCTTATCTTTTCAGCTTCGGACAATCAATTTCGAAATGACCAGGCTTCTTGCATTCAAAGCATAGGGGTGGACCTTTTTCTTTGGAGTTTGATTTCTCCTTAGAAAACTTCTTATTGAACTGCTTTCTCTTGAAGTTACCTTTCTTTCTCCATATATGTTGTATCTTTCTGGAGATAAAAGATAATTCATCTTCATCTGATCCTTCATCACTGTCTGAAGGTTCAGCATCATTGAAGACTCAGCAGCTTTAAGGACTTTTGAAGAGCTGGCTTTCTTTGCCTTTAAGGCAATGGACTTTCCCTTTCCGGAATTGTCTTCTTCATTTAGTTCAAGCTCATGAACCTTTAATGACCCTAGAAGCTCTTTCCAGAGAGAGAGTATTCAGATTCTTAGCTTCTTGAATGGCAGTGACCTTTGGTCTCCACTGTTTGGAGAGATTTCTACGAATTTTTCTGATATGATCTCTATTCTCATATATTTTTCCAAGAGATCTGAGACTGTTAGTTATTGTTTGAAATCTTCCAAACATCTGATCTATAGTCTCATGATCTGTCATTTTAAAGAGCTCATACTAGTGAACCAGCATGCTTATCTTTGACTCCTTCACTTGTGATGAACCTTCATGAGCAAGAGCCAGTGTATCCCAGATTTCTTTTACTGTATTACAGCTGTGAACCTTATCATGTTCTGATCTGGTGATGGCACACAATAAGTAATGTTTGGCCTTGAGATTTAGTTGATGTTTAGATTTTGATCTGCACTCCAATCTGCTCTAGCCAAGGCTGCTCCATCTTCACCTCTTGGCTCAGTATAGCCCATTCTCAATCAGTTCCCAGATGTCTAAGTTCTGTGCATCCAAGAAGGCCATCATTCTCTTCTTCCAATAATCATAATCAGTTCCATCAAAGAGTGGAGGTCTGTTGATAGCTTGTCCTTCTGCATCCATGGTTGTTGGATCGTACTTCCTCAGCACTTGTTAGATGCTCAACCCTTTCGAGGCTGAGCTCTGATACCAACTGAAGTTCACACAGGCAAACACAAGAGGGGGGGGGGTTGAGTTGTGTTTGTTAATATTTTTCGAAAACAACCTTTTCAAGAACAGTTTTCTTACACAAAGATAAAGAGGCAAAAGCAAACACACAGGAAAAACAAACTTTTTAAAAGCTTAACAAAATCAAGTTCAAAATCCTCACAGTTAGTAGTAAACAAATAAAACTGAAGAGATAAGGGATTAGAAGATTCACGCAAGATGTTTTCTCCTGGTTCACTCTCTTCCAACCAAGAGCTACGTCCAGTCCCTTCTACTTGAAGGTTTTTCTTACTAGTCTCCAAATAGATTATAGCAAGTATTCAATACCTCTCCAGGCTCACAAGTATTCCTTTCTTACCAAGCCTCTTCAGGCTCTACCTCTAACAAAGAGATTTGGTTTCTTTTGATCTTCTAACTCACTATGTGTGAGGATATGAAAGTTTAAGATCAGATGAATATTATAACAATATGCAAGCTAAGATATTACAAACTTTGCTTTCTGAAAGAATAAAAGAAAGTTGGCTAGCAAGAGATTTCTTGTGAATTCTGTATATGCGCAAAGTTTCTTTATTCAAAAGTCTTTGCCTTCTATTTATAGAGGACCTTGCCCTTCTCTTCAAATTCTTCAACGGTTCAATTTGAATTTTCCCGTTTAGGGATAGAATCAAGAGTGTAATATCCGTTGTGACTCAGCTTGCTCGTGGCCATTGTACTATATGACAACATTCTTGCATGAAACGGGCACACTTCTGAGCAAATGCAACTTGAAAACTGTCTTTCCAGCATAAAAGGTGACAGGGTATAAGTCGTTTTGCATTGTACTATTTTGCTTTTTGCAATTTCGTCATATGTACTATGTTTCTCTCACAGAAACAAGTCAATAAAACGTTAATAACAAATAAGAAGGACCAATATATAATTTAAATAAATATCAAACATTTGAAATAAATATTTCTATATGGTCAGAGATAGGTATTCTGATTATATCAAGCATTCATTGTAAGTGAAGAGCTCGTCTACTTAAAAAGTACGTCTATACGCTCATAGCTAAAATTCAATTTTAGCTCATCAGTGAAGTGGCAAATTTTGCTCGTCCATTATCAAGTCTTTGGACTTGCTACATATCGGTGAATAGCTTAAATTTGCGTCTGTTCTATAGCTCGTCTATTCAAAATAGAGTAGAGCTCATCTATTGGTACTGGTTCTATATTCCGTCTACTAGAGTATATTCGTATAATTAAAATATACCATATATCTGAAAGGCTCGTCTACTCAGTTGGACGCGTATATAGGCTCTGTTAATGAGTTTCCATAACATATTGAATTTTGAATAACCTGTAAGACTTAGGTAAAACATGTTAGAACTTAACTAATACTTTGCCATACAAATTTAATCCTTTTTGTTAACATCAAAACACAGAGATTATTTAATCCAAATTACTTTGGTTCCAACATTGAGGAGTTTATATCAAAAGTCAAGCAACATTGTGATTATGCCGAAGAGGGGAGGATTAGATGTTCGTGCATAAAGTGCAATTGTATGACGGTTTTGAGTGATGATGACGTGAAGTTACACCTATACAAACATGGGTTCAAGCCTAATTATTGGATATGGACTGATCATGGTGAGGAGTTGCCGAATATTGATCTGAATGAAATCGGTGGTGACGATCTTGACATGGATCCATCAGGCAATGGCTTACACGACGACTATGTCGAACAACTCCAATCAATGTATATGATGGTGGATGATGTCTTGGGCAACATGGGAATTTCGAGGCGGATGAGTCTGATGACATGGAAGAGCCTCCTAATGAATCGGCGCAGAGATTCTACAATCTATTATTAGAGACAAATAATCCATTGTATGAAGGGACGTTAGATTCAAAATTATCAATTTGTGTTAGGCTTCTAGCTTGCAAGTCCAATTGGAATGTCCCCGAGCAGTGTTTAGAATTTTTTTGTAAAATGCTTCAAGATGTGACACCTTTCAAAGAGTTGTTGCCAAAAAGTTATTATGATGCGAAGCAGTTGGTGTTGAAACTAGGGTTCGGGCACAAATGACAGCGCGTTGGAAGAATGTAAATTTTGTCAGACACCCAGGTACCACGTTCAAAGTAGTGACCGTAGTAAGAACAAACAAGTTCCTGCGAAGACAATGTTCTATCTGCCAATAATTCCAAGGTTACAGAGACTGTTTACATCAACGCAAACTGCGGGGACAGATGAGGTGGGCATTATGAAAATAGAAGAAAACCGGGCATTATACGCCACCCTTCTGATGGTGAAGCCTAGAAGCACTTCGATCAGGTACACCCTGATTTTACAGTAGATCCTCGTAATGTACGACTTGGGCTGTGCTCAGATGGTTTTACCCCGTACATTCAGGCGTCAGCCTCGCCATATTCATGTTGGCCAGTGATTGTTACACTGTACAATCTTCCTCCCGAGATGTGCATGTCAAAACCGTATATGTTTCTGACTTGTCTCATACCGGGATCATCTAGTCCAAAGACTGGGATAGATATATATTTGCAGCCTCTGATCGATGATCTGGAGAAGTTGTGAGATGGTGTGTTGACGTATGACGTCTCAAAGAAGCGAAGCTTTATGATGAGGGCGTCACTGATGTGGAGTATAAATGATTTTCCTGCATATGGCATGCTCTCTGGTTGGGGGACCCACGGTATATTGGCGTGCCCGTATTGCATAGAGTATGGAAAGGCTTTTACCCTGAGATATGGTGGCAAAAGTTCCTGGTTTGATTCTCATCGTCGGTTCTTAGATCGTGAACATCCGTTCCAAAGGAATACCCAAGCATTCAAAAAGAATCGGACAGAAGAGGAAGGTCCACCACTTTTGTTGACTCCTGAACAAATATGGGGTCAGGTTAAGGATCTTCCTAAGGTCACTGAAGCAGGTGTGTCAAAATTATTGGGGTATGGAGAATGGCATAACTGGACAAAACAAAGTATTTTTTGGGAACTACCGTACTGGAAGGATAATCTGTTAAGACATAACCTTGATGTGATGCATATTGAGAAGAATTTATTTGACAACATTTTTAACACGGTTATGAATGTGTCTAGCAAGACGAAGGACAATGAGAAGGCAAGGATGGCCATAGCTCTGTACTATAGACGTAAGGATTTGGAGCTGAAGCCGCAGCCGAATGGAAAAATGGTCAAACCAAAAGCTTGTTACACTCTAACCGTAGATGAAGCAAAGTCAATTTGTCGGTGGTTAAAAGACCTTAGGACGCCTGATGGTTATTCCTCTAATTTGGCACGATGTTCTGATGTAAGAACGGGGAGGCTTCATGGGATGAAAATTCATGATTGTCATGTATTCATGGAGTGTTTGCTTCCTATTGCTTTCGGTTCGTTGCCCCCACATGTTTCAAACCTGCTTACAGAAATCAGTCATTTCTTCAGAGATCTATGCTGTGCAAGTTTAAGAGCAGATGATCTGAAAAAGATGGAAGAAAACATTCCAATAATTCTGTGCAAGATGGAGAGGGTTTTTTCCCCAGATTTTTTGACTCAATGGAACATCTCCCTGTCCATCTTGCATACGAAGCGATGCTTGGTGGGCCAGTACAATATAGGTGGATGTATCCGTTTGAAAGGTAATAATGTTATATTTTCACATTTAAATAATTAGCGTCCCTTGAATAATGACTTGTCACTAATGTTTCTGCTCACTTAGATTCATGGGTGTAACACCCTTCTCGGGCGCTACATTGTCTGTGACATTTCTATTTTATAAGACCGAGTAAAGCGGAAAATAATTCTTTTACCAAAAATATGGGTTTACTTTTTGCTTTTCTCTTTCGCAAATGATACCATACATATTCATTAACATACATCATCAACTCATATATAAGTATTTTACAAACCATGTTCCAAGTACCATCAGTCATACATATTCATAAAGAAGGCGGAAATACCAATGCCCGAAAAGCAACAGTAACTTACTGGAAATATGTTAATATTAATAGTAACAACTTTAGAGACATAGCTCCACAAAATATAACGTAGACACGAGACTGGCCAGATACAAAAGAAATGACAAAATGTCCATTACACTAAAGCCCTCGAGACTGTGTCCATGTCTCTAAGTACTCTCAAACTCCAGCGGGGTGTGATGGAGAAACAGTGCTGTCGTCATCTTCGCTAGACGTAAGATAGAAAACAACAAACCAGAAAATACAGAAATGAGGTGAGATTTCCGTTCATCTTACACTTAACGCAGACATGCAATGGTACGACACACAAGTACGTACAAATATCAACAAACAGTTATATCATCCATCACAACAGAAATAATAATATTTCACAACAACATAATCACAGGGCACCGTTTTCCCTAGATAGAAGATATCTAAGACTCGAGGAATGACCTCTGATTCCCTATACCATGGTTTTAACAAACAGTCGGAGAGAGTGGTTCGGAGGATTGTTCCGGAGTCCATCAGCCTTGGGTTATAAAATCTGTCAACAGTCATCATGGTGCACATAGGCTTTTTCGGGAACATCCTTCACTACCAGAAAATACATAGTGTCTAGTAGAGTATGTCGGTGTATTACAAGATCACCATGCCACAGAAGAGCAACCAACTGGGCCTATATGAGTATTTCATACCCCGACACCCCCAAGCATCAATAGATCGTCACTACGAAATTCGCACCCGCATTAAAGTGTTAGCTTAATCTCCTAGGCACAACGGCCTTACAGAACATAGTTTCACTACGTGTTTAGGCAAACTTTGCCGGAAATGCGTTCTTCTCGTCCATCCATCGGATAACATTGTTTGACTCCATTGGAATCCTTTCAACATACTGTAACATATGCTAGATGTTCTTAAGTCCGAATCACCGGTACTTAATCATCAAGCTAAAGTTCTCAAGTAACCTTTCATCTTTGTGCAAAGTTTTCTTAAAATACTTGATTAAAATCCTAGCACATTATGAGATTGGAACACAGGTCCAAATATTTATTTCTCTGTACTTTTCTAGTTGAGCCTTTTTCTTTGGTTCCAATAAAACAAATCATTCTGAGTCCATTAAATTTTATGGAATATGGATAATGAATTATCCATACTTTATGACATAAGGTCGTGTTCCACCCCACGTCATAAATTATTATATTCGTATTTTCACTAAGTCGTTCTTGACTTAGGTTTTTGCATTTTTACCGTAAAACCTTGTCTTTGAGGACTAAAAGCCTTTTAGCTTAAAATCAACACCTTTAGATAAAATCAAATCCATTTTCAAGAATAATTTCCATCAAAGATACTTAGATATCAATTTCTCCAAAGCATTTTCTCGAAAATCCATAAAAACGTTTAACGACGGTTTCACCGCTTTTTACTGAATTTAGGCCCAAAAGCCATATTTTTGAAAACATGGTTCTTCACCTCAAATGTATTACTCTCCTAGGTTATCCTACTCATATGAAAATGTTGAAACACTGATTTTCCATCAAAATCTCCATTTATACAAAATTTCTAAGAATTTGATCGAACGTCGTTAATTTTGTAAGTCGCGTAAATCCTTTTTCAACAATTTTACACTCTAATAGTCCAAAACTCATTTTGGAGTTTTAGAACAGTTTGATAGGCATGAAAAACAATTTCTAACTGTCCATTACATAAATTTTTGAAAATTACAGTTTAGTCCCTAAACTTTCATTAATTACAAAAAGGTCCTTATTCACATATAACCATCATTACATGGTTTGGAAAATTTGAGGGCAACTGAAAAATATTTATAAAGAAGTTGGTTTGGAGTGATTTGAAGTTATAATGAAGGATTAAGGGTATTTTGGACTTTTCACATATAACCATCATTAATTGCATTTAATGCAAGATGACTAACCCCTATGAGTCACCACCATGAGTCACCATAGATGACTCATTGTCCTCATCCATCCGGCTTCGGGTTTTGTCTCTACACCTCCGTCGTCGATTCCCTTGATCCACGATCGTCGAGTATTCACCTGACTAACATGTAATAATCTATTTATTTTGAAAATTTTCAAAATAACCACTATGGTTGGAAATAAAATAAAAATCTAAACTGTTTCCTTCTTGGGTCAAAATTAGGTTTTCTGATCAGTAAAATCTTACTGTTAGTTAAAATGCAGACCGGGTTTCGTCTGAATTTTAAACCTAAATTTTTACCGTAACCTTCTACCATAAGGTAGAGTATAATTATGATTGTTTTATCCAAAATCATTTTCTAGGTCTCAAATAAAAATAAAAAAATTTAAAATTCTACCGATATTGAAAAACCGTAAAAACGGCAAAACGGTAAAAATAGTAAAAACAGAGTGTTACAATGGGCGACTCTAAACGATCAGTTAAAAACAAGGCTAGGGTGAAAGGATCAATCAGTGTGTCTTACTTACATCATGAGATAACCCATTTCTGTTCCCACTATTTCAACAACTTCATGTTGGCCCCGAGAAATATCAGGAACGAGGTAGATGCTGATAGTGGAGGGTATCCTTATATGCTATCCGTATTTAATCTTCCTGGCCGTCATGCTGGCAAGGAGCTTATTTACTGGTTAAGTGATGAGGAGTATGCATCGGCCCATGTTCATGTGTTGATAAATTGCACAGAGGTGAAACCATACCATGAGTAAGTTTGAACGACTCATTTTTTAAATAATGTAACACATAGTATATCAATTTCTGTTTTAACACATCGTATGAATTTTAATTGTCAGTGTGTTCCTACAAATTAATCAATTAAGTGACCAGGATGCTTATGTCGTACACATGCAGATTTTCCTGAATAGTTCAAGCAACAAGTAAGTGTCGTATAACTTAGAAAACAATATATTAAGCTTAATTTCTAATTGAAAAGTAATTATTTAATATGACTTACCTATTCGCAGGTTATCAGCAACCATTAAGTGTGCAAAATCAACACTTGAGAGATTTAGCGTACGAGCCTGTCGCGGCCATCACGTCTAGGCACCGCGAAAAAGAATGGAGAAAACAGAGGAGTCGCCACCAATATTTTATTTGGGAAAAACACTGGAAAAACCATTTATTTTAAGGAAAACTGGTCTAAAAAAAGATAGAGATTTGAATCCGGGAGTTGGTTACAAGTAGGGAAGGTGTTAGCACTCTACATCGCCCGTTTTAAAAACGGTACCTCAAGTTAATTGTGCAAAAGAATTTTAATAATCTTTGAAAATATTTATTTTACACCACTTTTTTAAATTAAATAAAAAAAATAAACACAACAAAAGAGAAAATTAAATTTTGGCTTGACAGAATGATTGATTCTGCTCCTACCTATTCCCGGGTGCGATGGGAAACTCAAAGCCACGTAGTTCTTCTAGAAAATATTTGATTTGTTGGTTGATTTTATTCTTTTGGTAAAGATTTGATTTATTTTTAAAAAAAAAAAAATTTTGAAAAAGGATTTTATTTTACGAATATTCACTTATGCATAGAGTCCAAGATAGCAGTGCTATACGATAAACCCTTACAACTCATACGCCACTTGAGGATGAAAATTCATACATCAACCCCGTAGATTGTTACGTGAATTTGAAAAGATTTGTCATTTTTTATAAATTTGTGAATAAATTGAAAACATTTTATTTTTTACAAAAATGAATTCACTCTTGCACAGAGTTAAAGATAGCAAGGCTATACGATAAACCCTTACAATTCATACAATACTTGAGGATGAAAAATCATACATCAACGTTGTAGATTGTCGCATGAACTCAAAAGAGATTTTTATTTCAAAATATTTTTAGTTAAATTTTATTTAAAACAAGGATTGAAAATATTTTTTTAAAGATTTTTATATTTATATTTTTTTTTAAAAAAAACCAAGTGAGATTATGATTCGCACTTTAGGCCCAACTGAATACAAGCCCAACCATATGTCAGTAACATATCATTTAATA